>RDEW01000006.1:1324132-1773037 GCA_011109175.1 Dicyema japonicum
CTATACAATTATATTATGAATTTTATCTTAGACATGAACGTTAGACCTAGCACATTATTATTGTAATAAGTGTCGATTAGTATAACGATTTGAATTCAAATCTTTAATAAAAATTAAGCTTACTATTTAGCTATAAATAATAACCACCTGGAATAAATCTAAGACGCCTATACAAATATATTATGAATTTTGTGTACGAGATAAAAGTTAGACCTATAGTTTTATTATTACCATAACTGTCTACCTGTATAACAATTTGAATTCAAATCTTTATTAAAAATTAAAGCTTACTATTTAGCTATAATTACTCACCACCTGGAATAAATCTAAGACGCCTATACAAATATATTATGAATTTTGTGTACGAGATGAAAGTTAGACCTATAGTATTATTATTGCAATAAGTGTCGATTAGTATAACGATTTGAATTCAAATCTTTAATATATATTAAGGGTTACTATTTAACAATATATAATAACTACCTGGAATCAAACTATTACGCCTATACATTTATATTTTGAATTTTATCTACGAGATGAAGGTTAGACCTATTATATTATTATTGTAATAAGTGTCGATTAGTATAACGGTTTGAATTCAAATCTTTAATATATATTAAGGGTTACTATTTAACAATATATAATAACTACCTGGAATCAAACTATTACGCCTATACATTTATATTTTGAATTTTATCTACGAGATGAAGGTTAGACCTATTATATTATTATTGTAATAAGTGTCGATTAGTATAACGGTTTGAATTCAAATCTTTAATATATATAAAGGTTACTATTTAACAATATATAATAACTACCTGGAATAAAACTATTACGTCTATACATTTATAATTTGAATTTTATCTACGAGATGAAGGTTAGACCTATTATATTATTATTGTAATAAGTGTCGATTAGTATAACGGTTTGAATTCAAATCTTTAATATATATTAAGGTTACTATTTAACAATATATAATAACGACCTGGAATCAAACTATTACGCCTATACATTTATATTTTGAATTTTATCTTGGAGATGAAGGTTAGACCTATTATATTATTATTGTAATAAGTGTCGATTAGTATAACGGTTTGAATTCAAATCTTTAATATATATTAAAGGTTACTATTTAACAATATATAATAACTACCTGGAATCAAACTATTACGCCTATACATTTATATTTTGAATTTTATCTTCGATATGAAGGTTAGACCTATTATATTATTATTGTAATAAGTGTCGATTAGTATAACGGTTTGAATTCAAATCTTTAATATATATTAAGGTTACTATTTAACAATATATAATAACTACCTGGAATCAAACTATTACGCCTATAGATTTATATTTTGAATTTTATCTACGATATGAAGGTTAGACCTATTATATTATTATTGCAATAAGTGTCTAGTAGTATAACAGTTTGAATTCAAATCTTTAATAAATATTAAGCTTACTATTTAGCTATATATAATGACTACCAATAATCAATCTACGACGCCTATACAAATATATAATGAATTTTGTTAGGAGATGAAGGTTCGACCTATAATTTTATTATTGCAATAAGTGTCGATTAGTGTAATGATTTGAATTCAAACCTTTTATATCTTTTAAAGCTTACTATTTAGCTATATATAATGACCACCTGGAATTAACAATTACGCCTATACAAATATATAATGAATTTTGTCTAGGAGATGAAGGTTCGACCTATAATTTTATTATTGCAATAAGTGTCTAGTAGTATAACAGTTTGAATTCAAATCTTTAATAAATATTAAGCTTACTATTTAGCTATATATAATAACCACCTGGATTAAATCTAATACGCCTATACAAATATATTATGAATTTTATACGAGATAAAAGTTAGACCTATAGTTTTATTATTGCAATAAGTGTCGATTAGTATAACGATTTGAATTCAAATCAATATTATAATTTAAGGTTACTATTTAACAATATATAATAACTACCTGGAATCAAACTATTACGCCTATACATTTATATTTTGAATTTTATCTACGAGATGAAGGTTAGACCTATTATATTATTATTGTAATAAGTGTCGATTAGTATAACGGTTTGAATTCAAATCTTTAATATATATTAAGGGTTACTATTTAACAATATATAATAACTACCTGGAATCAAACTATTACGCCTATACATTTATATTTTGAATTTTATCTACGAGATGAAGGTTAGACCTATTATATTATTATTGTAATAAGTGTCGATTAGTATAACGGTTTGAATTCAAATCTTTAATATATATTAAGGTTACTATTTAACAATATATAATAACGACCTGGAATCAAACTATTACGCCTATACATTTATATTTTGAATTTTATCTACGAGATGAAGGTTAGACCTATTATATTATTATTGTAATAAGTGTCGATTAGTATAACGGTTTGAATTCAAATCTTTAATATATATTAAGGTTACTATTTAACAATATATAATAACTACCTGGAATCAAACTATTACGCCTATAGATTTATATTTTGAATTTTATCTACGAGATGAAGGTTAGACCTATTATATTATTATTGTAATAAGTGTCGATTAGTATAACGGTTTGAATTCAAATCTTTAATATATATTAAGGTTACTATTTAACAATATATAATAACGACATGGAATCAAACTATTACGCCTATAGATTTATATTTTGAATTTTATTTACGATATGAACGTTAGACCTATTATATTATTATTGTAATAAGTGTCGATTAGTATAACGGTTTGAATTCAAATCTTTAATATATATTAAGGTTACTATTTAACAATATATAATAACGACATGGAATCAAACTATTACGCCTATACATTTATATTTTGAATTTTATCTTGGAGATGAAGGTTAGACCTATTATATTATTATTGTAATAAGTGTCGATTAGTATAACGGTTTGAATTCAAATCTTTAATATATATTAAAGGTTACTATTTAACAATATATAATAACGACCTGGAATCAAACTATTACGCCTATACATTTATATTTTGAATTTTGTCTAGGAGATGAAGGTTAGACCTATAATTTTATTATTGCAATAAGTGTCGATGAGTGTAATAATTTGAATTCAAACCTTTTATATATATTAAAGCTTACTATTTAGCTATATATAATAACCACCAATTAACAATCTACGACGCCTATACAAATATATAATGAATTTTGTGTACAAGATGAAAGTTCGACCTATAGTTTTATTATTGCAATAACTGTCTACGTGTGTAATGATTTGAATTCAAACCTTTTATATGTATTAAAGGTTACTATTTAGCTATATATAATAACGACCTGGAATCAAACTATTACGCCTATACATTTATATTTTGAATTTTACGAGATGAAGGTTAGACCTATTATATTATTATTGTAATAAGTGTCGATTAGTATAACGGTTTGAATTCAAATCTTTAATATATATAAAGGTTACTATTTAACAATATATAATAACTACCTGGAATCAAACTATTACGCCTATACATTTATATTTTGAATTTTATCTTGGAGATGAAGGTTAGACCTATTATATTATTATTGTAATAAGTATCGATTAGTATAACGGTTTGAATTCAAATCTTTAATATATATTAAGGGTTACTATTTAACAATATATAATAACGACATGGAATCAAACTATTACGCCTATAGATTTATATTTTGAATTTTATCTTACGAGATGAACGTTAGACCTATTATATTATTATTGTAATAAGTGTCGATTAGTATAACGGTTTGAATTCAAATCTTTAATATATATTAAGGTTACTATTTAGCAATATATAATAACACTGGAATCAAACTATCGCCTATACATTTATATTTTAATTAATTTTTTTTAGAATTAATAGTGAATATATTCTAATATATTATTATTTGGAATCCAAACTACGACGCCTATACCAAGATATTGAAGATTGTATTTTAGCTATTCACCATAGACCTATAATAGTTTTATTTATATGAGTGCAAATGATTTAGAAGTTTATCTGTTATACAGTCTGTCTTATATGAATCACGGTTCCTATCGATTTTCTCCAACAATTAACAATACAGTAGGACCCCGCCCCAATCAAACCCCGGCCCTGGAGCACCCTCTGTATTTGGGGTGATTTTTTAAATAAATATAATTATAAGTGATCTTTTACATTTTTTCACATTTTTCGTTCAATAAATTCAAAATAAAAACCCCGCTTTTTGGGGCACTTTATAGAAAATTTAAAAATCTATTATTTAATTTTTATCTTTAATTTATTAATTTTCAAATAATTGTCAGCATGCCTGCGAAGCTTAGTCGTCATTTGAAACAACATATTTTTGATTCTTTAATAAATCAAAATATGTCAGAAAGAAAAATATGTCGATTATACAAGATTGGAAAAGGAACTGTTTCTCGAATTAAAAAAGAAATTGGAAAGGACAATATTTCGTTAAACAAAGAAGTATTTTTCGAGGAAGTTTCATGCAAGAAGTTTGAATCCGACCTTTCTATTCAAATTGATCGATAGTATTCGAAGTCTTCAACAATTTGAGAAAAAAATGGGATTTCAGTATCTGGATGTCTCCTCAAAAATATTGCAAAAAAGATTGCTGCCAAATTTGAGTTTAATGATTTCAAGGCATCAAATGGATGGCTTGATCGATTTAAAAAGCGACATGAATTACTATTCAAAGTAATTTCGGGTGAAAAAAACTCATCCGACAAAAAAAACTTAAAGAGTTTTTTAACAATTACGACAGTTTATTTGAGGAATACGATAAAAAAGATATTTTTAACTGCGACGAAACTTCTCTTTTTATTAAAAAAAATTCATGTAGATCATTTGTCTCTTCAAATGATGATTGTTTTGGTAAAACGAAAAGTAAAGAACGAGTTTCAGTTCTTTTATGCTGCAGCCGTGAAGGCGAGAAATTAAAACCCTTGTTATCGGGAAATTCAAATCCCCAAGATGCTTAAAAAACATAAATACAGAAGATTATGGGGTATATTTTGTTGGGTTAATTTTAGGTTCTATATACAGCTTCAAAAAATGCATGGATGACGATGGATATTTTTGATACATGGCTACAAAAAATAAACTTCGAAATGGTTCAAAAAAACAGGAAAATTTTGATTGTTATGGATAATGCACGTTGTCACAAATGTCAGGAATATTCAAACTTATCATTTCTTAAACTTCCTAAAAACACAACAACACTTCTTCAACCTTTAGATATGGGGATCATAAACTCATTCAAATCATGTTATAAGAATGTTCTTTATGAAATGATATGTGATGCCCTGTTGAAGATCAATATGAGACAAGTAGTCTCATTTGTGGGAGAAGCATGGACTCGTGTAACAAAAACTACAATATTGAATTGTTGGAAAAAGATAAATGAGCAAAGAACATTTGTCCATGAAACAAATTCAAAAAAAAGAATCCGAATTAATTGATGAACATATTTCAGATTTAACAGAACTTGAAATAAATGGAATAGAAGACAATGAGGCTTTGTATAATGGAAATAATGTGATGGATGGGCTATATTTAAAAGATACAATAAAAATTATGAATAATCTTGAATCTTCATTATTTAACATTTGTCCTGAAGGCCTTAAAGAATACTATGAATTTAGGATTAAAATTTCAAAAATGCTAAGAAACAAATATTCCATTGGGAACAAAATAACTGATTATTTTTCATAAATAAATTGATTCCTTTTTGCAATATGAAGCAAAACATTGTATTGTAAAAATAATTATTTAAAAATACGAATAGAGAGGTTAAAAATGTAACAATTTAGTATACTCTCTATATTTGGGGCACTTTTCTATTGGGGCGGGGTCCTACTGTACATTTATTTTCTCACAACTTTTCGAAATTAGCATCATGACATTTAATTTTGCAATAGAATCTGCAAAATCATTTTTCAACATCGTTTTCGACATTTCTTTAGCAATTTTCAATTTAGTTTTGTAATCCATTACCACAACAAAAATGAAAATTGAAAATAAAACAAAAATCACAATTTTTTAAGATTAATATTAATTCAAAAAACACAATTTATTCTTTATTTTAAACTGCCATCCATCCAAAGTGGACTCCGCCGACATTATCGACGTTGCGTTGTCTCTCTCTATTTCAACAGATATCAACTGGAGTAGCCACCCGTCTCACGTCGTCGTGGCTTTTTAGTGTAGCTAAGCTTCCAAGTTTCTTTTGGCTGTTGACTTCACAATCATTGGACTATGACAGATCGCTCACCATCATGAAATAATGTACTCATGGTTTAATCGACCTTTCCGAACCTCATTGTTCCCTTTAGAAGCGAATTTGAAACTTGAATTATTAAGATTAATGAGATGGTAAAAATGTTTACTTTTAACCAGGATAAGTGTATGAGTGTTTTACATAGAGTTTGTTGTATTGATCAAATTACCTTGTCTTGTCTCTATTGGAAAGTGACTCCATTAACAAATGAATATTTTTGTGCCTATTTCTCATTCGTGAGGATAATGAAATCTATGGTTTAGACATTAAGGAAATAATCAATTAATATAATCTGACCACTAATTGGCGATATGAGTTTTTGTTTATTTCACTAATGCAAAGATATAAATGTTAGAACTATTTAAATACATTGTATGTTCTAATAAAGCCGGTTTCAATTTCAAATACATAATAGAGCCAGGCAACAGTCAACTTATCCTCATCCCCCTTCTCCGCCTCTCAATTAGTTTTTTCTCACTTTTCTCCACATTCTTATGGGTTTTAATCTGTAAATAACTGCAAAATTTTACAAAAAAATAAGTTTAAACATGTTTTTATAGTGGGATCTTAATGTTATTCGTAAGATGTTGCTGATCTCAGTTGTGGAGTGAATGATAATAGTAAAAATAGACTTTTGATTCGAACGTAATTGTTATATATTCCGAGTTAATTCGCAAAATACATTAAACTATGGAAACTTGTATTGTTTGATTTGTTTTGAGATTTGCTTTAATAGTCGAAGGATCAAATCACGGAAGCTTTGAAACCACTTCTCAGAGTAATAAAAGCCAAAATATCGACTAAACATGATATGACTAACAAATCCCCTGGAATATGTCAAACTGTAAGTTTATTAGTGATTTAGTCTCAAACAAAATCGATTTTGAATAAATATTGTACTTTATCCAAAATAATAGTCAAATGGAAAAGAATGTGTTAATTGATTTAATTTACAGTGCAAATGGTTCGTATAGTGGAAGTCCGAGCAAGGATGTTGATGAGGATTACTCCACTTGCTTCCTGTTTAGGTCCGAGAATAAGCACGTAAAGTTGAAAATACTAAAGTTTAATTCTCTTGACTACAATCGGAGTACGTACTCTTCTGTAAAACTATTAATAATCCAGACATTCATGGACAGAGTCAGAGAAGCAATCAGATACATTCCTTCAGTCAGAAGTCGACAAAAAAACGAACTTGTATAATATTCACTCATTTCAGTTATTTAGTATCGTTAGAGATAACAGTAGGGAATTTAAAAACTTTTCTTTTGAAATCCAACGAAATATCATCGACAAAAGTACTTTCATGGAGTAACCACATTTGTTTACTTGAAGGTACAAGAAAAATACAAAATTATTCGCAAATAAGGGGGATGTTTACTATCTCTCATTTTTTGTAATGGGAAGAGGTTTTACTTTTAAATATTGCAAGTCAAGAAAGTCTACAAAGAGAATAATGAGTTATTGGAGACAGGGTCAATGCTCGGAGTATTATTCTTAATTAGTGAGTAGTTTGAAGAGATTATGTGCAACAAACAGAGGGAGTATACTGTGGTTACAAAGTCTGATTGCATAGTTCTTCTACTCTACATTAATGTTAGATTATTAATCATTTTAGGATTTCAAAAATATTTTTAAGACTAACAGCTTATCAGAGATCACATACTCGTATTGGTCTTTATGTAGTCTAGCGAGGAAGTATATGATTCTGTGATCAGAAAATTACATCAAAAATATTCCCAAAAGTGGTATTTATTAGATTATCGGTAATATTCTTGTTTATTTTAAAGAAAAAACGAAATTATCTCAGAAAACATTAAACATTCGAAATGGATTTACGTCATTCTATATGTGACTGTAGATGTAATTTTAGGGCAATGCTAATCTTGTCTTTAAAGTAAGTGAATCCACTGAGTTTAAGCAAACAGATATGAAGGACTTTAACAAATGTCGACATAACAATTGCTTTGACTTTCTGATTGATTCTACATTCTGTACTTTCGTGTTAAATAAAGACAGATCGCCCCGAGAGATTATATAAAAGATCGAGAACTGCATATGGTGGTAGTAAACGTCCGGTTACTGCATTTTCGTATAATAGAGAGAGGAGTGTAGTTAATAATAATTTATATTTTACTCTAAGAAGACTGAAACCATATAATGTATTTGTAATTCTCTTTGTGTCATAATAGGGAATTTGTGATAAAGAATCTAATATAAATATATTAATGATAAGTGACCAGTGTAAAGTACTCCATATCAGAAAGGAGGTATTGGAGTCTGAAACTGATGTTTTATTTACGAACTTTTTAAAATCTAATGTATTTTTCTTTTGATATTTTAGTGGGTTCCGTTACCGTGGTTTAATGCAATATTATTTTCTTCCCTTTAATAAACATTTTTGATTAATTAATTATAAATTTAATTTATCATAAAATTTAAATTTAGTCCACAACTCTTTATAGATTATTAGGACTGGAAGGTTTTCCAGAATGCCCGATATAAATGAATGTGATGTTTGGAATAGACTCACTTTGACCTTGTAAGCTGAATATTCCTTAATTATACTTTAACTCTTAACCTTTCTCAGTTATGTTTGGAAATATTAATGAACAAATACTTTTCAAGACCTATTGAGGACAACCGGCTATTCAAGTACATTTTACAATGAGGGGGCTGCCAGAGAAATAGCTTCGGGTTGGGTGATAAAATACTCGATTCTTCTTAATTATTTGGGATGTCGAGAGGCTGGTTTTTTTTGCCGACACATAATACTTTCCGAACCAAAAAGCTCCTGTAGCGCGCTTTTTTCTCCTAGTTTAACGTCTTTAAGAACTGTGCCTTCATGATCAATCGTAAGTACCAGGTAGCGTAGTGAGCGCACTCTCAGCACTCTAAGCGAGTGTAACTTATTATGGTGCTGTTTATTCGACTAATTTTAGGAGTTCGACTTTTCTGCGGAGTGCTGATTCCCCACCGGTTACACCAGTCTTGGGCATACGTAATGTATTCTCTGAGTCTCCTTAGGTTAGGTTTGAGTTGCCAGACATGTCTATTAATAGAATATCATTCACGTAGATAAATAGTTTTGAGTTCTGGTCCTGTGGGATTGGAAAATCTGACATAAGTATATTACAAAAGAAAGGACTCAAGACAGAGCCCTGTTGTATGTATCTTGCAAATGATATCTTTTCAGATATAAATCCTTCAACTCTCCCTTTGACTTTTTTCCCATCAGGAAATCCTTCAACGTAAAAATATATATTATTGAATAATCGCTGAGACCAGTTTTGATAGGAGGGCTACATACCATACACCTGGGGTCGACTGGCTTTTTGTCTTCGCGGGCCAAAATTTTATTTTTATGAGATGCGGCCAAAGGAGAAAAATTTTTAAATTTTCAAAGAAATGAATTTATTTTTTAATAAAATATTAACGTCTACGTTAATCTCACTAATATATCGTTAATATGTTAATCAGTCATTCTCGTTCTTAGACAATTTTCACATTTTCAATTTTAAGAATAACTGATTTCGCAAATATGAAACATCATAATTCTTTTCCTCAAGAAAAATTATGACATCATCCCGATATAAAATAGTCTCTTGAAAACCCTCTGTTAAGCCATCTGACATTACAAAATATAAGAGATCTCCATATTCTGCTTTAGTATTACAATTTGTCTATCTGCCGATGATTTAAGCCGTGGGATCAAATACAATTAGCTCTCTTGGTCTACTCTAGGAGGGATAAGATCTTCACCCTCTTCGGAAAAGAAGAACCACCCCTTGCATGGCTAACGTGTAACTTTTATGTACATAGAACTGAGTGCAAAGCTCTGTTTCTCTTCTCCTTATGTCGTCCATGTAATCTCCTGCATGTCCATAGTCAACCCCCATTGTTTATTCCCAGTGTGTATTCTTGTTTAAGGTGCTTTTCACATTATTTATTCGGAGTCCGCATGATTTTTCAACATAGAATTTTAACCCTCTCATGATGCACCATTGCTTAATCTAGTCCACATACTCCCGGATTCTTCCTTCAGATATAGAAGATTTTAGAGATGTGTCCATCACAAACGTTTTTTCAATGTTTGGTCTTGTGAAAAAACTTGAAAAACTTTATTTCAAAACGGGATTAGGAGTTAGGTGTAGGGGAATTTAACGAGCCCGCCTTTGCGGCTTTGACACTTTTGACGTCCCCCGTCTCCACTATTAATTCGCGTTCTAGCGTAGGACTCCATAAATCCTGTTTTCCACAATCTTCTTCACTGGGGCAAGAATCCCGTCCTCTTCAGTACTCAAGACGTAGTCTTCTGCACGGGGCTAACTTTATCGCTGATCTTCTAGATTTTTCCAGTTGTGACAATATTCTTTCCCTTTTCATGGATAGGTACTACGCTTCACATCCATATGAGTTTCGGTAGGATTATTTTCATGAAAATGAAAATGCAGATCTCCGTACTGACTGTCATCTTGCGTGTGCAGAAGAACGCTTGCAGCGCCTTTTTCCTCCTCAGCTTGATGTCCTCCATATTTGAGCCTTCCTGATCGACTACTACACCCAGGTAGCAAAGCGAGCGAACTCTTGCAAATCCTAGCCTATATGACTGTACATGATGGCTTCGTAAACAGCTGATTCTCATAAAGTTTGACTTCTCTGTTGAGAGTTTCATCCTTCTCCTGACACAACAGCCTTGAACTTGGTCAATAAATATCTTGTGTCTTCTCTCGGAGAGCGTCGACCTCCCAGACATATCCATGATTAGGATGTCGTCCGCGTATATTGACAGATTCGAGTTTGGGTCCGACGGAGTTGGGAAGTCTGATAAGATGTTAAACAGTAGGGAGCTTAGGACAGAGTCCTGCGGAACACCCTTCTTTAGTAAAACGTCTCCGGATACATATCTTCCAATGCGCAATTGAGAAGTCCGTTTCGTTCGTTTAACCATATGAATAGTTATTTTGGAATATCTGCAGCCACAAGCCTTGACAGGAAGGCATCATGCCACACGCTTTCAAAGGCCTTGGATAGGTCCAGACGTACCATGTTTATTTATCTCTTGAATCCGTACAAGGAGGAAATCGCTCTCTTCTATTTGCCGATTCAACCTCTTGAAGACAATTCGCTCAGCAATCTTGGAGATCGACTATATGAGGCTGATCGGCTTATAGTTGAGAGGGTCCTTCCCCGAGAATTATCCTGACTACAGTTGTTTTCCAGTGTCTTGGGACATATCCGTGGTCAATGCTTGCGTTGAACAAGTTCTTCAGGACGAGCAACAAGGCCTCCGTGTCTTTTTTAAACATCCTCATGCTAACGTGATCATGGCCCGGAGCATTTGCTTTGTATGTTCTGATTGCATCCACGACGTCCTCTACGGTGATTCTCATCCTTGAGGTCGTTCAGATAGTAATTACAATGTTCTTGTGAAGTCTCCAACTCCTCACATGGGATCAACACTATTGGGTTTAGTCCTACTGTCTTTTAAAGATTTCCTGGGTTTCTGCAGACTGCGAGCTGAGAGTTGTTCAAGATGATCTTCTTTCACTTTTCTTCTGACCAGTTATTCTTTTATAGGTTCTCTAGAAGGAGAAACCTTTGGCGTCCAGTTTGCTTTCCTCGACCCTACATCTTCTCTCCAGAGCCAATCTTGTTCTCTTTCGGTGGCTCGTTTGGTAATCTTTAGTCAATCGGTCAGAGCCATTCGGTCTATTCGGTCAGCACATCTTCTTAGCTTTGATCAACCCCAAGGTAATGAATGAAATGTCGATATTTTTCTTGCGGCTTCCATTCGAGAATTTTCTTCTTGGCATATAATAGCAAATATCTCTCTATGACGATTGCAAGATTTCGGTACATATTATCGGTTACTTAGGTTCCTCCGTCCAACTTTGAAGGTTTCTTGTGAGGTAATTTCGGTAGTATTCCCAGTCGATTCGTGACATGTCATATCTCATGAATACTGTTTCTGTGACATATGGAGTTAGGGGTAGAACTAGTTTTTGAAAAATATGATCACTGCCGATGTTCCACATGATCCTCGACCTCTCCACGTAAGTGCAGAGTGATGGTGATATTAGGAACACACAAAGCATGTCTCCTCAGTGGTAAGAAGAGTGATTTGGCTCCTCCAACATCATGATTTTGAATCCGGATTTCTCACCCAGGATTTCTAGTCTTCGTCCGTTCCCGTTAGTTCTGTAGCTTTTGTAGTTGACGTTCTTGGCGTTTTTTTAACATATCGTTACTTTCGAAAAAATTTTATGATCTGTGTAGAACAATTCTGATGTCCTTCGAATACATCCTTCCAAAGTGTATCCACGAGGCACAGCAGTGTATTTTAATAGAGACGAATTCGCATTTTGGCCGTGATTATTTTCTGGATCCGTATTTGTAGGTCATCACTGTAGAACAATGTGGTTCCAGTGCTTCCTTCCACAGTATTTCTATAGAGTCGAATCCCTTCAGCGAGTTTTGGTCTTTTAAATTATTAGACATGAAAAACCTATAGTTGGCCCAATCCAAATAAGAAATGTTGAACCTCAAGAAAACATTTATCATAATATCAGGTCTCATACTAATAACTAGGGCAACCAATTGCAATAAATTACAATTATTCCAAAGACAAGAGTAACCAAACTAACTAACTCCTTAATCCTGACTTTTTCCAGCATTCCAGAACTTGTCTCCAAGCAACGACATTTCTCCGGGAAGAATAGTTGGATCCTCTTGATGCCGGCCAGGTATTAGACGTCTCCTCAGTAAAAAGGATCCAATGACGCCATCGAAAAGAAGGAAAATAATTTTTGACACACTATCCTTATGGCGCCACGCCGCCATAGCAATAAATTACAATTAAATATAATGTAATAATGAGCCAGCTCCTATCTCTCTTATCGTTTTTCTTCTTAGCGATGAGCGAGCCGATCCTGTTTAGCAGGGTCATTGACCTGCTACTAAAGATTCCTCTCGTTTCAACTCCAACTGGTTCGAAGATGAATTGTCCATCAAGACATGCGTATTTTTTTATTTTTAGGGTCTCAGCCTTCTCAAAAGCAGAATAATAATTAATTTTAGTTATATTTTTTTCCAATTATTATAAAAGAATTTTTTAAACAACTGTGTGTGTGGTGTTTAGCGAAAATCTCAGCTGGAAAATAAAGAACGAAAAGAAGACGAAGTACGAGGAACAAAGCCAGTAAGAACAACTCACGCATGTCTCTTATGTGGACAATCGTGGAGGATCGGATCAATGGTTTCATGAGGAGATCAAAGATCCAGGACACGTATATAAAGCTGGGAGAAACGTTCTGAAAAAAAATTTAAAAATTGAGGAAGGGTCCAGGTGTGGACTCCAAGCTTTAGGTTAGGACTCAGATATAACACTCTCCAAAAAACTCCTAACTCTTTTGTTAATAAATCGTTAATTCTTCTAATTTTTTTGGACAATCGAATATCAGCAAATTTGAATTAACTGCAAGCCATGTGAATAATTTGTCGACTTGGGCTGTATCAAAATGACTAAAGCTTGCGCCGAGACGTTGTCGAATTGGCTGTGGCCCTCTTGTATTTGTAAGGAGGTCGCCAGGCGGGAAAAAATAGCTCAGTCAAACTTTACACTGCCACATACTGACCACACTCCCTTGAAGATCTCGAACCTCCGGAAAGCCAGGAAGATCCCAGTAAAAATCCTTAATGGAGTACGAATTGCCGCAGCATTGTGTCTTTCAAATGCCATTGATCACGCACCGTCCTCTGACAGTTGCGAATCCTGGCTAAAACTTATATGCTTTTATAGAAAATTTTAAAAATCTTCTATAGAAAATTAAAAATCTATTATTTAATTTTTATCTTTAATTTATTAATTTTCAAATAATTGTCAGCATGCCTGCGAAGCTTAGTCGTCATTTGAAACAACATATTTTTGATTCTTTAATAAATCAAAATATGTCAGAAAGAAAAATATGTCGATTATACAAGATTGGAAAAGGAACTGTTTCTCGAATTAAAAAAGAAATTGGAAAGGACAATATTTCGTTAAACAAAGAAGTATTTTTTGAGGAAGTTTCATGCAAGAAGTTTGAATCCGACCTTTCTATTCAAATTGATCGACTAGTATTCGAAGTCTTCAACAATTTGAGAAAGGATGGGATTTCAGTATCTGGATGTCTCCTCAAAAATATTGCAAAAAAGATTGCTGCCAAATTTGAGTTTAATGATTTCAAGGCATCAAATGGATGGCTTGATCGATTTAAAAAGCGACATGAATTACTATTCAAAGTAATTTCGGGTGAAAAAAACTCATCCGACAAAAAAAACTTAAAGAGTTTTTTAACAATTACGACAGTTTATTTGAGGAATACGATAAAAAAGATATTTTTAACTGCGACGAAACTTCTCTTTTTATTAAAAAAAATTCATGTAGATCATTTGTCTCTTCAAATGATGATTGTTTTGGTAAAACGAAAAGTAAAGAACGAGTTTCAGTTCTTTTATGCTGCAGCCGTGAAGGCGAGAAATTAAAACCCCTTGTTATCGGGAAATTCAAATCCCCAAGATGCTTAAAAAACATAAATACAGAAGATTATGGGGTATATTGTGTTGGGTTAATTTTAGGTTCTATATACAGCTTCAAAAAATGCATGGATGACGATGGATATTTTTGATACATGGCTACAAAAAATAAACTTCGAAATGGTTAAAAAAACAGGAAAATTTTGATTATTATGGATAATGCACGTTGTCACAAATGTCAGGAATATTCAAACTTATCATTTCTTAAACTTCCTAAAAGCACAACAGCACTTCTTCAACCTTTAGATATGGGGATTATAAACTCATTCAAATCATGTTATAAGAATGTTCTTTATGAAATGATATGTGATGCCTATGATGCCCTGTTGAAGATCAATATGAGACAAGTAGTCGCATTTGTGGGAGAAGCATGGACTCGTGTAACAAAAACTACAATATTGAATTGTTGGAAAAAGATAAATGAGCAAAGAACATTTGTCCATGAAACAAATTCAAAAAAAGAATCCGAATTAATTGATGAACATATTTCAGATTTAACAGAACTTGAAATAAATGGAATAGAAGACAATGAGGCTTTGTATAATGGAAATAATGAGATGGATGGGCTATATTTAAAAGATACAATAAAAATTATGAATAATCTTGAATCTTCATTATTTAACATTTGTCCTGAAGGGCTTAAAGAATACTATGAATTTAGGATTAAAATTTCAAAAATGCTAAGAAACAAATATTCCATTGGGAACAAAATAACTGATTATTTTTCATAAATAAATTGATTCCTTTTTGCAATATGAAGCAAAACATTGTATTGTAAAAATAATTATTTAAAAATACGAATAGAGAGGTTAAAAATGTAATAATTTAGTATACTCTCTATATTTGGGGCACTTTTCTATTGGGGCGGGGTCTACTGTACATTTATTTTCTCACAACCTTTCGAAATTAGCATCATGACATTTAATTTTGCAATAGAATCTGCAAAATCATTTTTCAACATCGTTTTCGACATTTCTTTAGCAATTTTCAATTTAGTTTTGTAATCCATTACCACAACAAAAATGAAAATTGAAAATAAAACAAAAATCACAATTTTTTAAGATTAATATTAATTCAAAAAACACAATTTATTCTTTTATTTTAAACTGCCATCCATCCAAAGTGGACTCCGCCGACATTATCGACGTTGCGTTGTCTCTCTCTATTTCAACAGATATCAACTGGAGTAGCCACCCGTCTCACGTCGTCGTGGCTTTTTAGTGTAGCTAAGCTTCCAAGTTTCTTTTGGCTGTTGACTTCACAATCATTGGACTATGACAGATCGCTCACCATCATGAAATAATGTACTCATGGTTTAATCGACCTTTCCGAACCTCATTGTTCCCTTTAGAAGCGAATTTGAAACTTGAATTATTAAGATTAATGAGATGGTAAAATGTTTTACTTTTAACCAGGATAAGTGTATGAGTGTTTTACATAGAGTTTGTTGTATTGATCAAATTACCTTGTCTTGTCTCTATTGGAAAGTGACTCCATTAACAAATGAATATTTTTGTGCCTATTTCTCATTCGTGAGGATAATGAAATCTATGGTTTAGACATTAAGGAAATAATCAATTAATATAATCTGACCACTAATTGGCGATATGAGTTTTTGTTTATTTCACTAATGCAAAGATATAAATGTTAGAACTATTTAAATACATTGTATGTTCTAATAAAGCCGGTTTCAATTTCAAATACATAATAGAGCCAGGCAACAGTCAACTTATCCTCATCCCCCTTCTCCGCCTCTCAATTAGTTTTTTCTCACTTTTCTCCACATTCTTATGGGTTTTAATCTGTAAATAACTGCAAAATTTTACAAAAAAATAAGTTTAAACATGTTTTTATAGTGGGATCTTAATGTTATTCGTAAGATGTTGCTGATCTCAGTTGTGGAGTGAATGATAATAGTAAAAATAGACTTTTGATTCGAACGTAATTGTTATATATTCCGAGTTAATTCGCAAAATACATTAAACTATGGAAACTTGTATTGTTTGATTTGTTTTGAGATTTGCTTTAATAGTCGAAGGATCAAATCACGGAAGCTTTGAAACCACTTCTCAGAGTAATAAAAGCCAAAATATCGACTAAACATGATATGACTAACAAATCCCCTGGAATATGTCAAACTGTAAGTTTATTAGTGATTTAGTCTCAAACAAAATCGATTTTGAATAAATATTGTACTTTATCCAAAATAATAGTCAAATGGAAAAGAATGTGTTAATTGATTTAATTTACAGTGCAAATGGTTCGTATAGTGGAAGTCCGAGCAAGGATGTTGATGAGGATTACTCCACATGCTTCCTGTTTAGGTCCGAGAATAAGCACGTAAAGTTGAAAATACTAAAGTTTAATTCTCTTGACTACAATCGGAGTACGTACTCTTCTGTAAAACTATTAATAATCCAGACATTCATGGACAGAGTCAGAGAAGCAATCAGATACATTCCTTCAGTCAGAAGTCGACAAAAAAACGAACTTGTATAATATTCACTCATTTCAGTTATTTAGTATCGTTAGAGATAACAGTAGGGAATTTAAAAACTTTTCTTTTGAAATCCAACGAAATATCATCGACAAAAGTACTTTCATGGAGTAACCACATTTGTTTACTTGAAGGTACAAGAAAAATACAAAATTATTCGCAAATAAGGGGATGTTTACTATCTCTCATTTTTTGTAATGGGAAGAGGTTTTACTTTTAAATATTGCAAGTCAAGAAAGTCTACAAAGAGAATAATGAGTTATTGGAGACAGGGTCAATGCTCGGAGTATTTATTCTTAATTAGTGAGTAGTTTGAAGAGATTATGTGCAACAAACAGAGGGAGTATACTGTGGTTACAAAGTCTGATTGCATAGTTCTTCTACTCTACATTAATGTTAGATTATTAATCATTTTAGGATTTCAAAAATATTTTTAAGACTAACAGCTTATCAGAGATCACATACTCGTATTGGTCTTTATGTAGTCTAGCGAGGAAGTATATGATTCTGTGATCAGAAAATTACATCAAAAATATTCCCAAAAGTGGTATTTATTAGATTATCGGTAATATTCTTGTTTATTTTAAAGAAAAAACGAAATTATCTCAGAAAACATTAAACATTCGAAATGGATTTACGTCATTCTATATGTGACTGTAGATGTAATTTTAGGGCAATGCTAATCTTGTCTTTAAAGTAAGTGAATCCACTGAGTTTAAGCAAACAGATATGAAGGACTTTAACAAATGTCGACATAACAATTGCTTTGACTTTCTGATTGATTCTACATTCTGTAATTTCGTGTTAAATAAAGACAGATCGCCCCGAGAGATTATATAAAAGATCGAGAACTGCATATGGTGGTAGTAAACGTCCGGTTACTGCATTTTCGTATAATAGAGAGAGGAGTGTAGTTAATAATAATTTATATTTTACTCTAAGAAGACTGAAACCATATAATGTATTTGTAATTCTCTTTGTGTCATAATAGGGAATTTGTGATAAAGAATCTAATATGAATATATTAATGATAAGTGACCAGTGTAAAGTACTCCATATCAGAAAGGAGGTATTGGAGTCTGAAACTGATGTTTTATTTACGAACTTTTTGAAATCTAATGTATTTTTCTTTTGATATTTTAGTGGGTTCCGTTACCGTGGTTTAATGCAATATTATTTTCTTCCCTTTAATAAACATTTTTGATTAATTAATTATAAATTTAATTTATCATAAAATTTAAATTTAGTCCACAACTCTTTATAGATTATTAGGACTGGAAGGTTTTCCAGAATGCCCGATATAAATGAATGTGATGTTTGGAATAGATGCGTCTCACTTTGACCTTGTAAGCTGAATATTCCTTAATTATACTTTAACTCTTAACCTTTCTCATTTATGTTTGGAAATATTAATGAACAAATACTTTTCAAGACCTATTGAGGACAATTGGCTATTCAAGTACATTTTACAATGAGGGGGCTGCCAGAGAAATAGCTTCGGGTTGGGTGATAAAATACTCGATTCTTCTTAATTATTTGGGATGTCGGGAGGCTGGTTTTTTGCCGACACATAATACTTTCCGAACCAAAAAGCTCCTGTAGCGCGCTTTTTTCTCCTATTTAACGTCTTTAAGAAATGTGCCTTCATGATCAATCGTAAGTACCAGGTAGCGTAGTGAGCGCACTCTCAGCACTCTAAGCGAGTGTAACTTACCATGGTGCTGTTTATTCGACTAATTTTAGGAGTTCGACTTTTCTGCGGAGTGCTGATTCCCCACCGGTTACACCAGTCTTGGGCATACGTAATGTATTCTCTGAGTCTCCTTAGGTTAGGTTTGAGTTGCCAGACATGTCTATTAATAGAATATCATTCACGTAGATAAATAGTTTTGAGTTCTGGTCCTGTGGGATTGGAAAATCTGACATAAGTATATTAAAAAAGAAAGGACTCAAGACAGAGCCCTGTTGTATGTATCTTGCAAATGATATCTTTTCAGATATAAATCCTTCAACTCTCCCTTTGACTTTTTTCCCATCAGGAAATCCTTCAACGTAAAAATATATATTATTGAATAATCGCTGAGACCAGTTTTGATAGGAGGGCTACATACCATACACCTGGGGTCGACTGGCTTTTTGTCTTCGCGGGCCAAAATTTTATTTTTATGAGATGCGGCCAAAGGAGAAAAATTTTTAAATTTTCAAAGAAATGAATTTATTTTTTAATAAAATATTAACGTCTACGTTAATCTCACTAATATATCGTTAATATGTTAATCAGTCATTCTCGTTCTTAGACAATTTTCACATTTTCAATTTTAAGAATAACTGATTTCGCAAATATGAAACATCATAATTCTTTTCCTCAAGAAAAATTATGACATCATCCCGATATAAAATAGTCTCTTGAAAACCCTCTGTTAAGCCATCTGACATTACAAAATATAAGAGATCTCCATATTCTGCTTTAGTATTACAATTTGTCTATCTGCCGATGATTTAAGCCGTGGGATCAAATACAATTAGCTCTCTTGGTCTACTCTAGGAGGGATAAGATCTTCACCCTCTTCGGAAAAGAAGAACCACCCCTTGCATGGCTAACGTGTAACTTTTATGTACATAGAACTGAGTGCAAAGCTCTGTTTCTCTTCTCCTTATGTCGTCCATGTAATCTCCTGCATGTCCATAGTCAACCCCCATTGTTTATTCCCAGTGTGTATTCTTGTTTAAGGTGCTTTTCACATTATTTATTCGGAGTCCGCATGATTTTTCAACATAGAATTTTAACCCTCTCATGATGCACCATTGCTTAATCTAGTCCACATACTCCCGGATTCTTCCTTCAGATATAGAAGATTTTAGAGATGTGTCCATCACAAACGTTTTTTCAATGTTTGGTCTTGTGAAAAAACTTGAAAAACTTTATTTCAAAACGGGATTAGGAGTTAGGTGTAGGGGAATTTAACGAGCCCGCCTTTGCGGCTTTGACACTTTTGACGTCCCCCGTCTCCACTATTAATTCGCGTTCTAGCGTAGGACTCCATAAATCCTGTTTTCCACAATCTTCTTCACTGGGGCAAGAATCCCGTCCTCTTCAGTACTCAAGACGTAGTCTTCTCATGCACGGGCTAACTTTATCGCTGATCTTCTAGATTTTTCCAGTTGTGACAATATTCTTTCCCTTTTCATGGATAGGTACTACGCTTCACATCCATATGAGTTTCGGTAGGATTATTTTCATGAAAATGAAAATGCAGATCTCCGTACTGACTGTCATCTTGCGTGTGCAGAAGAACGCTTGCAGCGCCTTTTTCCTCCTCAGCTTGATGTCCTCCATATTTGAGCCTTCCTGATCGACTACTACACCCAGGTAGCAAAGCGAGCGAACTCTTGCAAATCCTAGCCTATATGACTGTACATGATGGCTTCGTAAACAGCTGATTCTCATAAAGTTTGACTTCTCTGTTGAGAGTTTCATCCTTCTCCTGACACAACAGCCTTGAACTTGGTCAATAAATATCTTGTGTCTTCTCTCGGAGAGCGTCGACCTCCCAGACATATCCATGATTAGGATGTCGTCCGCGTATATTGACAGATTCGAGTTTGGGTCCGACGGAGTTGGGAAGTCTGATAAGATGTTAAACAGTAGGGAGCTTAGGACAGAGTCCTGCGGAACACCCTTCTTTAGTAAAACGTCTCCGGATACATATCTTCCAATGCGCAATTGAGAAGTCCGTTTCGTTCGTTTAACCATATGAATAGTTATTTTGGAATATCTGCAGCCACAAGCCTTGACAGGAAGGCATCATGCCACACGCTTTCAAAGGCCTTGGATAGGTCCAGACGTACCATGTTTATTTATCTCTTGAATCCGTACAAGGAGGAAATCGCTCTCTTCTATTTGCCGATTCAACCTCTTGAAGACAATTCGCTCAGCAATCTTGGAGATCGACTATATGAGGCTGATCGGCTTATAGTTGAGAGGGTCCTTCCCCGAGAATTATCCTGACTACAGTTGTTTTCCAGTGTCTTGGGACATATCCGTGGTCAATGCTTGCGTTGAACAAGTTCTTCAGGACGAGCAACAAGGCCTCCGTGTCTTTTTTAAACATCCTCATGCTAACGTGATCATGGCCCGGAGCATTTGCTTTGTATGTTCTGATTGCATCCACGACGTCCTCTACGGTGATTCTCATCCTTGAGGTCGTTCAGATAGTAATTACAATGTTCTTGTGAAGTCTCCAACTCCTCACATGGGATCAACACTATTGGGTTTAGTCCTACTGTCTTTTAAAGATTTCCTGGGTTTCTGCAGACTGCGAGCTGAGAGTTGTTCAAGATGATCTTCTTTCACTTTTCTTCTGACCAGTTATTCTTTTATAGGTTCTCTAGAAGGAGAAACCTTTGGCGTCCAGTTTGCTTTCCTCGACCCTACATCTTCTCTCCAGAGCCAATCTTGTTCTCTTTCGGTGGCTCGTTTGGTAATCTTTAGTCAATCGGTCAGAGCCATTCGGTCTATTCGGTCAGCACATCTTCTTAGCTTTGATCAACCCCAAGGTATGAATGAAATGTCGATATTTTTCTTGCGGCTTCCATTCGAGAATTTCTTCTTGGCATATAATAGCAAATATCTCTCTATGACGATTGCAAGATTTCGGTACATATTATCGGTTACTTAGGTTCCTCCGTCCAACTTTGAAGGTTTCTTGTGAGGTAATTTCGGTAGTATTCCCAGTCGATTCGTGACATGTCATATCTCATGAATACTGTTTCTGTGACATATGGAGTTAGGGGTAGAACTAATTTTTGAAAAATATGATCACTGCCGATGTTCCACATGATCCTCGACCTCTCCACGTAAGTGCAGAGTGATGGTGATATTAGGAACACACAAAGCATGTCTCCTCAGTGGTAAAGAAGAGTGATTTGGCTCCTCCAACATCATGATTTTGAATCCGGATTTCTCACCCAGGATTTCTAGTCTTCGTCCGTTCCCGTTAGTTCTGTAGCTTTTGTAGTTGACGTTCTTGGCGTTTTTTTAACATATCGTTACTTTCGAAAAATTTTATGATCTGTGTAGAACAATTCTGATGTCCTTCGAATACATCCTTCCAAAGTGTATCCACGAGGCACAGCAGTGTATTTTAATAGAGACGAATTCGCATTTTGGCCGTGATTATTTTCTGGATCCGTATTTGTAGGTCATCACTGTAGAACAATGTGGTTCCAGTGCTTCCTTCCACAGTATTTCTATAGAGTCGAATCCCTTCAGCGAGTTTTGGTCTTTTAAATTATTAGACATGAAAAACCTATAGTTGGCCCAATCCAAATAAGAAATGTTGAACCTCAAGAAAACATTTATCATAATATCAGGTCTCATACTAATAACTAGGGCAACCAATTGCAATAAATTACAATTATTCCAAAGACCAAGAGTAACCAAACTAACTAACTCCTTAATCCTGACTTTTTCCAGCATTCCAGAACTTGTCTCCAAGCAACGACATTGTCTCCGGGAAGAATAGTTGGATCCTCTTGATGCCGGCCAGGTATTAGACGTCTCCTCAGTAAAAAGGATCCAATGACGCCATCGAAAAGAAGGAAAATAATTTTTGACACACTATCCTTATGGCGCCACGCCGCCATGGCAATAAATTACAATTAAATATAATGTAATAATGAGCCAGCTCCTATCTCTCTTATCGTTTTTCTTCTTAGCGATGAGCGAGCCGATCCTGTTTAGCAGGGTCATTGACCTGCTACTAAGATTCCTCTCGTTTCAACTCCAACTGGTTCGAAGATGAATTGTCCATCAAGACATGCGTATTTTTTTTATTTTTAGGGTCTCAGCCTTCTCAAAAGCAGAATAATAATTAATTTTAGTTATATTTTTTCCAATTATTATAAAAGAATTTTTAAACAACTGTGTGTGTGGTGTTTAGCGAAAATCTCAGCTGGAAAATAAAGAACGAAAAGAAGACGAAGTACGAGGAACAAAGCCAGTAAGAACAACTCACGCATGTCTCTTATGTGGACAATCGTGGAGGATCGGATCAATGGTTTCATGAGGAGATCAAAGATCCAGGACACGTATATAAAGCTGGGAGAAACGTTCTGAAAAAAAAATTTAAAAAATTGAGGAAGGGTCCAGGTGTGGACTCCAAGCTTTAGGTTAGGACTCAGATATAACACTCTCCAAAAAACTCCTTAACTCTTTTGTTAATAAATCGTTAATTCTTCTAATTCTTTTGGACAATCGAATATCAGCAAATTTGAATTAACTGCAAGCCATGTGAATAATTTGTCAACTTGGGCTGTATCAAAATGACTAAAGCTTGCGCCGAGACGTTGTCGAATTGGCTGTGGCCCTCTTGTATTTGTAAGGAGGTCGCCAGGCGGGAAAAAATAGCTCAGTCAAACTTTACACTGCCACATACTGACCACACTCCCTTGAAGATCTCGAACCTCCGGAAAGCCAGGAAGATCCCAGTAAAAATCCTTAATGGAGTACGAATTGCCGCAGCATTGTGTCTTTCAAATTCCATTGATCACGCACCGTCCTCTGACAGTTGCGAATCCTGGCTAACTTATATGCTTTTATAGAAAATTTAAAAATCTATTATTTATTATTTAATTTTTATCTTTAATTTATTAATTTTCAAATAATTGTCAGCATGCCTGCGAAGCTTAGTCGTCATTTTGAAACAACATATTTTTGATTCTTTAATAAATCAAAATATGTCAGAAAGAAAAATTATGTCGATTATACAAGATTGGAAAAGGAACTGTTTCTCGAATTAAAAAAGAAATTGGAAAGGAAATATTTCGTTAAACAAAGAAGTATTTTCGAGGAAGTTTCATGCAAGAAGTTTGAATCCGACCTTTCTATTCAAATTGATCGACTAGTATTCGAAGTCTTCAACAATTTGAGAAAATGGGATTTCAGTATCTGGATGTCTCCTCAAAAATATTGCAAAAAAGATTGCTGCCAAATTTGAGTTTAATGATTTCAAGGCATCAAATGGATGGCTTGATCGATTTAAAAAGCGACATGAATTACTATTCAAAGTAATTTCGGGTGAAAAAAACTCATCCGACAAAAAAAACTTAAAGAGTTTTTTAACAATTACGACAGTTTATTTGAGGAATACGATAAAAAAGATATTTTTAACTGCGACGAAACTTCTCTTTTTATTAAAAAAAATTCATGTAGATCATTTGTCTCTTCAAATGATGATTGTTTTGGTAAAACGAAAAGTAAAGAACGAGTTTCAGTTCTTTTATGCTGCAGCCGTGAAGGCGAGAAATTAAAACCCCTTGTTATCGGGAAATTCAAATCCCCAAGATGCTTAAAAAACATAAATACAGAAGATTATGGGGTATATTGTGTTAATTTTAGGTTCTATATACAGCTTCAAAAAATGCATGGATGACGATGGATATTTTTGATACATGGCTACAAAAAATAAACTTCGAAATGGTTCAAAAAAACAGGAAAATTTTGATTGTTATGGATAATGCACGTTGTCACAAATGTCTGGAATATTCAAACTTATCATTTCTTAAACTTCCTAAAACACAACAGCACTTCTTCAACCTTTAGATATGGGGATCATAAACTCATTCAAATCATGTTATAAGAATGTTCTTTATGAAATGATATGTGATGCCCTGTTGAAGATCAATATGAGACAAGTAGTCATTTGTGGGAGAAGCATGGACTCGTGTAACAAAAACTACAATATTGAATTGTTGGAAAAAGATAAATGAGCAAAGAACATTTGTCCATGAAACAAATTCAAAAAAAGAATCCGAATTAATTGATGAACATATTTCAGATTTAACAGAACTTGAAATAAATGGAATAGAAGACAATGAGGCTTTGTATAATGGAAATAATGAGATGGATGGGCTATATTTAAAAGATACAATAAAAATTATGAATAATCTTGAATCTTCATTATTTAACATTTGTCCTGAAGGCTTAAAGAATACTATGAATTTAGGATTAAAATTTCAAAAATGCTAAGAAACAAATATTCCATTGGGAACAAAATAACTGATTATTTTTCATAAATAAATTGATTCCTTTTTGCAATATGAAGCAAAACATTGTATTGTAAAAATAATTATTTAAAAATACGAATAGAGAGGTTAAAAATGTAACAATTTAGTATACTCTCTATATTTGGGGCACTTTTCTATTGGGGCGGGGTCCTACTGTACATTTATTTTCTCACAACCTTTCGAAATTAGCATCATGACATTTAATTTTGCAATAGAATCTGCAAAATCATTTTTCAACATCGTTTTCGACATTTCTTTAGCAATTTTCAATTTAGTTTTGTAATCCATTACCACAACAAAAATGAAAATTGAAAATAAAACAAAAATCACAATTTTTTAAGATTAATATTAATTCAAAAAACACAATTTATTCTTTTATTTTAAACTGCCATCCATCCAAAGTGGACTCCGCCGACATTATCGACGTTGCGTTGTCTCTCTCTATTTCAACAGATATCAACTGGAGTAACCACCCGTCTCACGTCGTCGTGGCTTTTTAGTGTAGCTAAGCTTCCAAGTTTCTTTTGGCTGTTGACTTCACAATCATTGGACTATGACAGATCGCTTACCATCATGAAATAATGTACTCATGGTTTAATCGACCTTTCCGAACCTCATTGTTCTTTTTAGAAGCGAATTTGAAACTTGAATTATTAAGATTAATGAGATGGTAAAAATGTTTACTCTTAATCAGGATAAGTGTATGAGTGTTTTACATAGAGTTTGTTGTATTGATCAAATTACCTTGTCTTGTCTCTATTGGAAATTGACTTTATTAACAAATGAATATTTTTGTGCCTATTTCTCATTCGTGAGGATAATGAAATCTATGGTTTAGACATTAAGGAAATAATCAATTAATATAATCTGACCACTAATTGGCGATATGAGTTTTTGTTTATTTCACTAATGCAAAGATATAAATGTTAGAACTATTTAAATACATTGTATGTTCTAATAAAGCCGGTTTCAATTTCAAATACATAATAGAGCCAGGCAACAGTCAACTTATCCTCATCCCCCTTCTCCGTCTCTCAATTAGTTTTTTCTTACTTTTCTCCACATTCTTATGGGTTTTAATCTGTAAATAACTGCAAAATTTTACAAAAAAATAAGTTTAAACATGTTTTTATAGTGGGATCTTAATGTTATTCGTAAGATGTTGCTGATCTCAGTTGTGGAGTGAATGATAATAGTAAAAATAGACTTTTGATTCGAACGTAATTGTTATATATTCCGAGTTAATTCGCAAAATACATTAAACTATGGAAACTTGTATTGTTTGATTTGTTTTGAGATTTGCTTTAATAGTCGAAGGATCAAATCACGGAAGCTTTGAAACCACTTCTCAGAGTAATAAAAGCCAAAATATCGACTAAACATGATATGACTAACAAATCCCCTGGAATATGTCAAACTGTAAGTTTATTAGTGATTTAGTCTCAAACAAAATCGATTTTGAATAAATATTGTACTTTATCCAAAATAATAGTCAAATGGAAAAGAATGTGTTAATTGATTTAATTTACAGTGCAAATGGTTCGTATAGTGGAAGTCCGAGCAAGGATGTTGATGAGGATTACTCCACATGCTTCCTGTTTAGGTCCGAGAATAAGCACGTAAAGTTGAAAATACTAAAGTTTAATTCTCTTGACTACAATCGGAGTACGTACTCTTCTGTAAAACTATTAATAATCCAGACATTCATGGACAGAGTCAGAGAAGCAATCAGATACATTCCTTCAGTCAGAAGTCGACAAAAAACGAACTTGTATAATATTCACTCATTTCAGTTATTTAGTATCGTTAGAGATAACAGTAGGGAATTTAAAAACTTTTCTTTTGAAATCCAACGAAATATCATCGACAAAAGTACTTTCATGGAGTAACCACATTTGTTTACTTGAAGGTACAAGAAAAATACAAAATTATTCGCAAATAAGGGGATGTTTACTATCTCTCATTTTTTGTAATGGGAAGAGGTTTTACTTTTAAATATTGCAAGTCAAGAAAGTCTACAAAGAGAATAATGAGTTATTGGAGACAGGGTCAATGCTCGGAGTATTTATTCTTAATTAGTGAGTAGTTTGAAGAGATTATGTGCAACAAACAGAGGGAGTATACTGTGGTTACAAAGTCTGATTGCATAGTTCTTCTACTCTACATTAATGTTAGATTATTAATCATTTTAGGATTTCAAAAATATTTTTAAGACTAACAGCTTATCAGAGATCACATACTCGTATTGGTCTTTATGTAGTCTAGCGAGGAAGTATATGATTCTGTGATCAGAAAATTACATCAAAAATATTCCCAAAAGTGGTATTTATTAGATTATCGGTAATATTCTTGTTTATTTTAAAGAAAAAACGAAATTATCTCAGAAAACATTAAACATTCGAAATGGATTTACGTCATTCTATATGTGACTGTAGATGTAATTTTAGGGCAATGCTAATCTTGTCTTTAAAGTAAGTGAATCCACTGAGTTTAAGCAAACAGATATGAAGGACTTTAACAAATGTCGACATAACAATTGCTTTGACTTTCTGATTGATTCTACATTCTGTAATTTCGTGTTAAATAAAGACAGATCGCCCCGAGAGATTATATAAAAGATCGAGAACTGCATATGGTGGTAGTAAACGTCCGGTTACTGCATTTTCGTATAATAGAGAGAGGAGTGTAGTTAATAATAATTTATATTTTACTCTAAGAAGACTGAAACCATATAATGTATTTGTAATTCTCTTTGTGTCATAATAGGGAATTTGTGATAAAGAATCTAATATGAATATATTAATGATAAGTGACCAGTGTAAAGTACTCCATATCAGAAAGGAGGTATTGGAGTCTGAAACTGATGTTTTATTTACGAACTTTTTGAAATCTAATGTATTTTTCTTTTGATATTTTAGTGGGTTCCGTTACCGTGGTTTAATGCAATATTATTTTCTTCCCTTTAATAAACATTTTTGATTAATTAATTATAAATTTAATTTATCATAAAATTTAAATTTAGTCCACAACTCTTTATAGATTATTAGGACTGGAAGGTTTTCCAGAATGCCCGATATAAATGAATGTGATGTTTGGAATAGATGCGTCTCACTTTGACCTTGTAAGCTGAATATTCCTTAATTATACTTTAACTCTTAACCTTTCTCAGTTATGTTTGGAAATATTAATGAACAAATACTTTTCAAGACCTATTGAGGACAACCGGCTATTCAAGTACATTTTACAATGAGGGGGCTGCCAGAGAAATAGCTTCGGGTTGGGTGATAAAATACTCGATTCTTCTTAATTATTTGGATGTCGGGAGGCTGGTTTTTTGCCGACACATAATACTTTCCGAACCAAAAAGCTCCTGTAGCGCGCTTTTTTCTCCTATTTAACGTCTTTAAGAAATGTGCCTTCATGATCAATCGTAAGTACCAGGTAGCGTAGTGAGCGCACTCTCAGCACTCTAAGCGAGTGTAACTTACCATGGTGCTGTTTATTCGACTAATTTTAGGAGTTCGACTTTTCTGCGGAGTGCTGATTCCCCACCGGTTACACCAGTCTTGGGCATACGTAATGTATTCTCTGAGTCTCCTTAGGTTAGGTTTGAGTTGCCAGACATGTCTATTAATAGAATATCATTCACGTAGATAAATAGTTTTGAGTTCTGGTCCTGTGGGATTGGAAAATCTGACATAAGTATATTAAAAAAGAAAGGACTCAAGACAGAGCCCTGTTGTATGTATCTTGCAAATGATATCTTTTCAGATATAAATCCTTCAACTCTCCCTTTGACTTTTTTCCCATCAGGAAATCCTTCAACGTAAAAATATATATTATTGAATAATCGCTGAGACCAGTTTTGATAGGAGGGCTACATACCATACACCTGGGGTCGACTGGCTTTTTGTCTTCGCGGGCCAAAATTTTATTTTTATGAGATGCGGCCAAAGGAGAAAAATTTTTAAATTTTCAAAGAAATGAATTTATTTTTTAATAAAATATTAACGTCTACGTTAATCTCACTAATATATCGTTAATATGTTAATCAGTCATTCTCGTTCTTAGACAATTTTCACATTTTCAATTTTAAGAATAACTGATTTCGCAAATATGAAACATCATAATTCTTTTCCTCAAGAAAAATTATGACATCATCCCGATATAAAATAGTCTCTTGAAAACCCTCTGTTAAGCCATCTGACATTACAAAATATAAGAGATCTCCATATTCTGCTTTAGTATTACAATTTGTCTATCTGCCGATGATTTAAGCCGTGGGATCAAATACAATTAGCTCTCTTGGTCTACTCTAGGAGGGATAAGATCTTCACCCTCTTCGGAAAAGAAGAACCACCCCTTGCATGGCTAACGTGTAACTTTTATGTACATAGAACTGAGTGCAAAGCTCTGTTTCTCTTCTCCTTATGTCGTCCATGTAATCTCCTGCATGTCCATAGTCAACCCCCATTGTTTATTCCCAGTGTGTATTCTTGTTTAAGGTGCTTTTCACATTATTTATTCGGAGTCCGCATGATTTTTCAACATAGAATTTTAACCCTCTCATGATGCACCATTGCTTAATCTAGTCCACATACTCCCGGATTCTTCCTTCAGATATAGAAGATTTTAGAGATGTGTCCATCACAAACGTTTTTTCAATGTTTGGTCTTGTGAAAAAACTTGAAAAACTTTATTTCAAAACGGGATTAGGAGTTAGGTGTAGGGGAATTTAACGAGCCCGCCTTTGCGGCTTTGACACTTTTGACGTCCCCCGTCTCCACTATTAATTCGCGTTCTAGCGTAGGACTCCATAAATCCTGTTTTCCACAATCTTCTTCACTGGGGCAAGAATCCCGTCCTCTTCAGTACTCAAGACGTAGTCTTCTGCACGGGGCTAACTTTATCGCTGATCTTCTAGATTTTTCCAGTTGTGACAATATTCTTTCCCTTTTCATGGATAGGTACTACGCTTCACATCCATATGAGTTTCGGTAGGATTATTTTCATGAAAATGAAAATGCAGATCTCCGTACTGACTGTCATCTTGCGTGTGCAGAAGAACGCTTGCAGCGCCTTTTTCCTCCTCAGCTTGATGTCCTCCATATTTGAGCCTTCCTGATCGACTACTACACCCAGGTAGCAAAGCGAGCGAACTCTTGCAAATCCTAGCCTATATGACTGTACATGATGGCTTCGTAAACAGCTGATTCTCATAAAGTTTGACTTCTCTGTTGAGAGTTTCATCCTTCTCCTGACACAACAGCCTTGAACTTGGTCAATAAATATCTTGTGTCTTCTCTCGGAGAGCGTCGACCTCCCAGACATATCCATGATTAGGATGTCGTCCGCGTATATTGACAGATTCGAGTTTGGGTCCGACGGAGTTGGGAAGTCTGATAAGATGTTAAACAGTAGGGAGCTTAGGACAGAGTCCTGCGGAACACCCTTCTTTAGTAAAACGTCTCCGGATACATATCTTCCAATGCGCAATTGAGAAGTCCGTTTCGTTCGTTTAACCATATGAATAGTTATTTTGGAATATCTGCAGCCACAAGCCTTGACAGGAAGGCATCATGCCACACGCTTTCAAAGGCCTTGGATAGGTCCAGACGTACCATGTTTATTTATCTCTTGAATCCGTACAAGGAGGAAATCGCTCTCTTCTATTTGCCGATTCAACCTCTTGAAGACAATTCGCTCAGCAATCTTGGAGATCGACTATATGAGGCTGATCGGCTTATAGTTGAGAGGGTCCTTCCCCGAGAATTATCCTGACTACAGTTGTTTTCCAGTGTCTTGGGACATATCCGTGGTCAATGCTTGCGTTGAACAAGTTCTTCAGGACGAGCAACAAGGCCTCCGTGTCTTTTTTAAACATCCTCATGCTAACGTGATCATGGCCCGGAGCATTTGCTTTGTATGTTCTGATTGCATCCACGACGTCCTCTACGGTGATTCTCATCCTTGAGGTCGTTCAGATAGTAATTACAATGTTCTTGTGAAGTCTCCAACTCCTCACATGGGATCAACACTATTGGGTTTAGTCCTACTGTCTTTTAAAGATTTCCTGGGTTTCTGCAGACTGCGAGCTGAGAGTTGTTCAAGATGATCTTCTTTCACTTTTCTTCTGACCAGTTATTCTTTTATAGGTTCTCTAGAAGGAGAAACCTTTGGCGTCCAGTTTGCTTTCCTCGACCCTACATCTTCTCTCCAGAGCCAATCTTGTTCTCTTTCGGTGGCTCGTTTGGTAATCTTTAGTCAATCGGTCAGAGCCATTCGGTCTATTCGGTTAGCACATCTTCTTAGCTTTGATCGACCCCAAGGTAGTGGGTGAAATGTCGATACTTTTCTTTCTGCTTGCATTCGGGAATTCCTTCCTGGCATATAATTACAAGTATCTCTCTATGACGATTGCAAGATTTCGGTACATATTATCGGTTACTTAGGTTCCTCCGTCCAACTTTGAAGGTTTCTTGTGAGGTAATTTCGGTAGTATTCCCAGTCGATTCGTGACATGTCATATCTCATGAATACTGTTTCTGTGACATATGGAGTTAGGGGTAGAACTAATTTTTGAAAAATATGATCACTGCCGATGTTCCACATGATCCTCGACCTCTCCACGTAAGTGCAGAGTGATGGTGATATTAGGAACACACAAAGCATGTCTCCTCAGTGGTAAGAAAAATGATTTGGCTCCTCCAACATCATGATTTTGAATCCGGATTTCTCACCCAGGATTTCTAGTCTTCGTCCGTTCCCGTTAGTTCTGTAGCATTTGTAGTTGACGTTCTTGGCGTTTATGTCGCCCACCAGAATTAACATATCGTTACTTTCGAAAAGTTTTATGATCTGTGTAGAACAATTCTGATTTCCTTCGAATACATGCTTCCAAAGTGTATCCACGAGGCACAGCAGTGTATTTTAATAGAGACGAATTCGCATTTTGGCCGTGATTATTTTCTGGATCCGTATTTGTAGGTCATCACTGTAGAACAATGTGGTTCCAGTGCTTCCTTCCACAGTATTTCTATAGAGTCGAATCCCTTCAGCGAGTTTTGGTCTTTTAAATTATTAGACATGAAAAACCTATAGTTGGCCCAATCCAAATAAGAAATGTTGAACCTCAAGAAAACATTTATCATAATATCAGGTCTCATACTAATAACTAGGGCAACCAATTGCAATAAATTACAATTATTCCAAAGACCAAGAGTAACCAAACTAACTAACTCCTTAATCCTGACTTTTTCCAGCATTCCAGAACTTGTCTCCAAGCAACGACATTGTCTCCGGGGAAGAATAGTTGGATCCTCTTGATGCCGGCCAGGTATTAGACGTCTCCTCAGTAAAAAGGATCCAATGACGCCATCGAAAAGAAGGAAAATAATTTTTGACACACTATCCTTATGGCGCCACGCCGCCATAGCAATAAATTACAATTAAATATAATGTAATAATGAGCCAGCTCCTTTCTCTCTTATCGTTTTTCTTCTTAGCGATGAGCGAGCCGATCCTGTTTAGCAGGGTCATTGACCTGCTACTGAAGATTCCTCTCGTTTCAACTCCCACTGGTTCGAAGATGAATTGTCCATCAAGACATGCGTATTTTTTTTATTTTTAGGGTCTCAGCCTTCTCCAAAGCAGAATAATAATTAATTTTAGTTATATTTTTTCCAATTATTATAAAAGAATTTTTAAACAACTCTGTGTGTGGTGTTTAGCGAAAATCTCAGCTGGAAAATAAAGAACGAAAAGAAGACGAAGTACGAGGAACAAAGCCAGTAAGAACAACTCACGCATGTCTCCTATGTGGACAATCGTGGAGGATCGGATCAATGGTTTTATGAGGAGATCAAAGATCCAGGACACGTATATAAAGCTGGGAGAAACGTTCTGAAAAAAAAATTTAAAAAATTGAGGAAGGGTCCAGGTGTGGACTCCAAGCTTTAGGTTAGGACTCAGATATAACACTCTCCAAAAAACTCCTTAACTCTTTTGTTAATAAATCGTTAATTCTTCTAATTCTTTTGGACAATCGAATATCAGCAAATTTGAATTAACTGCAAGCCATGTGAATAATTTGTCAACTTGGGCTGTATCAAATGACTAAAGCTTGCGCCGAGACCCTGTCGAATTGGCTGTGGCCCTCTTGTATTTGTAAGGAGGTCGCCAGGCGGGAAAAAATAGCTCAGTCAAACTTTACACTGCCACATACTGACCACACTCCCTTGAAGATCTCGAACCTCCGGAAAGCCAGGAAGATCCCAGTAAAAATCCTTAATGGAGTACGAATTGCCGCAGCATTGTGTCTTTCAAATGCCATTGATCACGCACCGTCCTCTGACAGTTGCGAATCCTGGCTAAAACTTATATGCTTTCCACCTGTCGCACTCGGAATACCTACAACGGAATCTGATGACAATAATATAAATAAACAAACTCTCGGCTCAACTTATCCGTGAAACTGAAACGAAGCATAATGAATTTTAGCAGTCATAACATACACGCAGTACTTGAACAGCCACTCAATTCAATGAGGTCGAAACCAGAGGAGCACACACTAAAGATGTCCCCAACAAACTGAAGGAGAGAGTAAACCGGAAACTTATGGAGGGCGGGTTATCACGTCCGATGGACACAGTATTGTCTTGTACTCCCGAGGTTCTGAATACCTTAATACTGAAGCACCCAGAGGCACTGACAGACTATGAAAAGTTTTTGAGTCCTGAAGGAACTCCGGAAATAATCATATTGAATCCGAAGTGCGCCGCGGAGGCTTGGAAGGGTTACGTCCTGGTCATATTAAGGACCTTACGTCTACTTACACCTCGGAAGCTTATCGATTACAAACTTAATCAGAAAAATAGTTAACGGCGACATCCCAGAATATGCTCTTCTCAACAAAGCTAAAAAAACCAAATGGGGAATCCGTCCCATAGCGGTCGGGAACTATTTCAGAAGACTTGTAGCGAAGGTAGCATCGACCCTGGTCTATAAAACCTTAATCAATCATGAAATTAACAACTTAATGTCCTACTACGTCAAGGTCAGTCAAGGACTTTATACGTTCTGTCGACAATCTCATCCCTTTGTCTGAAGTAATCTCTCAGGAAATAATTAGAAATGCTATTTGATTCTTAATGCGTGTTGTTCTGATGTGTTTCCTCAATTTTCTTGAACGCCTATTACCGTCATTGTCTATTATTATTAAAAAGCACTTTCACAGAACCAAAGAACGTTACATTAACCAAGGTCCCGTTTGTGTCATACGTTTCGATTTTGCTTCACTAGGCATCGCCCTCTGCTTTGCGTATCTGTCCGTAGTTCATTTTCTATTAACAAGGAAAATATATATAAATAGAATACATTTCAGAAGCTTGATAAACTAAAACGTTTTTTAGCTTTCTACTACCCTATATCCGTGATACGCTCCTCATACTTGTCCCTAATAAGATCTTTTCTGACCTGCCATCGCGTAGGTCCCAACATTTCTTCAAAATTGTTAGAAAGTTTATTACTAAAGAATTAAACACACTCGTCATCTGACTTTTATGAAGATCGAGGGAACTGTTTATATAAAATATTAAGGACAGGTTTTTCTTCAATGGAGTCTGACTTTTAAATTATTGTCTAAATACGGATTTATAAATATTTATTTAATCAATATTTCATTGATTATTGATATAATATATTAAATTGCGTATTGTAACTGATTTTGGTAATGTACGGTTCATCCAAGTTTGATGATTTTAACAACGATTACTTTGAGGATAATAATGATAGGATTTCACTTACAAATTATTTAAGATCACGTAGACGGGCACTCGGTAATATTTTTGATCAAGTTAACACCAGTCATCTTCTTCCCACTAACAATCAGAACTCTAACAATATTTTTAATGATAACTTAGTTTAATAAAGTTGAGTTACTAATATATTTAAGGAGTTTTGCAAAATAATTAGTTTTCATATTGTTAATCCATCTTTTCTTAATATTATTTTTACTTTAATGGAGAATCATCCTACTTGTTCAGATTTCACATAAATTCTTTCAATTTGGTCGAACGGAATTTATACATTCATTTCACATTTTCTCTGTTAAACCTTCTGGTTTCCCGATTCCATCTCCATAAGTAGTAAGAAGACAAGGGCTTTCATGAGACTGATGTTTAGTATAATACAGGTTGCCACCTCAACTTTCTGACCAAGTAATTAATAGTTTTAACAAAAACATAGCCTGTCTCTCAATATTTTATATAATGTGATTAATAGAAATGTCTCTTTATAGAATACTCCCAATTTCAAATAATTGACATTATTAACGAATTATAAGCGATTCTATACGTGTCGAAACTCCACGATTCTCATATTATCTTTCTATCTGTCAGTCTCCAGGACTACTGAGGTCTTCACTGTCCGTTAGTGTTCACTGGTCTCTTTCCAGGACTTTGGAAGATTTTTGCGTGTCCCAAATTGCTTTCATTAAGGAGTCGAGCGTTTTTCCATCGATTTTCAAGATTTCCTATGTCCCAGGGATGTACGTAAGGATCGGTTTTACGAAAACCTATACAACCTGAATAATGGGAAGACTGTCTTTGGATCCATCCTTTCATAAGCTTTTCATAGTCACCGTAGATAACAATTTTCATCTCACAATGTCTTCGGAGTCCCCGGGAATGGTGTCAAGCTTTATGGTCTTTTTCCAGTTTTCGGTACTGTGTGGTTCTATCCGTTTGATCTTGACGATATAAGTTTTTGTTTTATAGATCAATATTAGAGTGACCGAGTCTAAGGAAATTTTCCACTGCTTTATTGAGTTTTTCCCGACAGTCAGTATCGAACATTCTGGTTATGTTAATTCCAAGAATAGTCTTTAAACTTTGAAATCTTTGCTGAATAGCACAATGCCACCTATAGCACCATACTAAATCAACTTTTGATCTCTCAGTCCTGAAACCACTTTGGCTTTGGGCCAAGTATCCGTTTACTGGCTTTTAAAACCTAAACCAAAAGACTGATTGACATCCCATAAATATTTCCATTCAATGTTTGATTACTTATTTTCAATTCTCTTAGATAAAAATTTGATTTATCAGAAAACCAGTGTTAATAGCATTCTCTACGGTTTGTCTTGAAATTTTAATTTCCATAAAGGATAAAGCTTCTAATTTAAGAGGATTTCAGATATGATCTTAGTTTCGGTTATTGAGATACTATGGAGACTTGGCTATTTAAAGGAAATGTAATGTCCGAGATGCTCCCGGATTTGTCTAAACCTTTGGGGTTAATTGTGCCAATGAGGATTAGGCAAGTTTTTGTATATTCTTTCGATTTGAAACTGCTAATATTCTGCATAATTTTCTAAAACGAAAACTCTCATGTCAGGGATATCGTTCAGTAAGATGTAGGGGATTCCTTCAGTTTTCCAGGCTTTGGAATAGGTATAATATTAAGTTATTCAATTTTCTAAGAGTTCATGTCTGAGGAGAGATTAAAATAGAGGCAATCGATCTGATCGAAATGTCTCCAAAATACTTTGAAAGAATTCCATGAATAAGACCTTTTAATAGATTTTATTATTTGTGTACCTAATTCTGGGTAAAAAGATCGACGGTTGTTTTGGATACAAAATTACATAAACGACAGGAATATGCTTTTGAGAAGTCTTAGTGGCTTACAGAGATGTAATAGTTTATCTTATATTAGATTGATTTTATATGTTTAATAGTCTTCCAAAATATGCTCATGAATTTCATTTGTCCAATAGATAATAATGATAGTATATTCTTTAAAATTGTTTAAAATATAAAATTTAGTCTTTAATTTTCCGGCATTTGGAAGTGATAATTCCAGCACTGTTGGAAGCTAGACTGGAATTAAATTACACTAAATGCGAAATCTACAATTCGGACTTTCAGAAGAAAAGTATTCAAAAGCTTTGTTATGTTTCCACACCCGATGAAGAACTTATATTCCTCGGATCCCCAATCACCATAAATGCAATGGGTTACTCGGAGAGAGAAAAAAACACTGTTACTCGGAGAGACTCTAAACCGCTTGTGTCTACTTGACATGCATACAACATTATTCCTCCTGAAAAACAGCATCAACGTACAGAGGCTTGCACATGTCCTGAGGACTGCTCCTTATTTCACCCTGTGTGACCAACTCGCACAGATTAACGAGATCTTCCGTACAACAGCGGAACGTATCTTCAACGTCCGGTTCGAGGATTACTCATGGAAACAAGTCACGCTTCCAGTGAGACTCGGAGGACTTGGATTTCGGAACTTTGTGGACCTTTCTCTCCCTTCATACCTAACATCGCTATTGGCTTGTAACTCCCATGTCAATAAGATTCTACACTCTCTACCTGAATTCTTTATTGACAAGGACGCCGGCCATCTCGTGAGGCATGGAGCCACACTTATCGACTTTCCCTGCCTTTCTCATTTTCTCAGCGGGGCTTGGACTATGCTATATGCTGGAATTCTTACAAAGATTTGCTAGTATCATCTAGTCAACATCGCCGTGCCTGTTTGTTGTCGGGGGAGTCTTCCGAGAGTGGTGCCTGGCTCAACACCATTCCCAATGGAGTTCTGGGTACCTTCCTGGATGATGAATGCGTCCGTATTGGGATCTCATTGCGACTGGGATCAAAAGTCTGTGTTTCATATTTGTGCCGATGCGGAGACCAGATCGAGTGCTTTGGCCTACACCCATTCTCTTGCAGGAAGAGTACAGGCAGATTTCCCAGACAAATGACATTGAACGAAGTCATTAGGCGACCATTGGACGCCGCCGGACACCCCTCCATGCTCGAACCGGTCGGTCTTTGCAAGCGGGATGGGAAACGACCAGATGGGATGACAATCTTCCATTTTGAAGACGGGAAACTTCTTGTCTGGGACGTTACCTCACCGACACGTTTTCCTCTTGCAACCTACTCCAGAGTGCCTCTGGAGCTTGTTTTGCTGCTGAGAAGGCCGAGAAGATGAAACGGGAAAAGTACGCGGTCCTACGCAAGGATTTTTTTGTTTGTCACTGGCTATTGAGACGTTTGGTTCCCTTGCGCCTGCGACGCTGGAATTCTTGAGTCGTCTAGGGAATCGGATCGCTACACGAACAGGAGACCCTCGTGAGCGCTGCTGGTTATTTAAGCGAATCTCGCTCGCTATCCAGAGAGGGAATAGCCACGCAGTCAAGGCAACCGCTATATAACCGTTTACTCTTTTCTTTCTTTAAATGATTATATATTTACATTTACGTCTTTAATTAAACATATTATATAAATAAAGTGTTACGCAAGTATGTAGCGAGTTAGTAAGAGTCCTAGAGGAACACGAAGGATATAAGTATCTGGGTGTTACCGAATCTCCAAAGTTCCTTATAATTCCTGAGACAAAGCGACAAATTACTGAAGGCATCCGTAAAAGAGCAGCGTTATTGTGTAAGACGTCTCTAAATGCAAGGAATTTGTTCCTAGCATTAAATGAGTATGCTGTCTCGCTGCTAAACTACTACATAGGTGTTGTGGAGTTTGAGCCCAAAGAGTATGATGAGATGGATGTTATGATCTGTGGAGTACTCAGAGAGAACCATGTCCATGTGCTGGCAGCCAATAAGGAGAGACTATATTTACCCCGTGATAAATTCGGCCGTGGACTATGTGGAGTAGTCCAACTAAGTGAGCGTATCCTAATGCGAATGCACGACACCCTGATAGCTGGGTCAAGTGTGTCTGCTAGGAAACACGCCATAATAACGACCGAGAAAACACGGGCAACCCACCTAGGCACTATCAGACCTTTTTTGTCTGCTAAGTATGGTGTTGATGATGGTGGGCTAGTAAATGTGAAGGCGCTGATCGAATTACAATATAATAATTTGATGGAAAAGATCAACTTAAAAAGCCTTCATAAGGTCCTCCTCAGAGCATTGGACAACCCACATGTCGACTTTAAGTCGTCGACAATATGGCTAAAATACAATGACAACTAACCTCGATCGGAGGCGCTGTACACGTATATGCAAGACCGCAATATCTTTTGTGTCGATCAACAAATACATGTCCCCACTGTAAGTCAAGGAGCATGTCGGTTGATCATTTAGCCACTTGATGTGGATCCATGCTCTGTCACGACTATGTGTGGAGGCATAACGAGGTAGTAAGGAGTCTTCATCTTTTACTATGCAATAAGTATGGTGTTTGCCACACCAGAAAGTTGCGGACTCATAAGGTGCAATCTGTAGTAGAGAACACCAGGGTCCAAATTAAGGTAGACAGTGTTATCCGTACCTCGGAGCTAGTCAAGCACAATAAACCGGACATTGTGGTACACGATAAGGAGTCTGGCCAAGTCTTTATCATAGAGGTTGGCATCACGTCTCAAGACCGTTTGCATACTGTGGAGGTGGAGAAAAAAAGGAAGTATGACTTTCTTGCAAACGAGATGGGGCAGATGCTTGGTTGCAAGGTCCTCGTTATTCCTATAGTAATGACGTGGGAAGGAATTGCAACAAAGTACCACAAGGGTCATCTGAAGCAGTTGGGTTAGATAGGAAGCTCCAGGCCTATTTACAGTCCACTGTGTTAAAGCGGACCCTAGAGAGCCTGACACTGGAGTATAGGAGACAGAGCCCTGAGATGCCATATGGGCAGAGGATTCAATTGGACAAGGCGCTCTCGGATTTGTTTCAGCAACCAGAATCGAACTTGTCTGAGGAGGCTGGCGAACAGACAGGCGAGGAAGGTTGTTGATTATTAAATATATTAACTTTTTTATTGTTTGTTAAATAAAGTGGGTATATAAAGTGTTATAATGTCAAATTTTGGGTAGTGTCAAAATTGGTGAAAAATTTTTTTTTAATTTTTACGAATTTTACGAAGAGAAAATTTTAGTTTTGGACCAATTTCTCCAAAAAGTATCAGAATTAATTGCATACATTGAGTTATATCCACACGTGTCGACTGAATGGGGAATAGTTTTTTCAGTGTCTATATTATTATTAGCACTTTCACGAGAAGCATAATATTTATAGCTCCGCATGTGCAGCAAAAAATATAAGAGAAAGAGTTAGCTTGCTCCAAGCTTTTCTGTCCTTAGCCAGATCCCTCAGTGTCTTATACACTTTAATAAATAAAATATTTTAAATAAATTCCAATTAATTCAAATTTAAAATTAATATGGAAGAAAATCAATGTAAGGTTAATAGAGCCAAACTGGCTATTGAGAATCATTATGGAGGAATATTACATATGATTGAAGAAAGAAATACTAGATTCAGATTATTAGAGGAATCAATTAAAAACTTACCTGATTCTAAAGTAATTATTATATTTATACTAGAAACAAGAAATTCGTCAAAGGAGGGACAAAAAGGAAAATGATTATTTGAAACTTTGCAGAATAAGAATGACTGTGAATCACTTTGAATTATTAAAAATTATAGGAAGAGGGGCTTTCGGACTTGTTTAGTTTGTATGTTACAAAATAGGTGAGATTGGTACAAAAAAAGGACGATGGTCGTATTTTTGCTATGAAGATTTTAAGGAAAAAGGAGATGTTGTCTAAGGACCAAGTTATATAATAATGATATAATAGATTGCCCACGTGCGTGCAGAGAGAGATGCACTTGTTGAGTCAAATAGTTGTTGGATAGTGGAATTGTTTTTTATGTTTCAAGATTCGTTAAATTTGTACATTGTAATGGAATATTTGCCAGGAGGTAAGCCTTGTTGTGTTATTATAGGTGATTTTATGAGTTTGCTAATGAAGAGGGATATTCTGACAGAGAATGAAACTAAATTTTATTCTGCGGAAATAGCATTGGCTATTAATTCCATTCATAAACTTAATTTTATTCATAGGGACATAAAGCCTGACAATCTTTTATTAGATAATAGAGTTTATATTAATATTAATTCAGGGACATATCAAAATAGCTGATTTTGGTCTTTGTACAGGTCTTAAAAAATCTCATTCAACTGATTTTTATAAAAACTTAATGGATGACAATGGTTATTTATTATTTCATAGTAGTACAACCACATGATCACTCTAGAAGTGAAACATGGAAGAGTAAAAGAAGGGCTCAGGCATATTCAACTGTTGGAACTCCTGATTATATAGCCCCTGAAGTGTTTGGATCAGAGGGGTATAGTAATTTATGTGATTGGTGGTCATTGGGTGTTATTATATATGAAATGCTCATTGGTACATTATTATCATTATTTAGGTTATCCACCATTTTGTGCTGATTCTCCTCAAAAGACATATCAAAATATATTAAATTGGCCCCAAACATTAGTATTCCCTCCAGATGTTCCCATTTCTGTTCTCGCTGTTGATTTGATTAAACAGTTCTGTACTCATGCTGATTCTCGATTTCATTCATTGAGTGAAGTACAACACCATCCCTTCTTTAATCACGTGGATTGGCAATTTATAAGATCCCGACCTGCCCCAATGCAACCAAATATTAAATCAATAGATGATACCTCGTACTTTGATGATATATCAGATATTAATTTACCCCCCAATGGTACTGTTTATCATAATATTAGTAACTACTGGGGGACCCAAATGCTCTGTCACTGATAAAGATTGGCTATTCTTTAATTATACTTACAGACGATTTGATAATAATCATTAATTTTTACTGAATTAGATTAGGTTTTACTGTAATTATGAACTCAACGTCATATTGCCTGCAAAATATAATTATTAATTGTTAAAATGACGACACTAATTAACTTGTATATATAATTGTAGATTTACTATCATGGATAAATGGCCAAATATTTTACTAGGTTGTCTTCGCAGGATATTGATGAATACCCACAATTTGATATTGTTCACAAATTACCAAAACTTCCTCTTCCTCAAATTAATTCTACTATAAGTAAATACATTCAAGGATTGGAACCTCTTTTGAACCAAGATGAGTTTAATCAAGTCAAGAGTTTCGCAGATAATTTTTTAAAATCTCCTAAAATTGGACAAGTAGCATTTTTTCTTCAACAAGAATTCCAAAACACAGAAAACTGGGTAGATAGTTATATATTTGTAAGGCAATCAAACTATGGAGAGAACATTTTTATTTAAAAAATAGACAAAGCTTACCTGTAAATTCAAATCCATCGTTAATTTTACCTCCACAAAATTTTGAAAAAAGGGAAGATTTCATAAAGTTTAATTGTTAGTTATTAAGTTATCTCTGCAAATTTATTATGGGGATTATAGAATTTATAGAAATGCTAAAAAAGTATATATTTATAATAATGAAAGAGGATTGGTAACTGTAGATAGAGCAAACACAAGAGAGAAGGGACAGCCTCTTTGTATGGATCAGTACAATAAATTATTCAAATCATATAGAAAACCAGGAATTTTAATAGACTCCTGTAAAATATATTCTATTTATGAACCCAATCAACACATAGTAATAATTCATAATAATAATGTATTATATTATTTATTATAGTTCTACAAAATTAATGTTTATAGGAATTATGAAATAATATCCTTACAAGAACTAATTATGGTGGTATCATCCATAATGACTGAGCAAGACGTTGGTCCCCCAATAGGAGTTTTGACTAGTCTAAATAGGGATCAATGGGCTAGCTTGTATGAAATGCTTAGAGATAGTAATAAAATATTAAAATTAGATTTAATCAATTCTAATTCAATAAAGGAAATCGAAAAGAGTTTGTTTTTGGTTGGAATTGACGGGGATATTGAAACAAATTATAATTCAGAAATAGCCAAGCATATGTTGCATGCTTATTCAAACTACAATACGTGCAATAGATGGTTTGACAAAACACTACAGGTTATTTTTAATAATATTTTAGATTATTGCATCCTCTAATGGATATTTTGCAATTAATTATGAACATTCTGTCGCTGAGGGATCAGTTTTAATAAAAATGGTAGAGCATATACATAACTACATGTGGGAATTTATAAATATTTAGGAATCAACTCTGTGTAACTAATATTACATGTGTTTACACTTTGGAAAGATTAACTTGGGATCTTCCAGAGTGGGCAGTAGACTCAATAAATAAAGCAATTGAGCAATCTAAAAGAATAAAGGAAATTTTTGATTTTGTTGTATATACTTACGAGGAATATGGGAAAGATAGGATTAAGGAGTTCAAAATGAGTCCGGATGCTTACATTCAACTTTCATTACAATATGCTTATTATATGTGTGAATTGTGATTAAATTAATAGGACTCATGGAAGGATGGTGAACACATATGAAAGTGGCTCTACTAGGAGATTTAGACTGGGAAGAGTTGAAAACATTAGATCTGCTACCAGTTCTGCTTTAGAATGGATATTATACCCAAATAAAGTTTTTTATATAATATTTGAAGGATTTAACAAAATATAATTTATTTAAATGTGCCATGGAACACCAAGTCATGCTTATGACTGATGCTGTACAAGGAAAAGGAATTGATTGTCATTTATTGGCAATAGAACAGGCATCCTACAAATTTGGACTGGAAACTGATTTATTTACACACTCTTCCTATAAAATGTTTATAAACGACTTTATTCTATCGACTAGTCAAGTTAACATATTTATTGTTTGTAGAATTTAGTATCCGGAGAGGGATTTATGTGTTATGGGCCTGTACAACCTAACGGATATGGAGTGTCATACAATCCTCATTCTTCATGTATTATGTTTTGTATTGCTTCTTTTGCTGTTAGATTTGTGTATATTTGTAGAACAACTGTGGTTTAGCAGAAAATATAAAATTAGCACTAAATGAGATGGGAGCTTTGTGTAGTCTTTATTAATTATATAACAATTATGTTGTCAAGCAACCAAATTAATTTTAATATCTAAGCTGGTAATTAAGTTGATGAGTGAACAAGATTCTGTAAATACTGAAGATTTCGCCTATCAATTCGAACAGGTCTGCAATGACGGCTTGTTGGAGGGTAAATTTTAATATTATCAAGTAAATCATAATCTCTTTTATTCTACACAAGATGACCCAATAATTAATAATGCAGACGTGGTTGATGTCCACCAAAATACTTGGTCATTAAAGACGGATGATGGTTCTCCTAATATTTATTAATGAGAATCAATCATAAGTGATGCTGCAACCATGCAGAAAATGTCCAAGAAAAGTTCATTTAAACAGGATTACGAAATTGTAATATTTTATTAATAAAAAGACACTGGATGACTCACCACATAAACCACCTGTAAATTAGTGACTAATAGTAGACTGAATCATCAATGACTAAAAGAGACATTATGAGGGTACAACGAGAGTTAGATAATATTTTGTAATATTAAATGTTATTTAAGAATCAAAAAGAGTTTTGAGGAGGAAAGACTATGTTCTATACAAAATGATATAAAAAGGGAACGTCAGGATCTCCAAAGATATGCAACCCAAATCCAGGATATTGAAGATGCCATTGAGTCCAAGAGAATAGAATTGGATAACCTTACATCATGTGACATTGTAGTTTTCTAATTATTAATTAGGATAAACTGAGAGATGAAAATCAACTCATGAAAGTAAAACTGTCCAAAATGGAGAATATTGAAGATAATGAGGAAACCAAACTCAAAATCCGTAAACTTGAGAGCGCGCACAGACAGTCTATTGTTGAGGAGAAGACAAAATGTGAAAATTTAGAAAAGGTAATGATTACTTGTGAATAGACACTCAAAACAAAATCAGAACTGTTCAAAAGGAGAGAGGATGAACTAGAAAAAACAAATAAGAGTTTAAAGAGTGAATGTCAATCAAGTGCTAATAAAATAAAAGAATTAGAACAAGTCATCGTTTAGTTTATTCCTAGAATATGGAATCCAGTAGAATTGAGAAAAATTTACTCAAGGAAACTGTTGCCCGTCTTGAACAAGAAAATAAAGATTTTTGGCATAAGATGGAAAAGGATGAAGCAGCAATGGCTCTAATGATATCACGTGGGCATGATAGTTCACTGTTGGAAGCAAATGTGCATTTTCTTATGGACGAACGACAGAAATTGAACGACAAAATAAACAAATCGAACTCTATTAGGGAAAGGGAACTGGAAAAGATAAAAAATTTGGAGTCAACTATTACTAAAAAGGAAGATTCCATCAAATCACTTATGGAAACTAATTCCAGTAATGAAAAAGAAATATTCAGACTTTCTCAGTCTAATGAGGCATTTAAGAATGAGTTGGAATTAAGTAGATCTCATTACCAAAATCAGATATACGGTATTCAAATTCAAAATGATGCCGAAAATACAAGCAGGTGGACTGCATTAAAGAAATATTATGAAGAATTATACAGTAGATACCAGATAGAGATGGAAAATAGAATGAAAGAAGCAAATGAAAAGCATAACATTGAGTTACAGGTGGAGGAGTTTGATCATTTCAGAGTAAGGAAAATACAATATTACAATTGAGTAAAGAGATTGGATTGAATCGTAATAAAATGGAACAAGAGGCAATAAGACATGCAAATGACAGAGAATTATTGGTTATTTGCTAGACTCATACTAGATGAGAGAATGGGAAACTTTAATTCAAAATGAAAAAAATAATAATAATACTTTAATTATGGAGTTTAAAGAAAAAATTGAAGATTTGAAGCAGAAATTGGAAGATGTTACAAAACGAGAAATGGAAAAACACGTAAATCTTCAAAACGAAGCAAAGAACCAACAAAAAATAATTTTTGAGTTGGAAAATAAATTGGAAAGAAAAAGCAAAGAAATGGAGTTTGGAATAAAAAAAGCCCGTAAAGAGGCAATAGAGGAAGTTAGTAATGATGTAAGCTGTACACGTACTAACATGGAAAAAATAAATATGGTTTATTATAATTAACATAGGAAAGGAACACAATTCAACAGTTTCCAGTTTGTTAGACAGTCTGAGGAGACAGGAGACTGAGATTATATCACTTAGGAGTTTATTAAAGGAATCAAAATCACGTGGAATACCTAACCAAACGAATGAACGGGAAATTAATGAATTAAGCACTCAATGTCTTAGAATGTCAAGAGTTTTGAATAATATGACACATTTGGGATGTCCTCAATTGGAGACATCAAAGGTAAATGTTGGGACAGTCTCCGAACATTTACGGATTATTATTGCAAGACTTGAAGTATTAAATGACAAGAGGAATTATAATTTTGCTGTAAAGAGTGGGCAATCCAATATGCAGGTTTATAATATTTAATGTGTAGATTTTGATCAAACAATTATGTCACGTGTCTTTGAATCTCCTAAATTTGATGTTACCATTAAAGTAATATTTAGGAGAGTCTCAATAAACAAGGCAACATTAAATACACAATCATATTCACGGGCACTTAAGGAATTGGAGTTTGAACTCTACAATATTGAGATGGTATGGTTTAATAATCCACGTGTAGTGCTATGGAGGGAGTGGACGTCATTTTAGAAATTTTAGTCTTCCAGTCAATAGTAAGGAGATTGTGGATGTTTTGGTTGAGCTTAAAGAATGTGTGACTGAGAAATATTAGTTTTAATAAATATTACTAAGCAACATGCCTGTCGATAAGTTTGGCTTTGTAGATTCTAACAATTCCCAATTAGAAATAAAAATAAAACCAAGACTAACAAAACTTAAAGAAATTAAGTATTATGATGCTTTCAGTGGAAATATCAAATTTATAGAAAAGGTAGTATTTTAACATATATAGGTTAAACTATGTAGAAGAGGCATTCCTAACTCAATTAGGGATTTTGTGTGGTCTCGCTTACTAAAAGTTGGACAAATTAGAGAATGTTACTCTGAGGATTATTTTGTTAACCAAATTATATAAAATAGAATAAATTGTGTAATATAGAATCCGAATACTCTGACATTATAATGAATGATGTAAAGAGAGAGATTCCTAATCATATTTACTTTCAGAAAGACAAAATAGGGTTTTAGTAATAATAATAATAAGACAAATGACTTTGTATTCAATATTGAATGCATTTGCTAATCACAAGCCTGAGGTTGGATATTGTCAAGCACAATGCCCAGTGGGGGCACTTATTGTAACTAGATTTCCAGCAGAAAGTGCCTTTTGGATATTCGTGGCCATTTATGATAATATATTAAATGGGTACTATCTACCAAACTTTGTAAATTGTAATATGTATTATAGAGTTATGAATTTAATGACATTAAAACATTATTTGTGTTTGTCAAACATTTTAAAAATATTAACAAAAAGATATTAAATATTAAAGTAATAAATATTATAAATTGAGGATAAATTAGATATTGATTTTAATAGTCTTTTTATTGATTGGTTTGATTGCATTTTTATTAGGACTCTACCATGGCCAACATTATTGAGAGTCTTAGATATGTTGTTTTGTGAAGGTTTATATATTTATTATTTTAGGAAAAATTGTTTTGTTTAGAACATCACTAACTCTCATTAAAATAGGAGTCAATAATGGACGACTTGATAATATTGAAAGTGTTTTCTTTGCTTTTAAAAGAATTCCAGTAAATTTACTTAATGAAAATAATTTTATTAAAGAATATTTTAATGTTAAAATATAATTGTAATACTTTTTCTTATTCCAAATGTTAATCCAATAAAGACATTCCTCATTGAAATTAAGGAAAACCTTATCTCCTTTGATATTTCTATGGAATCGTCTTCTATTCAATTCGCAGACTCTTCTAAATCCCTTTCCCTATTCATAAACTCAATTTTTCTCTATAATCTTTATTTGATCGACCATATTAAGAAACCCTCTCGAATTCTCTTCTCTTTGATTTTTAAGACCACATGAGCATAAAGTATTTTTTCGTCAAATTGCTCTCCCGTGAATTTCACTAGCCGTTTGAATTTGCTTAAGTGTAGTGAGTTTGCTATCATTGACTTTTCCGAATTACTGTTAGTGCTATTCTTCTTAGTAATAACCTCATAAGTGCACTGCCTAGCATCGGAATTATCTCCGGGTGGTGCTGCGCGGTTAATTGGTTGAAGTTTTCTTCTTGTTTGTCTGTTCCTCTTCTCTCTTCCTATTAGAGTGGCGTCATGTGATCCACCTGTCTAGGTGACGCCCAGTGCCAGGCCGGCACGAAAAAGGATCATTTGCTCTCCCCCACTCCACTGTAGGGGTTTCCACGACTGTATGTAATGGACGTCTTACCCTTTATGTTGATTCCGGATGGACTCTGTTTCTGTAAAAGTGGAAACTGGATACACTTAATTAGTTGGTTACTTTAACTTCTTTCTCGGTGTATCCGGGGTTAATAAATTAAAAAATAAGTGCACTGCCTAGCATATGTGATATCAGTGATATCTTTAATTTTCAATTTGGTAGCTGAACTTCTCAAAGTATTTTCCAAAAAAAATTTCAGCCATCTGTTTTTCCTCAACTGGAAGGCACAACTTGGAGGAGAGCAAGCACTTAAAATTGGTAACGGATTTCGATATCCTAAATCTTAAGTTAAAAGCGTTTGTAATCAGAAGTCAACCACCGAGGGGAATTCTCTTAAATCTGGATTTGCCGAGTCGAAGACTTCCACAGACATTTTTTCTGGTCCACTATCTGAATTTTGTCAACTAGACATTGCAGAGAGAGACGTTCTTTAAGGTCAGTATTGACAACTCGCGTCATGGGCAAATCATGGACCACATTCTCCATATTCCTTTTGTTTTTTCTTTTAGTAAATTTCTCAGATAGGTCTAATATATTGATTTCCTTATGTTCAAATCAAAAACACATAAACATATTTTAATTAAGTGTTTTTTAAACGTACTTCACTCAACACTTTGGTAAATATATAGATTCTTTAGAAACACTTTTCAAAACAGTTTCCTTCGATATTCGATCTTGAACAGATATGAACTAGTCTCTTGGAAATAAACTCCTTCAGATAGATGTAACGAATTTGTATGCAAACATTTATTTTATTAAAAACACAAATTTATTCTTTTATTTAAAACTGACATCCATCCAAAGTGGACCCCGCCGACATCCCGCAGATTCCTGGACTCGTTTGACAATTCCGTTGATTGCCTTGTGTCTTGGGAATCGTCCTGCACTTCTTCGACAAGAGAGGGCGTGGTGTCCAAAACAATCGACGGTTGCGTCACACCGGCATTTGTGAGTCCGGCAAATCTCCAGTCCAAGTCTGGTGGAGATGCCGATGCGGACAGTGTCGTCGTCAAGGTGGGTCCCGACACTGCCAACTGGTATGCAAACTATAAACAATAAAGTCTTTAAAACAAGTTACTACATGAATAATACTAATGGTAACCATAGTAATAATTCCTTAGTAATAAGAAAACCCATTAACAACAATTAGTAAATCAAATAAGTAAATCATCCAGATTTGAAGAGGAGAATGGCCACTTGTCCACAATAAAAGTAAATAAAATGTTTAGTCTCGTGGGTCACATAGCTTCCAAAATTCCTTCCAACAACACAATGCCACGTTGGAGAATACTTTTTATCAAACTCTTTCTTGATGTAAGCTGAAATATCCTTTTCAATGTTATATTTTTCTAAAGCCCGTGTAGCACAGTCAATGGCATCCTGTTGCATACTCTCAGTCATATCAACATTCTTGACAACAGCCTTCTTATCAGACATTTCTCACTAAACGATTAAACTAATTTATTCATTTTTTGTTTCATATTAACTAGTTGGGTCGCAACATTACTATGGAAATTATTGTCGATTAAATTTATTAATACCATGAATCACCGACTCAATGAAGGAGACTGGTGATCTCGGCCTCCTTAACCACCCTCCTCATCCTTTCTCGGTCCTCCTTTCGACAGCCGACACATTTCCTTTATGGGCGAATTACTTTTCGGAAGTTTTGAGCATTCGACTGAGCTCCCGTTCTCTTCACGAGTTCCTCGAACGTGGTTTGGCTTTAGTTGCGAGGCGGACCTTTGTAGGACTTTCGTTACTATCTCTTGGAGGAATTTATTTTCTTTAGATTAATATAGGATTGGTTAGTACCCATGCCGCAGCAGTAGATTGGTATAGGTTACTTTTGTAGTATCCAAGTAGCGTTTTTATAATGTTTAGTTTTCGCTGGTAAGGGGAGATTAGTGGGTCATATGTGACCCTTAGTATTTTGGTTGAATTTGTGGAGGGGATTGTTTTTTCATTTAGGTTCAATGAAGGTGCCGAGTTTGTAAATTTTCTATAGGAATTAAAAATCATGGAGCACTTGTGTGTAATTGGTTCCTCGTAAGCTAACAGTCAGGTTGTCCAGTAACTCTTGTAAACGAGTACCCGCTGCGTGGATACACTGGTCTCTTGTTGTCAGGATTATATCATCAGCATAAGCAAGGAACAGACTATAGTCGTCGTTCATAAAGAGGTTAAAGAGAATGGGTGATAGAAGGGATCTTTGCCCCCATTGGGCAGAAATTTGGTGACAAAAAATATTTTAATGTGAAATTGCTCTTCCAAATTTTTAAGATGTTTGGAATGTCAGAGCCATAAATCTTCCTAGTGAGCAGTTTCCTCGTATCCAGTCAAAAGCCTTCTGTATGTCAATAAAAATAAACTTTGTAAAAACGCTAATTTTCATAGAGTGTGGATCGAGTTCATACTCTATGAAAAGATTGTAAATTTTGGTCAAGGCCAAGATGCTGTAGGGGCCTATCTTCTTTAGTATTATAGAGGGGATTCCATCTGGACTACTTGCGTAAGACGATTTCTGGTTTTGAATCGCCTTCCACACGACGTCCATTGAAAGATTGTTCATGGTTGCGTCGCGTTTTGATTTTAATTAAGATGTGGAAGGTCCCTCAATTTTCTGGTGAGGAATGAAGCTCGCAGAGGAATAAACTTTCATGATCTTGTTTAAAAAGTTTTCGCAAGAAGGCGGTAAAGCCCCGAAGAGTATTCCACATTTTCGTGAGAGGAGGAGTGTTTGTTTAGGGTTTACATAAGGTTATTCCAGTCTTTTTCCTGTTTCATCTTAGCTTTGTATCTGATCTCTCTCCAAGGCTCGGATCCTCGTCCTGGTTTCCCAAGATTGTTTCTGTAGGCTTTTTAGGCAATTTCTTTCCTTCGTAAGTGAGTCGGATGCGCGGGAAGGCTTCTTCGTGATGTGGGTTGGCTTTCTTTTGATAAAAGTTCTCATGCCCTCACACACTACACCATTGAAGTAGAGTAACGCGTTATCGGGAGAGTTGAAGTTTTTTGAATCAAAACCATACAAGTAGTCGACAAAGTGTGAAAACAAACTCCAATTGACATTTTTGTACTCTGACCGTAACATTGGTTTCCTTTCGATGGAAACTCTTCCTTTAAGTAATGATGATCGAGTTATGGTCACTGGTAGTGTCGTATGACACTGACCAATTGATTAGAGCGACATTTTTTGGGGAAGCAAGCGTCAGGTCTGGGAAGGACGTCCTGTCGTTTGCTCTGTAAGGGGTTCTGGTATTGAATATTGGATTGTTAATATATCATCGTCGATAGCAAGTGAATTCTTCTGGCGTCTTCCGGTTGATTTTTGAACCACGTCTGATGTTTCGCGTTCTTGTCTCCACATTTGGTCGATATTTGACAGAGAATCCTTTGGTGCACGAACTTGGAGGAGGTACATAGATGTTCAATACAGTGAGGTATCTAATGTTGGTTGAAATTAAAATTGTGATGTATTCAACGGGATGGGGAAGTAGAAGTGTACATTCTCCGTGAAAAGGATTTCCTTCTTGATAAATTGATGACTCCACCTCCGCGACCAAAAGGGCGGTCATGTCGAATAATTTTGTAGCCTGGAAAAACAGGGGAGGGTGTGGAGGAAGATAGTATTGTTTCTTAAAGTGAGAAAATGTCTATTCTGTTTTTTTCAGATAGTCTCTGAGCTCCAGGATTTTTTCTCTTTTTCCGTTAATGTTTAGTTGTAAGAAGAAAAGGGTTATTGGTGTCCCGGGATTTGGGTTTATATCTCTGGAGAGCATCGGCAGGACTTCGGCCAAGTTGGGTGAGAGATGGGTCGTCCAGGAAGGACAATCTTCTTGAAGGGATTGAGTTATTATTATAACCCCGGGAACACAGGAAAAAAGAAAAAGTTATCGTCTAATTAAGTGATCCCGGTGTCAGTGCGTCCTCCTTTGTTTCGACTTTGCAATTTTTTATAATCGTCCAAAAGAGAGAAGGTTTGATCTCAAATTTGCGAGCATACTCCTGGTAGGCAAGAAACTCATCTTCAAGGGGGCTACCAGAAGATCGCACCATTTTCAAGAATTTTCTTTGTTTGTCACCGAGATGTTCCATAAATTTTTTGAAATTTAAACTTTATGAATGTATAGAAACAACCGATGTTTTAATTCATTATAACCCATCTCTTATTCACCCTAACACATTCTCTAATTCAAAAACTCCTAATTACCCTAATCCATTCTCTAATTCACCTTAATCCATCGTCTAATACACTCAAATCCATTCTCTAATACACCATAATTCATTCTCTAAGATACCTTAACTCTTTCTCAAATAGACCCTAATTCATCTTTTTATTCACCCTAATTAATCCGAAAATCGGAACATGTTTTCGGACAAAATTAAAAATTTCGTTTTCCCCCGAAAAGAAGCCGGTAATTATTTGTTTTAGAATGATAAGACTTATCAGCCCGGACGTGATACTATACGACATTTATTAACCCCGGGATCACCGAGAAAGACAAAGTAAAGTCAACTAGTTAGATGATCCCATTCCCGCAACCAAACGTGTCATCCTAAGCATGTGCGTCTCCATTGTTCACATTGTCGAACGGAAATTCCTTCTTTGATCCTTGCAGAAGAAGCCGATTGGGGAAGGAAATTTCTTAGCCAACCAATTTTCTTTTGCAAGGAACAGTGAGAGGCTTAGTGCGTCCATCTTCCTCGCAAGTGCGTAGAAATCCAGAACCACATCTACGAGTTGTAGATTCCGTTAGCAGGGTAGGTATTTCTCTTTCACATTGTGGTCCATGCATACGTGTTGTTTTCCTTTGTAGTAAGTTTAGTTTTTGTATAGTGGTTTCTGATAACGCGAATCTCCAGGCAGCAGAGGCATATTCCACAGCCGGCGCAATTGTCTGGCAGTATATGGTTTTGATTGCTTTATTCATATTCGCTGGGGTCTACTGGATGAGGGCCCGTGTGACATTTAATTTCTGTAGTCTTTTAATGAAGACTTGTTTGGCATGGTAGGTATAATTAGCAGCCTGTCGTATGTCACTCCCAGGATTGAGGGGTTTCTTGTGACAGATATCCGAGTATGTCGATAAAGATTTCTGGTTCTTTGGACCGCCGGTCGGAGGTGAATAGAGTGCATGATGATTTTGGAGCTGATACCGAGAGACGGTTAGCTATCAACCAATCGTGGATACTTTCTTATGTGCGAGTGAGACTGCTTCTGATGTCGAACTGCTTCTTGTTCCAATGATGATATCGTCAGCATAAGAAAGCAGTAGGAAGTCCTTGTCAATGTCTGCTGGCAGGTCTTGGAGGAAAAGGTTGAATAGAGTGGGGGATAAAGGCGAACCTTGGGGCACTCCGTTTGGTAGTAATCATGATCTGTGATGGCCACAGATGACCCTCCCACGTCTTCCAGACAAAAAATTGGCCAGCCATAGCTTCAAGTTAGGGCGAATTTTTGAATTAAATATTTTTCCAATTAAATGTTTCTTCGGTACTGAGTCAAACACCTTGTTGATGTCAATCGAGACCATTGTTGTCCGCATGTGTTTTTGGGGTAGTGTTGAGACTGTCTGCAGTGAACTGTGAAAGTGTTGATAAGAAAGTCGTGGTTGATCTTCCAGAGCGAAATCCGTGTTGGAAATTCGATTGAGTAATAGGAGTAATTTCAGATAGGATCAACTTTTCCAACACTTTTGATATAGTAGAGGTCTATGAGATTGGTCTGCATTAATTGCGATCTCCTTTTGGTTTTCCGGTCTTATGAATTGGAGTGATGAGCAAGTTCTTCCATATTTGGGGGATAGCGTTCCAGTTTACGGACAGGTTAAAAATTTCTTATCAGTCTTTTAAATGGCCACACTGATGGTTTTTGCGGCTTCATCTATCGAACTTATATGAGATGATAGTCTTTTGATCAAGTCCAGGTCTACGAAGTCAGAGATGCCAGACCAGTCAACCTTCTTATAATTCTTGAAGCTTTTCATTTCGGTCAACAATGTCCGGCGTCTCCGAAATTCTCTTAACGTAAGAAGGATGGGATTATGGTCGCTGGAGAGACCATAGTTCACATCCCATTTAGTGATTCCTTCTAAAGAGGTGAACATAGGGTTAAATCAGGAGAGGTGTAGCTATCAGTGCTCCTTAAAAGGGTTCTTGTGTGTAATTTAGGTTCATTCAGGACAGACATATCAATAACACCATTTGCGATGAACTAGCCTCGGGTGTCAGATGACTGTGAAGCTAGTCAAACGAGGTGTTAGGCATTTATGTCACCGCATATTAGTGCGTTCATAATTACTGAGAGGCAGAATATATTTGAGGTGTAAGATTTTGGTCAGGATCCTTGTGAAGGAATAAATAGGTTAATCAAGTTAATCAAAAAAGACGAGTATAGCTCCATTTTGATGGTGATATGCTCCATGGTATCAGCTGAGTCCAAAAGTTCTGAGGTCCGCCGACTCACGTCAATGAAAGGTATACCGTTTTTAATAATTGTGAGTAGTCCTCCACCTGATCTTCCTTGACGATCCCGGGAATGAGGGTTTTGGCGTGGAGGATGAGAGCTTGTACTCATGGATAAGAGCGAGGTCAGCTCGAGTTGTGGAAAGAGCTCGAAATTCCAGGATCTTCCTTTTAATTTGTGTTTAGTTGAGAATTATTAAGTCTCCGCGTGGACCAGGGTTTTTTCCATGTCATACAAGACGGAGTCGTTGGCATATAGCTTGCGGGAACCCCCAAAAGGTGGGGAGAAGTTATTGGCTCTTTCTTTCCTCTCCGGGATGAATGTCACCTTATATGGTGAGCCATTACTATTATTTATATGACTTTTTATTATATATTCACTTTGTGTATTTTCTAACATATATAATTAATAATAATATAATTTAAAATTAGTTAATGGTACTGCAGTTTGTGTCAAAGACTTCTTTATTGTTCAGTAATATCCCTCTCCAATTTGCATTAATTCCTATTGGTAGTTATTACTACTAATGAATAGCTCACAGAGTCTCAAATGCTCCCAGACGTAGAAGAACAAATGTAACAAACTTGAGTCGTCGATTGGCCATGTCAGGACACAGAGATAAATTCATATTAAATGATAAACTGACTGTATGTCCATTCTGTAATTCATTCCACGAATCCAATACACTTTGCAGTATTATTATTTGTTTGTTTAGATTATTGTTGGAGTAAAATACAAGGGGTAACTAAGAGAATGCAGAATGCTGTCTCTAATGAGTACTATTACAACTGTGCTAATAGAGATTTGTGTTTTGTATTTGATGGGGAGGACGTGCTAATGGAGGATAAAACACTTTATGTGAAAATGAAAGGGAAAAGACCTCACGTGTTTAATCGTTTTGATAATTATAATTCAATTTTGAATAAAAATAAATAAAATTATCCCAAAGACTAAAAACTAATTAATTCCTTGATTTGACGCGTTATTATTTAATTTTCCGAAAAGGGAACATGAAATATGGAGTAAACTAACTAACTGATCTCTGTACACCTCAAAAGGATCGAGAGGTTTTTCGTATGTTCCTCCAGAGTACCCACGGCTTTCCTGCACCGACGACGATCACCTTTCATTAGATTTTGAAGAGGGGTGAGGTTTTTTTTCAATTTACGTGTATTTGAGGCTTCTAGTCTTTAATGGAAGAAAAGAATTGTTTCGTGACCACACAGACCGATGAAACCGGAACCGTCTTTTACGATTGAGGCGTAGTCATGCATTGGGGGAGAAAGATCGGGAGGTAGATTCGTTAGACGTACCAATTTGGCTGTTAGGGAATTGATATTGTACAAATTTGATATTGGAACTCCATAAGCCCATGAAGCACAAGCATACTCAACCGTCGGTTTTAAAAGTTGATTGTACAAGACGACGGTTCCACGCCCTATCTTTCTTTTCTCTGATGAGTTTTGTTATTCTCTGATTTAAACATTTTATATTTTCCAAATCAGAAGAGGTTTGTTGATTATTCGTCTTCAGGAGTTTCTTTGATTGATGAGGAGACGAGTCTCCGAGTCCAGAGTAGTCTTGTAGAATTTGTAAACTGCACGTGGGACAAACACCATTTTTTCGAAAGAGTCGATAATTAGACTCTCCCTCTTGTCTGCCGACTGGGTACTGAACCATTGGGGATGTTTGATGTCGAACACGGGGGTGCTTCAGTATAACGTAAATGCAAGAACAGTGATTCAAAAGACGTTTTCCGGGAAGCTGAGGTCGATTATATAACACGTCGCAAGGGAAGAAATTGTCTTCCAGAGGAATGAATAGATGAATCCTTTTAAGTTTTACAAATGTTATATTCAAACTTATAATAATATGACTCCTTCAACCTCCTATTGATTTGGTAACTTAAAAGGAAATTTTAAGGAAGAGAGAAAGAGAATAGTTATTTAGCACTTGTGTCAATAGACCTAAAAGAATGAGTCCTACAACGAGTGATTTATTACTTAATATCTGTGTAGTCCAACTAAGTGTGCTATGGTCAACTTCACGGTGGAAGACATGACGCCTTGCAAGACCCAAGTTGCTAAATTCGTAGACAACTTGACTGTGCTGATGATCTCAGTCTACTCTGCTATGAGTGCGATTAAGATCGCTAACGTGTTATTTCTCTACGACCAATCAGGATATATGAGGATGAGGATCGGGTTTCTTTCCGGCTTGGATTTTACAGCAACTCTGACAAGATGGCCTTTGTTGAAGCCATGAACGGTGCCTTTCCCTTTGGACCGAACAGAAAACAGTTCAGAACGATTACCACAAAACCATCGGAGATTGTAGTAAAGAACCAATCCTTCTGGAATGAGGACAACGACTTCCTGGACTACCTACAGGAGATGGCTCCTAGAGTGACCAGAGAAGGACAGACGATGCCAATGGAGAAAGCGTTAATCGGTAACAAATCAGAGACCATCACTAGTCCGTTTTGGTTTCTCCATTGGAAGAAACGTGATCATTTTCGAATGGATGAGAAGAGGGCCGCTGATCTGCTATAAGACCAACACTGAAATCAATAAGGGAACTCCGCTGAGAATAATCACAGAATCAGTGAAACCGACAAGAGAAGAATGCGCCGCGGCTGCCACTGTAACCACATTGTTCTGCATTGATGACCTACAAATACAAAACCCGAAAATTATCAAGTGCACACAATGCGAATTTATTAATCTTACCTAAACTGTTATTTTTTACGAGAATAATTCTACCGAAACTGTTATGTGGATGCGAAGCGTGGTACTTATCCACAAAAAAGGAAAGAATATTGTCACTACTGGAAAATCTAGAAGATCAGCGATAAAGTTATCCCCTGGCAGAAGACTACGTCCTGGGTACTGAAGAGGACGGGATTCTTACCCCAGTGAAGCAGATTGTGGATAAAAGGATTCGCGAAATCCTATGCTAGAACGCAAATTAATAATGGAGACGGATAACTCCTAATCCCGTTTTATAATAGTTTGTCAAGTTTTGTCAAGAAAATGGTTATAAACAATAAGGAGGAGTACTGGTCTAAAGGGGCGGGGACCAGATTACTACACTTGTAAAAGAGAGCACGAACACCAGAGATATGATACGTTGCAGAATTTCGCTACAGTGACAGATATCTCCTTTAAAGACCGCAGAGTTACCGGCAAGATCCCTCATAGTATGGTTAACGGAGGATTGTTAACCCGCATCAATAAGACTGTGACCTTGCAGTGGAGGCTAAGCCAATAGGGTCATTGGGTGATATCTCTCTAGTATTGTATGCAAGACAGGTCACCTATGAGGAATCGACAGACAAGCCCACACCATACAGTAAATGAGAAAGCAGATATGTGCCATTATTGTTCGGAGACAAAAGAGATGGAAGCACCTGAAGAGCACATAAGTAATGTGCCGAGAGGGGTTAAAGGAAAAGCACCGCATATAGAGGGAGGGGTATTTAGTAAACGCCGTGTTCCCAAATGAGTCCTCAAAGAGCTGTGGAGGGCAAAGGCTTATTTAGAGAAGGCATACTATTGGAAAAAAACTATACCCGTGAAAGTAAGAGAGGAAATAATATGTTTGAATTTAATCGTGGATTGTTTACTACACGAAAATGGCTGTAGTGCGTGTCCCCAGGAGGACGTGGAAATACTTTCCTCATGGGGGATTATGTGGGAGGCTAAACCACGCAGTGGAAATGTGTGCACTGTCTCATACAGCACCGCTCTATTCCTGGTAATCTTGCGGAATTTTCGATTTCTAGAGAAGGAATGAGATGGCTTTGATTGGAAAACGACCTGTGTAGATAAAGTGTATAATTTATCAAAAAATGTACTTTAATGAGTCTTATGTCGTTTAATAAAAAATATCATTAACCAAAATACGATTCCTGATTAAATCCTTACTGGTACGACTTATTTGATCCCAAAGTGGCTGATGGAATTCTCTCAGAGAATCGGTTGGACACTATGAAAAATTCAGGTGGCAAAAGAGTAAGTTTTGATTAAAAGTGTCTTTACATGGAAACTCATTTTTGTCCATGTGGATTGATTATTCAGTCGATCATTCTTACCTTGTCTAATGTCTACACTGTCTGCGTATGCCTATGTTGTTAATCAGTTGCTGTGATGAATAGGTGGAGTATTCATCTGAACTATAAGCACGGAATGAACTATAAGAGAGGTCTGAGGTTGCACAGGCGAGTCCAAGCTATGCCAGGACTTTTATAAGAAGCCGCAAAATAATGGCCTCTTTACTTTTTTTGTTAATCCCTCAAAAACTCCTTTATCCCTGATCTGTTTAACCTCTTTCTGGTCGATCCCCGACTCTTGGATCAGATGATGTTCTACTCTTTATGTGGATGATATTGTGTTGCCTTCGCAAGATCAGGATATCCAGAAGGCCACAAAAGGAATGCAAATTAACCTGGACCGTCTTAACGCCTGGATAATGGAAAACCGGCTCGTGGTGAGTGCAGAGATGTCGTTTACGTCACTTTACATCTGACAAAAGATTAGGAAGAAAAATAGTCACCTTGAAGTTAAACAAGGTCGGCATCCTTTTCAAAAGATGTCAAAGGATCTTGGGTGTGACAATTGATATTCATCTCTGTCTGACACCACACGTAGAAAACATCACAGTACTTTAGCATGACATTTACGTCCCTAGATGCGACAACTATGTCATCGGCATAGGAAAGTAGCATGTCATTATTATTCATAGGAACGGGGAGATCAATCAGAAACAAATTAAAGAGGATTGGTGATAAAGGAGATCCCTGGGGTACACCATTGGGTAACAACCTCGATCTGGAACTCTTGTTTCCGCACACTTTCCCTCGGCGGCCACTTAAGAAATTTGCTATCCATAACTTTAGTAGTGCATCAATTTTTGTCAAAAATAATTTTTGTATGAGGATCTTCCTTGGAACAGATTCGAATGTTTTTTGAATGTCAATTATACATATGACCGATTTTCCTGTTTGGGCTTGTCCTTGTGTCCTTCAGTTATGAACTTTATTAGTGTTATTTGGAAGGAGGTTTGTTGATAATCCTTCCTTGAAGCCATTCCCCGACAAAACACATATAAGGGAGACTGGTCTGTAAGAGCCGGGATCGTTCTTCGGTCTTCCCGTTTCAATATTAAACGAATTTCTAATAGTTTCCATAAAGTCGGTATGGATTTATATTCAGCGATGTGTTGTAGATGATTGTCAATGCATTTATTGATGTTGGGTCCAAGTGTTTCAGCAGAATAAGAGGAATTCCGTCTGGGCCACATGAGTTTGTTTTTATCTGATTCGATATTGCTTTGGATACATCTTTAGGAAGAAAATAAATCAGCGGGGCCATTTTGGATAGCTTTCTTTTTATTTTCGGTTGTGTTAATCTTTTTATAGGAATGTGACCGATTCGGATACAATTTCATAAATTTATTCAGATTGAGCTGGCACTTTTCTTTGTTATCTTCGTATTCTGGGTTCTTCAGACGCCTCAACATCTTCCACATGTTGGAATTTGAGGTAATGATGTAGGAATTAAATGGAACAAAGTACCACAAGGGATATCTAAGCCAGTTAGGAGTCGATGAAAAGCTCCAGGCCTATTTTAAAGCAAATCCTGAATAAAAGAGGCAGAATTAGGAAATGTAATATGGGAAGAGGGTTCAATTGGACAGTACGCTCTCTAAGCTGTTCCGGAATTAAATAACCTGACGAGCAGGCAAGTAGGAAGGTTACTAAATAACGTTTTTTTGTTAAAGTATTGATTGTTAAATAATACTCAATTATTGGTATATTATTGCTTAGAACCTAAATCATAGCAACAAATACTCAATATTTTTATAAATCGTCGTTTGTTATGATAAATGTACTTTCCTAGTAATAGAGTTGATAATAAAGTCCAAATAATGAAAAACTTTCAATCATTATACCAAGTTTATGCATATTAATACTTAAGTTAGCTAGAGATGGAAGTGAAAGTGAAATATTAGATTGTATTAGAGAAATGTCTAATTATATGTCTTCCAATAAATTTATTAAGACTATAAACAAACTGGATGATAGTGGACAAAGTCCTCTTCACTGTGCAGTTCGATCTAATAATCTTCATGCAATTGAAATTTTACTGAAAAGTGGAGCAGGTTCTATTATTTAATAAGAAAGATGTCAATTGTTTGGGGGAGGACGATATTACACCGTTAATGACTGCTGCTAGATCGAGAAATGAAGGGAAAAGTCCTGATGTACTAGTGAATTATAAAATAAAGGAAGAGAAAATAGATGAAACAATGACATTTAAAAAGCTTATATCTTACCAAGCTAATATTAACCAAACGGACATTTATGGACAGGGGCCTATACATTATGCTGTTATGAGAAATAATGCTAATTTCCTTGAACTTCTCTTACAATGCAGTGATCTTATAACTGATGTTTTAATATTTATTATTTTAGTTAAAAGATAAGCAGGGAATGACTCCAGTACACTTTGCAGCCGTGTATGGACATTATGATATGATGACAATGTTGGTTGACCATGGAATAAACCTTTTAACCTTTGATATATTCTGTCAAACACCACTCCATTTGTCCGCTAGTGCACAGGATGATAGAATATGCAAATTGGTTCTCAAAACACTGAAAGATAATTATCCGACTGATTTCCTATCTGTATTTAAATTATAAAATTTAGATTTTGGATATGAAGGATGTAGAGACAAAGACCCCATTGCACATTGCCATAGAAAAGGATAACTTTAATGTTGCCAAAATGTTAATATCCTGGGGATCTGACTGTAATAAAACATCATATGGAGATAACTATCCCATTCATTTGGCAGCTAAAGGAAACTCTGTCGAAATTATTAATCTCCTTATTTCTTCTAAAATTTACATAAACAGTAAAAACATCAAATTAGAAACTCCTCTGCATATTGCTGCTGCATTTGATAAACCACAAAATATAGAAATTTTACTAAACAAGCATATATCACTATTATTGTAGTAAAGCCAAAATTGAAGAGAGGGAAATTGATAGATTTACTCCATTAATGCTGGCAGCTTCATTTGGCAATCTAAAATCAGTAGAAATATTACTGAAAAACAATGCCAGAATACCAAATGTGGAGAAGAATGATAGAAATTCAATATTTTTAGCATCACAGGAGAATCAGAGTGATGTTTTAACTGTTTAATTTTCGGTAATTAAGATGTTATTGGAATATTGTGGGAATGTGGTCAAGAAATTTTATATTAATTGTACTGACCGTTTTGGAGAGAATCCTCTACACAAGGCTAGTGAGAATGGATATTGTAGAATTGTCCAAGTTTTGTTATTTCATGAAAATATAGATTCTATTAAATCATGGGGCAAATTCATCAATTAAAAATGATAATGAACAAACAGCCATGCATTTAGCTGCTCAGAATGGGTTTATAAGGTTAAAATAATATTATATTTCAGAGTTGTCGAAATCCTAGCAAAGAATGACATTACACTAATCCACGGGGAAGATGAAAATTCAAATTCTCCATTGCACTTGGCTGCCCAAAATGGACATAAGGATGTTGTAAAGTTTCTAATTGAGAATAATGCTGATATTGAAGCTAGGTCATATTTATTATTAATTAAAGGAATCAATTCTTATGGACACCACTAGACTGTGCTGCCCACAATGGAAATGTTAAAGTATGCAAAATTCTGTTGGAAGATGACGCTCCAATAGACGCCAAGGACAGAGCGAGTGTTAATATTATTTTTAATAAGAGACAACTCCTCTTCATTTGGCCTCAGCAGCAGGACATAGTGATGTTGTAAGTCTGCTTATTGAAGAAGGTGCTGACGTTAGCATGAAGGATGCAAACGGGTTCAATTCCTTAGATAGAGCTATTCATAACAATCACAGGTTGAAGTATTTGAATAAAATAGGGAAGTGGCTCAAACTATTCTCAGTTCTCCCAAGTGGCGTGAATCATTAAGAAATAAATATTATTGTCAAAATAGGAAGGAAATAATAACCCCAATGAGAGAGTTAATACAGAAAATGCCAGGTACAATAATGGTATGTAATAGATGTTGCTTTTACTGTTTTGTCATCATCAATCACAACCAACAATAAATCTAATATTGACCCTGACCAATCTGTTATGTACAATTATGAATTTTTGGATGACATGTTCGTTAATTGGTCGGAAGGGGATAATCTTAGTCTGGAGGGTTAAATTTAATATTAATTTAAGATTTTAATGAAATAAATAATCAAAAAATAATCAAAAAATAGTACATACTCTCGAATGGATGGTCAAATACAAAAAGAAGGAACTTTTAGGGCATCCACTGTCACGAGAATTAATACATACAAAGTGGGTCAATTATGGACAATACTTCTTTTATGTTAATCTCACCTTGTCATTATTATTTACAATTTCACTGACAACATTCTTGTATTTGTCAAAATCACCAAAGTTTTAAATATAATAATAAATAGTCTTCAGAACACATCAATTACAGGCTGTCATTATGGATTTATTTCTACAAATGCTGAATACATGGGCACAATCTTCAAATATGCTGCGTTTGTGGTTTCTGGGTGCTTACTTTTGAGGGAGGTACTATATTATTTAATAAGGATATCTCAATTTATTAGATCACCGTTTAAATATTTTTCATTTGTTAATTTGATGGATATTTCCTCATTTTGTTTATGCATATCATCATTGTTGGATGTCAGTGCATGCAATAAGCAAACGGGAATTAGAGAAGTTTGTTAATTTATTAACATAGAGTTGGCAGTGGCAGTTGGCTTGTATTTCTGTGTTTTTAGGATGCATGAATACTATTCTCATTATGCAAAAAGTATCCATGTTTGGTATATATGTCGTAATGTTCTTTAATATTCTTAAAACTTTTTTAAATTTGTCTATAATTTTGATATTATTTATTACTTCTTTTGGAATAGTATTCCATTTACTACTTGAAAATCAAGTATTGTTTGAATATATTTGTAGATACCATTTCAAGGATTCGGGGTTTTCTTGAAAGCTTCAGTAATGATGATTGGAGAGATTGAATATACCTCCATCTTTTACCCTTCAGAACAAATCCCATATCCTTATGTAACCTATCCAATTTTTGTTTTATTTATTATTTTCATGATTATTGTGGCCATGAATTTACTGGTTATATTAATTTTATATTTAACAGGTTGGTTTGGCAGTCGATGACATTAAGGGAGTCCAAGAGGAAGCCATGTTACAAAAAATAGCCAAACAAGTAATAATTGAATCTTAAATTAAAGGTAGAACTAGTCATGGAAGCTGAAAGATTTTTAGGAAAAAATATTATCAAGAAATTTGCTGATAAAAAGCACATATTTTACCCAAATAGAAAAATAAAAATATTAGGTTATCCCTTCAAATACAATCGACCCATAGAATTTAAAGCTGATGAAGGGCTAAATGATAATAAAGTTTAATTAAATTTAATTTAGCAAAATATAAATAATATTTCTGTCGAACAAGAAAAAATAAAACAAAATTTAAAGAACCTCAAAAAAGGAGTTAATCATGTCAATAAAAATCAGATAAAGATAATAAAAATGTTAGCAAAGTTAGTTGGGGAAAATGAAAGTGATATTGATACTGAATAATTATTAATCTTACATTATTTGTTAACGATATTAAATACTCATTCCTTACAAAAATGATCATTTAGGTTCACGCCTTAATCTACGTCAAGAGAGACCATATGGTCTGATGAGAATTAGTTTCTCTAAGATTTTCCTTGAATCAAGTATGAGAATTGTTATATGGGATAGCTTGTAGGTCAGAGTATCGATTGAAAAAGCCATATTAAAGTTATCCTAATGATAAAGTAATAAATTCACACCACCATAATTAATAATTGTCATCAGAATCAGTAGAAGAAATAGATTGAACAGCTATAGTCTTTTCAGGTAATTTACTAACAACAACAGTAACCTTAATAGTAGAATCCACTCCCATATAACACATAGAACGTACACATATAATAAATTCATACTTACCCACACGTTCTGGTGATGTCATTCTCAATTGTACTGTCCTTTCATCCAATAAGTCATTCACAATTACACACGGAGTCATTAAATGTCTCCCATCAGTAACATAGATACTCCATGACTCTCCAACAAACTAAATAGTATATAATATTACTTCTGGGAATAAAGGACAATGGACACTCCTCACTACTTTACCACCAACACTGACTAAATTACAATCCACGTGGTCTATCATATTTCTACATTTTAGGTAAACATCAAAAGTAACACAACATCCAGGAGTAACCAAATCATTATCAGTCCCATCAACTACAACTAATCCACAACAATACCAAATATAGAACAATCAATATCAACAGAAGGCATACATCCCAACACATCATAACATATAGTAAACTCAGAGTCACTAAGAAAGTCCATCACAGTCCTAGCAGAACCATAATCAAGAGAGACTAAATCAACAAGTGAACGAACAGGTATTTTCTTAATTAGAGACAGGAGTACCTTCCTAGACACAATCTTCTTAGCTCTATTCAAATCAATGAATGGAAGTTGTAGAAAAGGATTAAGGAATGAATCTTCGAATGTAATAGACTGAGTAAGATGAGCTGATAATCTGATAGTGTTATCTAGAGTGGTTATTGATGGTTCATGGGGACTAATCATTAATAATAAAACATACCATGACCAGCATGCGACATTGATACAAATGTCATTATTATTTTTATGAGTTCTGATATCAATTGAGGACATTTTGTAATTATGATTGATCTGTCTCTGTTAAGATTGGGGGTTATTGACATTCTTTGTAAATGAGAGTACAACAAAGCACGTGCCTTTATTGAGTAAGGCTGCTTGAATATATTTTCTCCTTGGTAGGACTGAGCACGTGGATTAACTTTAACAACTACAAATATAATTTTAGTTAACCAATGATAATAAATATAATTTTTAAGTGGTCAACCAATAATAATAATATTAAAAAACAAACAGCGGGCATGTCCTGTGCATCTGTAATTCTGAAAGGTATATCTGAACCATGCAGGGGATCAAACTCAAATGCTGCAGACATGCAAACCATTATTCTCTCAGAGTTCATCTCAGGATGTTTATGTACAAAATAGCCAAATAACTGTTCAGTGTCCTCCAATAATCTTCCATCAACCTTAGACCGCCTCCAATATAAAACCTAAAATAGCACGTGTTGGTCTACCAGAACGATGGGAACTCCAACAAACAAAATAACAAGGTAAATACAAAAAATCTACAATAACCCCACAATTACGGCAAATCTGTTTTCCCTTTGTGTGAGCCAAAGTGGAAGAGCAGTCCCAACCTCAAAGGCTGATATTATAAAGACAAATACTTGTTGGACCATCGGGATTTCCATATTTCTCCCAATTTTCATGTGCTTCAGAGTCCATGAGTCTGGAAATGATAACAAAATCTACGTTTTATAAGCCTTGGCAATATCCATAAATTTTTCAGGGTTTCCACCTTTGTCTGGGTGTGGACATAGCTTAGGTGACGGTAGGCATCCTTTATTTCTCTGTGAGAGGCACCCCAAATTATAAAAGGACTTACAATTTCAAGGTTAAGCAGGTGGAATGGATCAAAGGTAGTCTTTGTTTCGAGGGATGACGCACTCCGTCCCAACAACACGACCCCAACCCATCCACTAAGTATTATGATGGTTCTGAGTTTATATATTTAATAATTGACAGAAAATGCCGCTTAAATGAGACGTTTGAATTGTTTTTGCAAGCCTTTTTCTTGCATGGACTGCAATTGCATACGTGAACTGGAGTTTTAATCTCTTAGAGTGAGATGAGTAATTACTGTGGGAGAAGAGACTTTTAACAATGTATAATGTTCCTGGTATGAGGAATAGGATGATTATTGTGATTACAAAGTATATGAGAATTGACGATTCGTTTTCCATTGTATGTTGTCGAACGTGGAATAATAAATTTTAATAATTAATTTAATATTTATAATATTTTTATTTAATTATTAATATTTACGTTTGTTTGTGGCTGATTGTATATCTGTTTTCTCAAGTATGGAAACAAATCCTGATGGCCTTCCTACTGATTTGATGGAAAAAATACACGATCAGAAGTAGGACTGCATGAACTACCTGGTGTTAGTGATATACCACAGCAGCCTTCACCCGACTTTTACTATCTCTGAGGACACTTATCGCTAGTATTTGTCACAATGACAAGCGCCAGTGGACAAGTAAATTTGTCGATTGTTCCAAAGCAAAATTCGGGAAGATTCCTAGTCGTGGCTGACAATAATTCCCGACACCTTTAATGATAGGTTTTCAACCAGCACGAGCATTTCAAATGTTAAGAAATTTTTAAGGTAGGGATTCCTAAGACGAATAGTTTTGTAGTTGTTGAGGTTAACTGCAAAGGAGATTATGACTGATGTGACACAAAAGAAATATCTATATATGAAAAGTTAAAGAAGAGATTCAAATCAAAATTTTTATCATGATTGCAAATTTTCTCAGAATAACTTTGCATTTTGACGGATTCGTCTCCAGTTCAAGTTCTGCGAGAACAGAGATGGAGGACATGACCTCTGCCACCATAATTTCCCAGATCTCTCCAATAGTCCAGATACCATAAATTAACTGGAGCTTGATTGCTTAGCCAGTAGAACTGATGCCCAAAGGGAAGAGTAGGGGGCTAATGGGATCGCTTTGTTGAACTCCAGTCCTGGATTCAAGGGTATGTGCTCGAAAATCATCGTGCGTGGCGAACCATATGAGGTTAACAATCCTGCTGATTTTCTTATTCCTGGAAACACTCATCTCTATGATTCCATGTGTGCGAATATTATTGAATTAAAGGAAAACAATTTATTACGAAACAAGACAATCAAAATAATCCAGCCGATGGAATGGAATAGCTGTTTCCCCTGACAACTGCCAGAGAAATCTTTTGGAACAACCATTCGGTTTCCCGATGATCGTTGCTGACCTTCGAAATTAGTGACCCAAGAGATCTTAGAAAAGAGACCGTCTTGGGCCCGAAGACTCCACTTTTCTCCGACAACAGTGGGCTTAACATGGAATCTTGTAAAGAGGCTATAGTATTTTTTCTTGAAATTCTCGAAAGTCCGCTCAGCCTCCTCAGCTTTCAACGCGGAACCAGCAAGGTATCGGTACAAGTCCCATCCTATTAATTAATTTATAATATCCAATTTATATATTATTGTATTCTGAGTGTTTCCCAGACTGAAATTTCGGATTTTGTGAATTTCCGCTTGAGTTGGGCTAAGTTCAGGGATTAGAATTTTGCAGACTGTTCTAGCAGGAATCTTCAATGTCAGGCGTTTGAGTAGATTGCCTATAGTGATGACTCTTAACCAACCAACAAGCGTTCTGAAAGCAATTAATTTTGATGCAAACACAAGATCTCGGTCATAGTCTGAATTCTCTCCTTAAAAATTATTAAGAGCCTTCATTGAATTGATCAAGGAGTTCCCCATATCAGCGGCCGTAACAGAATTAATATGGCTAGAATGTAGATCATCTAAACCAGCACTGCTGCTTCCTGGGAATGATGAAATAACAGATTGTATATCACTTGTGGTTGTTGTCAAATGTGATATTCCATCCCAATTTTAGTCTCACGTAGATCTACTGGGGTAGGTGCTGTTTTGAGACCACATGTTCTAGGGTTTCCTTTATTGGTAAAAGAACCTTTTCGTTGCTGGATAATGTACTCCGCTCACCGAATGTCTCCAACCATTATTTATTTGTTCACTTCCGCAAGTAGATTCGCTTGTCTTTCTTGACCATGGGTGTTGAGGGTGGACAACCAGCGATCGAAATGCTTCCAAGTTAACAGTCTCATATTTAGAAGCATTTTTTATGATATATGAGGTTCCTTCGATTCGGTTGGATGTGAACCGAGGACAAGAGGTACAAGCAGAGAAGGTGGATCCGTAAATTTTGATTATATTCTTTGATGCCCAAGTGATTAACTTTGAAAAACAGGAGTAACCGTTAGACCGATCTTATACCCTAAGCGAGATAACCCTCTCCGTTTTAGATAGGAAGAGGACTCCGTGTAATTCCCAAGGCATGGTCAAGATTATCCTTATTGTTAGCTCATAGCAGACAATAGGTGTAGTGGAGACAATTTCATTAATGAGTAATAAAATATAACTCCCAGTTTTATTAATATAAAAATCTATTAATGAACACATATTTATTAAGAATAATACTTTTCATTATCCCACGTGCGCATATTACATGAAGTAATTTTATACGTGTTGTTGAACATGGATAAAGTAAAGTTATTAAAAAATGTCTTTTCTGTTGATTTTATAGTAAAGATTCCCTGGACTACAACAAGAAAGATACGAATGACCCATCTAAATGGTAATACTAACAAATATACTTATTATGATGGACTCACAGTCGTATGAGTACAGTCTGTGGGTTGTTGACGGAAAGTCTTGGAGGAATTTGATAGCCTTCTCTCCAATAAACTCATTTCCATTAAAGATAAGTCTGGACTGAGGAGTGAAGATATTAATGAGTTCCTGAATAAACAATTAAAACTTACGTTACGTTTTTTATCCATTATTTCGTAGAAATTGTTAATAAATTCACGTCCTATTTTATCGGAGCTACTTTTTGTATTCGTCAATGACACATCCATATAACACGACGTCCAATTTAAAATTTAAATAAAATTTATTTTTAAATAAATTATTTTATTAAGAAATTAAGTCATTGATAATAATAAATAATTCTGAAGTGTCATGGCCTTCTGACTGAACGTCCGATGACATCGGATCTGAAGATCGTGGGTTTATGGGACTCTCTTTTATCCGACATTTTAATAACAAAGTAACTTCTTTTAACAAAATGAGAATCCTAAAACTGCTTTAAAAACAATTAAGACAAAATCGGTAGCCTTGTGACAGTTAATCTGATCCACGATGACGTATGCAAGTCCTTATGAGACGATGACATGCCAGATGGAAGAGCTGAACAGGATTCTCGACCTCCACTTGACTGATCACTTAGTTAGTTGAGAACTTTTACTTCTTTCTCTTTGACTCAGTGATCCTGGGTACTAATAAGTCCCTGAGACAATTTGGTTCCTCAATGATGGAATAACTGGTGACGATTTCACTGGTTCTTTATTTTCTTTAATAAACTGAGATGATGAAAGCATTACTATTCCTCGGCTGAAGGGCTTAATTATATTATCATCAAGGACTATCGAGATATTTGTCACAATCTTCATTTTGTCATACACGAAAATATATGGTTTATTGTGCTGCATTTCTGTGTCAGTCATGATTTCCACTCTCTGCGTCGTAACAATTGACAGAACTTAATGTGTTTTAGACGTTTAGATTTCTTGATGCTACAAAAACTACATAAATGCTGATGAATTATAAAAACTTAGTTACACCTCCTCATATAATCACTATTGAGCATTCTGCTACAACGTATAGCCAATTTCTTAGCCTTCTTGCAATAACTACAAACTGAATCACTTATGTCACTAAATAAGTTCATGTCCTGAAGCAAACAATACATGCCTTCCGATCTCGGGATATTATTTTTCCACTAATTAACCACTCCTAAGATACGGTCAGATCAATGTTTCCATCTTCGTAAAATATTATAAATCCAGAGGTTGTCAAACGGTGTGCCGCCTGCCAAATTTATATACATTTTTTGACCTAATTAATTTAAAAAGATAAACAAATTAAAATAATTACTAAAATTAAAATAATCATTTTTTTATTATATATTAAATGACATTTACATTGGTTAACCAAAGCCTCGAGGGAGCGTCGGGAAACCGAGTGGCTTTTCCAAAGGATATCCCTGGCAGTAGTCAGAGGTAACAGCCACTCGATCATATCCGCTGGACTTTAGAACGATTTTATTGTTATTAATAAATGTTTTTTTTAGATACGAAATCCTTTTCTTGTGTCAGAATAAAAACACTTATCTGTTAAAGAAAATGAAGAACTTATTGCACTGTTTAATGATCGATCCTTAAAATTAATGATGACGGAGTTAGACATTGGAGAATTCTGGATATATTCGAAACATATATCCCAGTTTATCAAAACAAGCACTGACATAATTTTAAAGTTTTCAACGACCTATTTATGCGAAACAGATTTTTCTACGATGCATAATATGAAATATAACAAACGTGAAAGTTTGAGAAACATTGATGCTGAAATGCGAGTGGCTTTGTCAACCATTCGACCTGATATTGATGATATATGCAAAAACAATAATAATTAAGATTTCATTTTTTATTAATAAAAATTTGGGCATTAAATTACCAATTTTGTACTTAGTTTTACACATCTTAAAAATTTAATTTTTTATTTTTTAATGTGTGCCGTGGATTATTTTTTTTACGATAAGTGTGCCGCGAGAATTATTTTTTGAAAAGCTCTGTTATAAATCATTGAGCGAAGCGGCTTTTTCGAAATAGAATCAATCAGGACTTTCTCTTAACGCTTACAGATATCCGTCAGGTGTATTTGGTAATGTTAAGAACTCAAAAAAGGGCCCAGACGAGAAAAGATGCGGCCATATTCTGGTCGTCAACAAGACATGATATGCAAAATGGAGGGACAGTTGTCCGATTCTGTTCAGTTAGGAACGTAAATTTACGTGGTGAACACAACGGAGGCGCGCTAAGTGGACACATACTTCTCACGGTAAAAAAACTTCTCTTCCATCAATATTCAACGCAAGACGTCCCAGAAGTTCATCCAACCAGTCTATTTTGATTGGGGAAATACAACGCAACAATTCTCATGCCATGTGACTGGCCTACGTGATGGCATCGCTCACTTGAAGTGTTGGAAAAAAGTCCCAAACTCCCTATCCCGCAACCATAGACACGCGGATCCTACTCTTTTTCTGTGTAGATGTCGAGGCAGATCCCGGACCAGATCTAGTCATATTACAAATTAACATCAATGATATTCGAACAAAAATTGCCGAACTACAACGCTTTCTCATAAAACACTCAGTGGATAAATCTCTCTTTCAAGAGACGATACTTAACCTACGGCGACCAACCCCCAACTTTCCGGGAAACTCAGTTTTCGAACGAGACAGAGGTCATAGAAAGGAAGGAGTCCTTATCACGCTAATCAGAAAGCATATAGTGGCCAGAAATATTTCGGACGAGATCCCGGACCCCTCCCGCCTTGACGCCACACTGGAACAGCTAACTCTGAGAATACCCTCTCTCCGATTGACAGTTATCAATATGTACATACCCCTCCACCATCATGCCCCAGCGGTTACAGACCCGAACTCAAGAGAATTATCAGGTTGGAAAACACACTAATTGGTGGTGACGTAAATGCGAAGAGTTCCCAATGGTATGCTGACCAACAACTGGATCAACGGGGTGCCCTCATATCCAACACTTTTGACGACTTGATCATTCTCAATAATCTAAACAAACAAACAAGGGCCCCTTCCCGTCGAGGCTAATCCCCTACTTCATCCGACATTTCTTTTGCCGCTTCTCTCTGCGGCTGTCATTTCATATGATGTTATGTATGACTTACATGAGGATCCCACAAAAACATTAGTTAATGAACACTCCGAAAACCAATGTGAACTTCTCAAAGGCGATATTGCTTGCCTTCACATATTTTATCGACCTACACCTTCATGCCTTCCGGATAGAGAACTTTGAATTTATCGACGCTGCTGCCAAATACCTCAACGAGATTATACTTCGAGTTCGCAAAAGATACATTCCGATGGGTCGTTCTCAACGTCCATAACACCCAATTGATGCTGAACCGCGAGATCTAGTCCAAACAAGAAATAAGCTGTAGAATTTCGAAAGACAATCAGTGGACGTTACTGAAAGGACAAAGAAATCACGCGGAACATCACAAAACACAACAAAGAACGTTGGGAAGCCTCTCAGAAGAGCTACGAATAATACTTTCCCCACTGTATTATAGAAATCGATAAGGAGGCTCAAGAAGTGCTCTCACATTTAATTGGACATCGAGAGCCATCCAAATCCCAATGACATTATGAAGTACTATGCGAATATTATCATAAACCATTTTCAAAAGACCTGGATGTTCGTTCTGGCAATGGTCGAAGGAATAAATGTCCCAACATGACTTTCTTCGACCCTTCAATGGTGCACTCAGTAATCAGGAAAATGAATAACTCGTTGTCCCGCGGTTCAGATGACATCTCCATTCTCGAACTGAAACACCTGGGTCCTTCCGCGACGGCCGCAATAACAAAAATTTTCAACCTCTCAATAAACGAGAACAAGATTCCGTCAATATGGAAGAAATCTCTGATCACCCAATCTTGAAAAAAAAAACCACCAAACTGCTTGTCCTCCTACCGCCCGGTATCCATCATCTGCGTTTTATCACGAGTGCTAGAAAAACTGGTCCATTCATAATTCTAGCATCTTTTATACACAGATTCCGCGAAGGACACTCGACAACAACTCATCTAACAAAACTGGTTCAATTCATTTCGGACAGCCTGAATACCCCAAATCCACAAGAGAACCGTGCTGGTCTCAGTGGATGTAGAGAAGGCTTTGACTCAGTATCCCGGAAAATCCTTACAGTAAAAATTTTTATGACGTCGATCCACCTTAAATTCAAGTCATGGTTGGCTAACTTCATTAACGATCGAATGGGCCAAATGGTGGCAAACAAAAATCAAAACCGAGATACCTTCCAAATGGAGTTCCATAAGGATCACCGTTATCACCATTGCTCTTCAACATGTTCATCAGTGACTTTCCATCCCCAACCACCAAAAACACAATTCTTTATCGTATGCGGATGATCTAGTGGTTGCAGTGAAACATCGAAGAATCGAGGCGACACGATCCCTGCAAGATCTACTAAACCTGATTGGTCTTTGGTTCTTGAAGAACCGTCTGAATATATCACCAGGAAAGTCACATGTAATGACGTTTACCTTAGCACGAAATGAATCACGGGCAACACCACAAATGACATTCTATGATTCTCACCTTTCATTAAGAAGACCCTTTCAATCCTTGGAGTCATCCTGGATCCCTAATTCACATTTGCTCATCAAGTGGACCTAGTGACCGCGAGGATCCAAAAGAAAATTGGAATTCTCAAGGCTTTCACTCACTCTCCAATATCTTCCCGTCCATTGTTAGAGCTTCTACACAAACAATTTGTTCTACCTAGTATCGAGTACGCATGTGCTGCATACATTGTTCCCTAATCAATATCGACACAGAGCAAGCTGGAGGTTATACAAAATCGATGTCTCAGAATTCTATTGAGATCGTCGAAAAAGACGTCCACCTCGTTACTGCGGAGAACACTAAACGTCCCCCAATCATGGAATACCCTACGGAAAGTCATCGGGACTTCCTTAAGATGGAAAAGTCCCCTGACCATCCCCTCGGATCGTACATCAGACTATATATGGACGCACCCTGGATCAACCAGAATAGTCCAACTGAACATAAATGGAATCAAGAACAAGATACTCGATCTTCGGACATTTGTGAAAGAAAATCACATCGATCTGTTGCTAATTCAAGAGTCTAAACTTTCTCCAAAGAATTCAACACCAGTATTTCCGAGATTCACAGTAATTCGCCGTGACAGAATTGGCAAACTTGGTGGGGGTCTTTTCACAGTTATTCGCAACGGCATTCCGTTTGAGGACTTAACTAACAGTGCCTACACTATGCTTAAAGGATATGGAAATCTCGAGTCAAGAACATCAAAAGATCCTCCCCAGAGAGAAAAGAAGTCTACATAAAACCAGACACTCTGATAATATATTACAATCTATCTCCTACAGATGTTTTCAAAAGAACACCAAGTATTCCTGAAAAAGATTGAACCGAAACGCTCCGAGACTGGATCCTATTTACTAGTCAGGATGTTCGCAGAGCCATATCCAAGCCAACAACTCAGACAACATAACCACATGTGAACTGAAGCACCTAGGCCATAAAACCCTGGAACTATTAGCCTATATCTTCAACCTATCAATTAACACGAATACAATCCCTTAAATTTGGAAGAAGTCTTTAATCAAACCTATCCGAAAACCCAACAAACCAAAAATAAACCATCTTCCTATCGCCCAATATCTATTCTGAGTTTTGTCTCAAGGATCCTTGAAAGGCTTGTTCTTGAAAAAATACAAAATTCAATCTCAATACCTTCTTCCAGTCACGGATTCCGGGGTAACCACTCGACAGCAACATAACTCACAACACTCACAAAATTCATTGAGGAAGGATTTAGATCCGCAAACCCCATCAGAGGACAGTATTTATATCCGTGGATATCACAAAAGCGTTCGACTCAGTCCCTAGGAAACTCTAACAAAGAAAATATTGAAACCAACATCCATCCTGAAACTTTGGCTTGGAAACTTCTTAAATGGAAGACGAACACAAGTACTCTGTAACAACATCAAATCAAGATCTCGCTATTTCCAAATGGAGTCCCTCAAGGCTCCCACTATCACCCCACTCTTCAATCTCTACATAAACGACATGCCACAAACCTGTAATGAAAACTGTCTAATCCTCTCCTATGCCGACGATATCATTCTTGCCTCCAAACAGAAACATTCAATCAGCGACTCAGTTGCTCAACAAATGCTTGACAAGCTGTAACTATGGCTCTTGAAGCGGAGACTCGGCACATCAGCAACAAAGTCCTTGTCACTGTTTACCACTACAAAGACAGCTCTGTATCGAACCAAAAATCTTTATGAAGAACGAAGCTATTCCTATTAACAAAACACCGAAGATTCTGGTAGTAACCTTCGATCAGGGACTCACCTTTATCCGACATGTTGAAAACAAAGTAACTTCTGCTCTGAAGAAAATGATAATTTTAAAAGTGCACTCAAAAACACTTAGAGACCAAACTGGTGGCCTTGCCACGATTTATGAACAATTTATCCGACCAACGATGACGTATGCAAGTCCTTCATGGGCAATGCAGATCTCACATCCTCCTCATTGAAACTATCCGCAATCGAGGAGACCGCAATAAGGATAATTTGACCAGAACAAATCCAGCCCATTGAAAATCTCTTAATCGAATTACAACGAAAACTCTTAATGGAGGCTAGTTTACAGAGCTGCCCTCTATTCCATACACTATAGAAATATCTACAATCATACAGAAATTTTGAGCCGATGCCATGTCCGATGAGAAGAGCTGTTCAGGATTCTCGACTCCGCCGGACTCGTCCTCTCCTTTGTCGGTCTGGGATCACTTAGTTAGATGAGAACTTTTATTTCTTTCTCTTTGACCCAGTGATCCTGGGGGTAATAATAATAATAATGGTTGTTTTTTGAAAATTTCTCAGATTGATGTGATAGATTTTCTTCTAGATCTCCAGATGGCCATCAGATAGAAATGTGGAGCGTGTTGATTCGGTTGTGTAAGTAATGGGGATACTGTCATGAACAAGTATAACTAGGGAAATTTTTATGGCAACTAAAATCTATAAATAGCATTTTATTGTATCTATAAGTTAGTTAAAAGCTCCTTTGCGTAGCCCTAAAAGGGTTTCGCTTGAACCATGCTTTACAGCCATCCTCGCCCACGCCATCTTGTTTCTGCCCCTCATTCGAACATCATCCAGATCGTCTGCTGTCACCAATTTACGACCAATTGTTTCGTAATCATTTTTTAAGCAAGTTGAAAGTGTATTTCTTGGTCTGCCTCAGAATCTGTGACTTCCGGCGCAGTAGAAATATTTTTCTATTATTCTGTTACACGGCGTAGTGGGGTCCAGTCAAAGAATATGTCCAAATAGTTGCCATCTTGATAGAATAACGTCCATGCTAATTGGTGTAGATTTACATAGAGCATATACATGTAATTTCTCGTTTGAGATCTTTCTCAGGGTTAGGTTTGTGGATCGGAATTAAGACTCCATGTCCTAATGGAAGTGACCAGTGAAGTTCCATCGTCTCGTTTAATATATCCGCAATTATATTACCAACAATAACTGGAGCATGTTTTAGTAACTACCCCGGGATGCCATCATAGCCAGCTAACGATTGCCTTTTAGCTGTATGAATGCATTTGTTACTTTTTTTATTGTAATTTTGTTGTTAAGAGGTCTTGGATTTCCAATAAATTTAGGTATATTCACCCCCAACATAATTAAACTGTGCCTCGAAGTGTTTGGCAATATGGTTTGTTTTATCCTCTAAGTTTTATAAATAATGACCCGCGTTGTCGCAGATTTTCAGCGGCTTTTTCGCAGTTCCTTTGTAAGTAATTTAACAGCAGAAAACATTCGTCTTCCATACTGACAGTTTTCAATTTCAGTCGCCTTATCGTCCAAATATTTGGTTATTCGATCGTTTTCTTATCAAATCCTGATCCTTCACGTGTGGTCTTGTGGTGTTTAATTGTATCATCATAGAGCGTCGTTTATATAATGGACAAACACATATATACCCAAAAGACTACATGCTCTTCGTGCGGTTATGCTAATGCACGCAAATATGGACTTTACTGCTCGTCTTGCTGTGACTTTTTCCACCTCGGATGCATAAAGATGTCTCAGCGGGCTGCATGCTCGCTCTGCCTGTGGAACTGCAGTGTCTGTATGGGCACTGGTCGGAAAGCCCAGAGGATCATTCCAAGCGAGCACATCGAACCGAATGAGCCTTCAGACTTCAATGATATAGACAACCTCTTACTCTTCTTGTCGGATCTAGGGAAAGCCAGGAAGATCCCAATCAGGATCCTAAGACCCGTCCGGATCCCCTCTGCAATTGACGATGTTCTCACGTCCGACGACTAGGAGGCCTGGCTAAAACTCCTCAGTTTCGCTCCGATGGCACTTGGAAATTCATTTATCGACTCAAAAGGAGATCAACGCAACACAGGAGAAAGTACGACACTTGGGAACTCCCGTTCCTCAAAAATGAAGAACATCCAGGTTTTCTATGTGCATTCTCTCACCAAGACGAAAGTCATGAAACCTAAACATCCTGATTCCAATCCTCCGGTTTTTTTGAATGGCCCGGACAAACTTGGAGAGAGTAAATTTTGTACTATTTGAAGGTGACGTCCGAGCGTCGTTGCTGTCATGGCTGCGACGCCTGAGGTGCTTGAACTACTCAGACGAAAACATAAGATTACCGTCCATTCGTCATTCGTGCATCCGGGAAATTTGACGACCGTCACCGAAGGCGAAGTGCGGCGCGGCATTTTGTCGTTTGCGGCGAGTAGCAGTGGAAGTCTCAATGGCTTGCGGCCAAGTCACACAACAAGTCACACCGAGTTCAACAAGAAGACCCACTTGGTCCACTACTCTTCGCTCTGGCCATCGATGAAATTTTCCGCTCTATCAACACACAACTAAACCTCTGGTATATGATGACGCGCCACGATTGGAGGGCGCGAGAAAAGTTCATAACGTTTTGTCACATGTCGTGCCGGAACTACGAAACCTCGGACTTGAGATAAATATAAAGAAATCGAAGCTAATAAATATCACATACTCGGAGAGTGATTTTATTAACGTGGTCGAGTCTTTCAACTCCTATTATGTCGATTATCATGATGGTTTCGTTCTGGTTGTGTTCATTGTTCCCTATTATGGTGATTATCATGATGGTTTCGATCTTGGTTATGTGCTCATTGTTATCCCTATTATTTCGACTGTCATGATGGTTTCTGTGATGACGATGATTATATGAGTTGCGACGAATAGCTCAGATAATAGTACGATTCCTTTAATTAATAATTTTTAAAAACCAATTAATCCAATCATTTTATGAATTACCGAATGTTTTTAACATTTTATTATGAATTTATGGTTAACCATCAAATATATTTAATTTATATTAAATAATAATACATATAAACTTGAAATCGATTTCCGCAAAAATTTGAGGCGTCTCCCTGATTGGAAAACGACCGGGGTAGATTAAATTTGTAATTCTTTATCAAAATATGCACTTCAATGCACGAGTCTTATGTGTGTGTATTACAGAAAAGCGTCACTAACCCGGAAACGATTCCTGATTGGGCCTGCAGTGAGACAACTTATTTGTTCCCAAAGCTGGACAAGGTTCAATAAACCTGATATTTTTGTCCACGACAGTGAAGAATGAAATTCTACTTCTCAAGGATTATTGAAGTAACTGAAGTAGATAAGTTTCATAAGTACGATTTATGGCTGGAGAGCTCAAGCTACTTTATGGTGTTCCAGTCAAAGTCATATCTATTGTTCTAATCTGGGACGGTGTCGTTTCGTAGACTCATAAATCTCACTTGGGAGCCATCGCAATCGATGCACCAACCAGAACATACATCAAATCCATTGTCTTCAAAAAGACGTTGGAGATCATGTTGGTAGAGTATAAGTACGGGGTGCACAATATCGAAGAAAAGTTGGTTACAGAGACCAAACTACACCTGGTGGAGTTAGCGGTTCAATGACAGTCCAGGTAACCTGAGTGAAGTGGAAAATAATTGGATTCAAATCGACGACACCTCTTCTAAGTGGAGAAAAGTTTAGAAGCGAGTAGAAAAGTTTGATTTAATTGTGTTTCCCGTAAAAATAAAACTCAAAGTTAACTGAGACCAATTATTAAAAATTAACCAAAGTGATGATTAACTATTATTTTAATTCGTTTTGAATTTTTTAGTCGTTGTGAATGAACTATCTTAATAGATCCACTATCTTCGACTTTGACAAAATTGTTAGACAATTTCTCGACAACAGTGACCGGATCCCCATACGGATGTTCAAATTTTTTAATCGAAGAGAAGGATTCGTCCCATAATCTTTTTGTAACAAACCTTTAAGTAATTAAAATTAGAATAAAATATCTCCAACATTTAACTCATATTTTGATCGATGCACCCCCATCTTGCTATTCATTCTATTATTCATTATTCTAGAAGACTGCAAATATACCCTATCAAAGTTATTCGGTAACTCATCATTTTTACTAATAAATAGGGCATAATTATTTTGATTATTTTTATAATTTTGTTGATATTTTTACATTTCTTTTTAAATTACATATTATAAATTGTTTTTTGTTGTTGTGTACTAGCAGTTTTCATTTAATTGCAGGTTTGTATTTCTCAGTTATTAAAAATATTAGAACTCGGGAATAGAAAAGGAAAGAATTTCAAAAGCAATTTCTACAAACTAATACATGTTTACAATAAAACCTAAAGAAGATTTAGTTTTGCAGTAAAATCATCCAACAATACTAAACCGATCTACATCTTAATGGAAAAAGACATTAGACTGAATGCTAAAGTATAGAGACCACTGTATGCGATTTCCCACTTATTCCTCCAATTGTCTCAACAACAATGAGATTAAATTACCTCCAAATGTTATTATCACAAGATGAGAGAGTTTATTAGGCGCGCATTTTATTATTCCGAAATTCTTTTCAATAAAAGACAGAGAACAATTTTAAAGACGATGGGATTATTGTTGCGAATGTGAAGCAATCAATAATGAATAAAAATTTAGATGACGAACTCAAAGAAATTACGAATATCAATGGCTAAAATCTAATTTGGAAAAAATTGCAAAACTCACGGTATTCAATCGAAGTGGTTGAAGTGGTGACGTGCCTCTTCTGCACAAGATGTCTTCATGCATTCAATCTTCCCTGTTCTCTATTGGAGATGATCTGAGGGCTGTTGAGAGAAGCAGGGGAGGATGGAAATGACTTACAACGCGTATCCAGAGATGCATGCCAAAGTGGAATCTCAAATTATAATAATTCAATCGAAGTAAGTTATGCAGATTTTGAAAAGATCAGTTCTATTTCTGAAGTTGCTAAAGTGACTAACAAATCAATAAACCCAATGGCAAATTACAAACTTCTAAAACGTTCCGTTGCTTCAATCGCAGTGGAACAATCTTTCTCTCGATTGACAAAAACAGAGGTCTAAAGATAGAAATTTCAATGAAAACAATGTTGAAAAATATTTTATGCTAAATTATAATTTCTCTAACAATTTGTAGTTTTATTAATTTACATATAAATTGTCCTAAAATGATTTGAGAATAATTTAAAGCCCAGATTAAGTATTTGTGATATTTTGTTAAAAGTTAAAAATACAAAATAATTTGAAAAATAATAAAATTGTCCTTTTTTTTCTTAAGATGTCCTTATTGTACTTTTTTGTTTTTAAAATGTCATATTATTACAATCATTTTTGATGTATTGTTTATTTCACAAATCTTTCTTTTCTGAGCAATAGAATTTTCAGTCCTCTTTCTAACCATGTGGTACTGTTAAATATTAATTTCATTTATTGATATTAAGACTAGCTATTATTTTTTTAGGTGTTCTTTGTCAAATATGTTTAAGACGTTTATTTTAGATCAGGTAAACCTCCAAAATCAGTGATGGAAGCATTACTACTCCTCGGCGGAGGGTTGATAAATAGGCTTTGAGAGGCCTAATGTACTGATAAGTCTATGAAAATCAGAAATCACCCTAACCTAGATGCAGTGCACAGAAGAATGTATTTCTTTTCATGTGCCTCGCGGAATAGATCAGTGAAGATCGAAGCTACCCAGAAAAGGGAGTTCTGAGTTCCAATGTCTGGATGACATTCAAGAGGATACATCTATTCATTACACTTGGAGACAATTTCGTTCCCTGCCGACGAATTATGGTATCGACCTCAGCCTCCCGGACAATATCCTCTTAAATGAAGGTTCTGCTGGAAGGGGTAAGGAAAAAGCAATTAATTAGTTTTACCCTTAGTGTTTAGAATAATTTAATATAACAAACCTCTTCCGCTTGGTCTACGACTAACATTATAAGACTTATTAAATGTAAAAAGCGTAACAAAATATGCAAAAACAAATCAAAAATAAACCAAAATTTAATAGAAAACACCAAATCAACAAATCAAGATATTAGTGAGGAGGCATTGGAGGAGTTGCTAAACATTAGAGAACCACAATTACTATCTAAATGTTGGAGGGAGAACCTTGTTCCTGATGTAGTAACGGGCCAGTCTGTGAATTTTGCTTTCGGTCAATAAAAGGTGATATTTGCTGCATTTATCCGTCCTGTTCTTGTTTAGGTGATCTATTACACGGATAGACTTGCTTATTAAATGGTAGAGATCCTCGGGGAGCAAAGGAGCCATTCCATTCTTCTTAAGGATTCTAAGAACCTTGTTACTGGCACAACGAGAAATGTTAGGAACTCCATACACGTCCCTTAGGATGACTCCTGAAGTTTAAGGCTCAATAATACCAATTTGGGAAGGTCTCATCCCTTTCTTAGCAAGACGGACAATTGTAATCTCAATTTCAGTAGGAGTCATCTTTAACCACTTCGGGATTGACTTTTGGACAGGTTGAACTGACCTGGATATACCTTTTCTAAATATATTTAAGATTATTATTACCCTCTTCCATACATACGACCCATCTTGTAGCAAAAACGTGATTTTTATTTAAATTTTTAATTATTTAATTTTATTTAATAATTAAAAGTAATTTTTAATAGCTTAGTGGCATAGTAATTAGGTGTCGGGCTAAAGTGGCTTAGGCTACGGGTTCGATTCTTGCTGCTGTTCACTTGGTGGAAGGTTCCACGCATCTAAGATGCTAAAAGGGATTAACGAGTAACTCCGTCATCAGTGGATACTCACTGCGGAACTGGATTGTCTAGAAAGGACCCACACACAAGAAAAAAGAAGTGAAGATCATTCCTTGGTTCTACGATTAGTTAAAATTAACTGTTTTTTACTTAAATAAAGTGTGTCCTGCCTATGCGGAGCTATAAATATTGTGGCTCTCGTGAAAAGTCTGTTATTATTATAAGCTTCTCAATAAATTGTGATGCCCAAGGAGACCTAAATTCCTAATACGTTTGCTTTATAACAACATAGAATCTTATTAGCTATAATTCTATTCCTGCCGCGTTTGTCTGATACTCGATATTAGTTTCTCCTATTTGATGCCAGACTCCGCAGACTGCTGAGGTCATTTAGTGCCCCGTTTGCTGGTCTCAAATCTCCATTAAGGACTTCGGGAATCGTTATACGTGGACGGCCTCTGAACTTTTTCCAAATGTTTCAAATACTTCTCCCATGGTGATGTTTGCTGGCGTTCTATTTTTGGAATGTGACCAAACAGTTTCCAGTGAACATTCACTATCGGGTGCTCAGAGGTCCATCTTTTGTACAATACTTCACTCCTTACACGCATTGGCCACTTCAATCCCAAGAAAGATCGAAATTGATTCCTATGAAAGGAGTCGAGCATAATTCACAAATTAATATTAAATTTAAAAATTAACGTTAATAAAGTGTAACTTTATCCGATGAAAAGTTTGTAAAGTCCAAAATGTTATCAATATTTTTCATACCAATGTGGATATATCAAATCGTGTCGCATCTAAAAAATCTGGCCAAATAGACTTGGGACCTCACAGACATTTACAAGCGACTTTGAATTTAGGATTTGTGCCTATAATCTGGAAATAATCCACAATAATTTCGATTCTCAAACCTAACAAGGACCCGCATGATCCAGGATCCTTTCGACCTATTTTCCATCAATGTACTGCTTTAAAAATCTTCGGGAGATACATTCTCAACTGTATATACTCTTAACTACACCTGTCCATTTATCAGCACGGCTTCAGCGTCAAGCATTCAACCTCAACCCACCTAACAAAGTTAACTATATTGCAGAGTGATTCAACAACTATAAACCGTCACTCCGCACTGTACTGGCCTTCATTGGCATTTCCAAGGCCTTCGACAGGACTTCCCGGCAAGTTGTTTCCAACAAGATTACCGCAAAGAATATTAGTCTATTCATTCAAAAATGGCTGAGGTCATTCCTCTCTGGCAGACTGGGACGTACCTTGTTTATGTCAATAAATCTCATGTCCTTGCAATCGTAGTCACACAAGGCTCTGTCCTCTCTCCTGCATTGTTCAACCTCCAACATATTAGCATACCCGAGCAGGAAGGTGTTTATCATACAAAACCAGAGCTGAAAATATTGAGAGAAATAAGAGTGAGGTGTATCATTATTTAATTAAACAAAGTCACTTAATTCCATGTCGAATCGCTCCTTTGTTGTCAACAATAGTCTGTACCACAGCTTCTTTCACCTCGCTTTTCAGGAATTTCTTTTCAATGCTGATCAAAGATAAATTAGAATTTACAGCGAAAAAGCACCTTCATTGATTAAAACCCGTGCACTCGAAGTCTTTATAAACATCTATTAAAAAAGTATAGCCTAATAACGTGAACTTTATTCTTGGATCTGCTGCCACCTACAGCGTGCTTCCCAAGGCGACTGCCCCTATGGTTTCTTTTTAGGCACGCCCCTGGGTGTCAGCCTGAAAGCAGAAGAACATTTAAGAATGTATATAAGCAGATGTATGTGGATACAGTTCTAAAATAAAATAAACGCAGGGTGTCAAGCACATTTAGTCATCGTGAAATGAAACCAGATCCTTTTCCTTTAAGGCACCCTTTAGTTTACCATTAGCGAAGGGAAGACCCAAAAGGGTCAAATCTGACATATTGGTCAATTTGGAGGAAGACAGCAAATTCTTACCAACAAAGTCTAAGTGTCCTTCAGGCATTGAGATGTGAGTTTTGGTTCAATTCAAGCTTAGTTCATGTAAAGAGGTTAAAGCAATACACAATGTCTATATAACCTCCATGTATCATTATCCAGGCACCATAAATGAAAAGAGATTTAGGATGAGTTCCCAAAGAATCTCCTTGTTGGACACACGTCTGTGAGCAAATTACTTTCTTTCCGAATAAACAAGTTGTTTCAGTCCCGTACGCATGGAATACGAGATTGGAATACGGAGTAAAGAGCATAATGGTTGTTCACCGCTAACGCGAGTGCAACACCGATGAGCAGAGGAAGGTACGTGGCAAGTACCCCATTCATCTATTGCTGATCTTTGGTTGTATATATTGGGTGTAGAGCAGTGTTTCCCAACTTGGGTTCCGCGAAGTTCAAAGTCCCTGTCAAGGCCAAATATTACAGAACTATGCAAGACATGAGCCTCAACCTAAAATTAATTTTAATAGAAACTGTAAAATTTAATTTTAAATTAAAATAATTATAAGTGCTCCAAAACTAGGTCTTTTTGTAAGGATTTTATTAATTTTTCTAATAAAATTTTTGAAGTGTTCCAAATCCCGAGGGTGTATCAAAAACAGACGTGTTCCACCCTCGAGGTCCGTTCCAAAAAAGAGGTTAGACTGTATAAGGGTTCCGTATAAAATGAAAAATGTCGATAGGATTCCGTGCTCTCAAAAAGGTTGGGAGCCACTGGTGTAGAGTAACTTATTGATGAGTTGAAGCAACTTCCATAGTGACCCAAAAGAGCTTTTACAAAATTCAGTTTTCTTTGAGTGGAAGATATGGTGTTGCTGATGTGTTTGCCAAATGTCATGAGGGAGTCGAACACAAAATTGGGGATACAATATTGAGTACTAGGGTCGAGGCAGAGTTAGCAATTGACCTTTGATGTGATGATTACGTCACATAACAAAAAAGAAACAAAGATTTTCCTGATCATAATTTGTCTTGGGACCTTGTGGAACACTTTTTAGATGTCAACAGAGCACACCAGAGAATTTTCATTGAAGGCCCTTTGAAATGAATTTTGATAGACATTTGTGTTGAAAGGGGACCACGGGGAAATATGGTTAAATATCAGGATGAACTTTTCTATGACTTTAGTAGAACTGCATAGAAGGGGAAATAGCCTGTATGGCTATGGAGAGTACTTGGGTTTTCATAGAGAGTTTCCAGATTGACAGGATATTGTTAGTGTTGACTGACGTGTTGTATATAATAGTTAAGGCTATATGATCCCAGGTTCTTCATGTTGGGGATTCTGGAATATGAACATTTTTGAATTTTGATTGTTCAGTATACTTCCTCTGGTGAGAAAGCGATTATTGAAGCTTCACTCTTGGGTCTGATAGATGGGAGGGTTGGACCCTCAAACTTCTTGTGAGGGATGAAGCTCCTGGAAGCGTAGTATTTCATGATCTTGTCCAGTTGGGTCTTGTAGGAGAGAGTCTTGTCGGGATTATAAAAACGTCGAGAGTTTGCCTCATTCACGAAAGGTTTTTCTGTTTGGTTAAGGTACCGATTCACTCTATCCTCATTTCTCTTGGCGTTAGAAGCGATAAGCTTATATAGGACTCAAATTTTCTCTCTGGTTTCTTGAGACTGGGTCTAGACGGTTTTAAATGGTTTCTTTCCTCGGTTGTCTGGTTTGTTGTATCCCTTCTTCATTTTCTTTTAATATATTTTGTCAAGTCCTTCAAGAGTACTTTGTTAAAAAAATTGTACGGCGTAGTCGAGGACCTGTACTGTTCGGTATTAAACCAATATAGAACTTTCTCCACTCTACATTGTCGTAGTCGTGTAATGTTTGTAATAGTTGGTCCCAATTATTCATTAATTTATTAACACTGATCAAGAAGTTAAAAGTAAATTAGTTAAGTATATCCAGTTTCCACTGCTACAGAAACAGAGTCCATCCGGAATCAACATAAATGGTGGAAGACGTTAGCTGCAGTTATGAAAACAGCTCCAATGGAGTGGGGGAGAACAAATTATCCTTTTTCGTGACAGTCTGGCAATGGGCGCCATCTGAGACAGGTGGATCACATGATGACACTCTAATAGGAAGGGAAAGAGGAGGAACAAACAAAACAAACAACAAATTACCCACATAGCACCACATGGCGGCAAGCGACACGTGGTAATTAATTTAAAGGGACTCGAGTCGCCTTAAAAGTTTTTTATATAATATTATTTGTGTAATATTTAAATAATAAAAAAATAGTTTCCCACCAATTTCGTCACTGAATTTTTTAATATTAAAGCCTTCCTCGCCGCGTGACGCCATATGGTACTACGTGGCTAATTGGTTAAAGTTTTCTGTTTGTTTGTCTGTTTCTCCTTTTTCTCTTCCTATTAGAGTAGCGTCATGTGACCCACCTGTCCCGCCCAGTGTTTGGCTGGCACGAAAAAGGATCATTTTCCATCCCCCACTCCACTGGAGGGGTTTCCACAACTGCAACTATGGACGTTTTTTCCTTTAATGTTGATTCCGGATGGACTTTGTTTCTGTAGAAGTGGAAATAGATAACATAACCTGAAGGTCGCTAGTTCGAATTCTGATACTGTAAATTTCGGTTGAAGGTTCCACGCATCTCTATGCTTTGGCTTGACGAGTGACGCCGTCATCAGTGAACTGCGGAACCGGATCGTCTATATAGGACATACACCCAACAAAAAGAAAACAAAGAATTAAGAGCATAAATCTATCATTGGGACTATTTTCGTAGTCTTAAAAATTAAAATGAGCTTGATTCTAATGAACATCCACTAATTCATATACAAACAAAAGAATGTAAGATGGTGAGGGTTTCGAACAAATAATCCAACTTGTACTAGAAATGTTAATTAAAGTCAGTATTCCCTATAGCACGTAGGGATAATCTTTATTTCCCTACTAGTGACATAATTATTAATTCTTAGAATGAAATTATCACTTAAATCATCAAGATAACCCAGAAGACGTCAAGTCTGCTATATAAAAGGTTTAAAGTAGTCCAGATGTTACGAGAGTGTTATCCTCTTTCCCTGTTGAGGCGACTAACCAGATGTCGTTACTTCTGATGTTCATGAGTTCGAATCATGCTGTACAGTAATTTTGGTTTAATTTGTAGTACCAATTGGTTACAAAAATATGTCCTAATAAAATAAAACAAATTTAGTAAAAACATCAATCAAAATTCCCAATAAGATACATAAATACAATTCCAACAATAGTCGAACAAATAAGCTTAACAATATCCCTGATAGAACTACAGCCATCCTTAGACAAATGTCCGAGCATTGAGACAGTCCCAATGTAAATAAATCCACCTGCCGTAAATGGAATCAATGAATCTCCAATAAAAGTACTTAAATTTCCAAGCATAAACGACATGAGTGTTCCAATAATTGCCCCAATAGCTGATATAAACTGCAGGAATATAGCATTTCTCTTTGAACAGTTGGCATTAATAAGAGCTGCAAAGTCCCCGATTTCATGAGGGATCTCATGACACATAATTGCTATTGATGTAGTCATTCCCATAGAGGTACTGTGCATAAATGAGGATCCAATGGCCAGTCCGTCAGTAATATTATGAGCAAAGTCCCCAATAAAGCTTATATACCCTTGAGAGGTCATCTTTTTAACAGGAATAACTTTTTTCTTGGAATTCCTCTGACGAGCCTTTTTAGTATTTGTATCATTCTCCACATAAGAATCAGTATATTCTTCAACGTGGCTGAGGGTTTCTCCCAAAAAATAACAAATGGTTTTTTCGATGGTAAAAAAGGCGTAAAGACCAAAGAGAATGACAAATCCAGGACAAAAGCCGTTAGAATTAGCAAAAGTGTGAGGTATCAAATGGAAGAAAGTGTCCGCTAACAAACTCCCAGAAGCAAATGCCAACATAATCTATATAATCATCAAACATGTACATCAAGTGACTTTTTGTGTTTAGGAGTATTATTAACATTTATGAAAACAAGAATAATTACTGGAGTGTCCCAATTAATATGGCTGATAGAATAGATTGTGTCAAAGGACTATTCAGCAGACTTATCATATTGCTGTTCAAATTATTATTTAATTATATTAAAGTGAAATTATTATATATATTAGTTATTTTTAATATTTAATAATTAACTTTGGAAGATCTATAAAACTTTGAAAATTTGTCGATATATAGGCTGACTACGCCCATTGAATGAACCACAAGATGCCTGCCCTTGTCGGTATTTGCTTCCCTTTTGTTACTCTAGAGCACTTGGTTAGCTGAGGAAATTCTTTTTTTATTTAACCGGGTGATCGTGGGCCAATAAAATAAAGGAATCATATCGAGAAAGCAGTTAATGACATTTACTGTTAGTGATGATCATTAAATAGTTGAATATTATTGTTATTTCATGGTTAATGTGAAAAATATAAGTTAACTGCACTTTAATGTAATTTTAGTATAATTTTATTAAAATCGATTTTAATTTAAAACATATTGTTTGGTCACGATAATTATTACTAATAATTAATATTTTATTGTGACATCTGTTCAACTGATTAGTTTTTCCATGCTTGTTGGATTAACTGATATTGGAGTTTTCTTAAGATATGGGGTAAGAGTTAATGACTCTATAATTAAGGCTATTTACCATGGAGATCCCCTTATCGTGGCGGACATTAACAGTAAATAAATATCATCCCTTTTCCTATTCATGCGATTAATATCATTGGTCGTAGATATTTCAGAGAAAGCTAATACAGAAAATGACTAATATAAAGTGGAAACCCTGTTATCGTCTTGCCTCTTCAATGTTTTGCTGCAATAGTGAGGTTGTCAGCGTAAAACGAAAGGATGACGTTTCGGGAATATTTAGTACAAAGATCGCAAAATTGATAATGTTGGAGATAACGGGAATCCTTGTGGGACTCCGTTTAGATGTATAACAATCTTGATAATTTAATATTATTTGTAGATAAAGGTAAATTTCAGTGAGACTGAGTAAACGTTATCTCGTGGGAATTATTAGTATTTAGGTCACAGAAATGAATTGAACTAGTTTGGTCAAGTTAGTAGAGGTCGAGTATCTTGTGTAGAAGCCATGGTGGAAAGCTGATAGTTGAGTGATTGAGGAATTTAAAAAATCAGTTTTTTCCTGAACGCGGGATAGTAACGAGTCCTGATGAAATATTTATATTAATTTATGATCGAAAATAACATTTAAAAGACCTCATCTGGAAGCCTGCTAAGAAACCTCAAATTTATGGATATTACTCCAGAACTAACCGCAGGAGAAAGCCTGATATGGACACGAGGATCACTTAATTTAAAGGATAATTATTGTCCTCTTTCTTGTGGTTCATGGGTTATTAAATTAACATTATTGGTAAACAAATATTAACACGTTTTGAGATATAAAATTTGATTAATGTTATATTGATTTTCTGTTCGTGATAATCGATTCTATATTAACGAACGAGAATTTGTGATTAAGGTCTTTTTGGCTTAATTTACTTGACAGATGTAGTTACTGTAGATTTTATGGAATATTTTGGGTGAGTCTAATATTTTTTTATTAACCCAAAATCACCAACAGTTAATTAAAGGAATTAATTAGGTGATTCTGACGACATTGAAGAATCTCCTCAACTTTTCCCGATGTCGGACTTTTGATCCAGCACAACTACAGCTACAGAGGCATTGTTTCCCATATATTACTCCAGTGTGATGTATTTTCTATTTCTGCTTTTATTGGTGGAATGGTCTTTCTGTGGTAGGCACTTCAGTTTTCGAAGAGCTACGAAATCCTTTCCATTCTCGCGGATAAGATAGTCGAGAGTGGAGGGTGATAACCAGTTATGCCAAGTGTTTTATTGACGTAGCAGCCTGGCGTAGACAGGCTTCGATTTTCAGACAGTTTGTCCATGAGAGGTTTGTTCCCCATTAAACACAGCCATAGACAATGGTCGGCTCGATGAATTGTTAATATAAGGATACAAGGGGTGGAAAAGGATTCTTTATTAGACCTCCAAATGACGATTTGATCAGTCCGATTTGATCAGTCCCGATGGTCTTTTCAATATGGGGGAAAACACATATGGGTATCAAATGTGATACCCATAATCTTTGGGTTCTTTGTGAAAGGGATTTTCGTGTTGCCAATGTATAAGCAAATAGATCGGATTCCGAGTCTTTTATCCGATGTGAACAGAGTGAACGATAACTTTTCAGGGGAAACGTCCAGACGATTGTGTTTTAGCCAGTTTTGCATTTTTCAAGGAGTTATTGGGTTTTTTGTTGTTGCACGTATCACATCTTGATCGAGTGCTTGTACCGACCAATACTTCATTACAGGCTTCCGAAGAGAGGTGGGGAAGTATGTCTGCCCTCTTCCATTTTTGTCCCACGTCCTACCGTCGCGGACATCACTTCATTCTTTAGCGGAATAGTTTTCATAATGCAATCTTCATCACAGGATTTGGTCAAGGAGAAAGCTAGGAAGATCCCTTTTAACTACTGTGTCATGCCAGAAGGACTCGTCGCCTCACGGGTGGGATCTGTTTGCCAAGAGATCGTCTGCATATGCAAGGGCGATTGTATTTTTGGCTTCCGGATTAGGCAGGTCAGACAGGAACAGGTTGAAAAGGCCCGGAGATAACGGAGAGCTTTGGGGAACTTCATTTGGTTAAAGTCTTGAGACCGACCTGGATCCATTTATACAAACCCGTCCTCTCCTTCCGCTGAGAAAGTTGGAAAGCCACAGTTTTATGTTGGAATTGACTGGTAGACCAAATATTTTTGAGTAATGATCTTTCTCGAGACTCAAAAATATTTGGTCTCCTGTGATGAAGATTGCATGAAGATTGCATTATGAAACCTTCTGAAGGTCGAGAGAGCATATGACTGATTTGAGGTGTTGTTTAGTGTCAAATCCTTCAATGATAAACTGAGTTAATGAGGTAAGGTGTGTCGAAGTAGAGTGGTTGCTCCTGAAACCATGTTGTAGGTGAGTAAGAGGGATAGCAGGGGTTATCAAACGTAGTATGAGCTTTTCAAGGACCTTCAAGGTTGAGCATAGTAAAGAGATGGGTCTATAGGAGGAAGGGGCGTTCTTCGCCTTGCTCGACTTGAGAATCGAGCGTATGTGGGAATGTTTCCAGATATTTGGTATTTTATTTTGGCTAACGTAGTAGTTAAAGGTGTTCGTGACTGCTTCGATTTCGATGGGACCCAGGTATTTTAACATGATTGCTGGAATCCGGTCCACAGGATAGGGATGATTTTGTATTGGCAATCTCTGTCGCAACTTGGTTATGTTGATAGGTGAGCTTGATATAAATTAATAACCACAAGTCATTCAATGCAAGAGGTCTAAACCCTACTTGTTCAATGTAATATGTCCCCAATTCATTTTGCTAAATAGTATTACTATTTAACCCTCAACAGGCTCACCAAATTTTTGCAGTCTTCTCTCATGGCTCCCACTGCTTTATGTAGCCATGATTATACTTTTTCAGCAGACTTCAAGAGGAGTGGGTTTCCTTTGGAATTTATGCGTTTGGGAGCTTCTATTGCTAATCGAAAAAAAAACGATCAGTTTCGACGCCGCAGAGAGTGAGGAAAGTGACCCATTATTCCGGATTACAGGCTGTTCAAGATAGGAAGGAAGAATTGAGTATGGAAGTTTGTTATACGGACAATTTTCATTCATAGAAAATTTATTAAGGCGGGAATAACTCGGAATAGACTGTAAACAAGTTTCATTAACAAATATATTCATACTTTCCTCAAATTATAGGATTTCTGTTGCAAAGGATTTATTTTGTTGCACAAAGTTAACAACAGGGTTACGTGATAAAAGATAGTTCGCCAATTATATTTTTGAATAAATATTCTGTACACAAAAAGTCAGAACTAGGCTAAACAGAATCGGATCACAGAGGAAAATGATAGGAGAAGGGAGTTGGCTGATTGAGCGCAGTCAGTGTTAGCTAACTGTTAGTTTTTGTCTTTTATTTGTTTGTTTGTCCAGCATAGTAATGACATCAAATTGACATTATACAAATTGTAATCAAAATTAAAGGTTGACTGTGATTACCACTCATTGTAATATTATTTGAATGTTGACTATATGGGTAACCATGATTATCGCTAATACATCATTAAAACTTATTATTAGCTCAAAGAACACAAAAAAGACATTAAGTTTACTGATTAAATGATCTCAAGAATTGACAAGACGGACGATTATAATCTTGACAATTTTCCAATGTTTTTGTACTCACATTGTTTTTTTTCAAATTAACATTGTTCTTATTTATGAGCTGTAAAATCTCATGCTAACAAAAATAATTGCTATGAATGATAAAAACTGCAAAAAAGACCCAGTTCAGATTCACAAATACCAGGTGCCCCAATCTATATAAAAAATCACAAAATCAAAAGTTCGACATTACTTACTAATTTCCCACAAAGATAGCACAGCTGACACCCTAAAACTATAAATGAATAAAAATGAAAAAAATTTAAATACCACAGTAAAACCACACTAACTAATAACACATTGTATCAGTTACCTCATCTTGACTCAATGTCCCTTCCTTAAAGCCACAGAAGGGTTGGTATTAATTTGTGGTTTTACTAACTATATTTAGTGTTAAAATAAGATAATACTGATAAAATAATTAATATTAATAAATAATAATAAATTGTTTTAATTAGCGTGTGTTGTGCTTTGTGGAGAATGACAGCAAAGAGCTGTTCTAGAATATACGCTGATGTTCTTGTTGACAAGGTGGAAGAGTACTGGGACTATGAATCAACCTCCATAACATATGGGTACTTGTATTTCTCTATTGAAGGTCTCCAGAGAAATACAGAATCATTAAGAAGATTGGGAGAGGAAAGTACAGCGAGGTCTTCTACGGAAGCAATGTCACCAACAGTGGAAAGGTTGTAATCAAAGTCCTTAAGGTAAATGATCTCCTAATCCCAGCCAATTCGCTACAGCAAGATTCAGAGGGAAGTCCACATCCTAAAAAACGTTTGCGAGCACGAAAACATAATAAAGATGATTGAAATTACAAACTCTAAGGAGGTTTGAGTTCAAATTCATTAAAGGGTCACCGAGCCCTTATATTTGATTATGTCCCGCACGACCCTAAGGCATTCGACAACCCCACTCTGGGAGAAATTAAACTGTACATGTTCCAGCTACTAAAGGCCCTGGACTATTGTCATTCTCGTGGGATTATGCACAGAGACGTGAAGCCCCAGAATTTAATTTTTAACCGTGACCAACAGCGAGTTGTGAGTGATGTGACTGTAGTTGTACCTGTTGGACTTTGGATTGGCTGAGTTTTACCACAAATACCAGGAATACAATGTGAGAGTGGCCTCCAGACACTACAAAGCACCGGAACTGTTACTGAATTACATGATGTACGACTATTCTCTGGATTTGTGGGCCACTGGGTGTTGGTTGGCAGCTCTATTGTTTGGGATTGACCCCTTCTTTAATGGGAAAGACAATTTGAACCAGGTAGTTATGGTGGAGACTCCAGTTGGTGAGGATTGAGAGAGTGTTGGGATATACTGAGCTCCATAATTATTTGGTGAAGTACAACATAGATTTGGATAGGAAGATATCAGCGGCTTTGGCTAGAAAGTTGGTGGTGGTTTTATGTAGGCATAATCGGAGACCTTGGCAAGAGTTTATAACGGAGTCTAATTATTCATTGTGTGATCATGATATTATCCATCTGGTTGATTCTCTCCTTAAATATGATCATGCTGAACGACCAACTGCTTCTGAGGCTCTTCAGTTCACAGTATTTAATGGAATGTCATAACACTTTCTTGTTTGTATTTGATAGTTTTATTTATTATCCATTTTGATAGGGAAATAGGTTTTCATTATTATTTTTGGGTATACTCACTAATGTTACAGCTCTGTTTGGAATTATGATAAATATACAATTGCGGACTTTCAGGTTGTGAGTTTTACACGATTTTACTACCCGCCGGTATTTCTAAGATAAAAGTAAAATTATTCCAAATACCAATGGCAAACCAATCTAATTCCTTGATCTGACGCGTTCCATCAGAACCCTCACCTAAGAACACTGATCTAGAAGACGCTGTCCGGGGAAATGAGGTCGATTCCAGCACTCGTCGCCAGGGAACGAAATTGTATTTCAATGGATCCTTTTGAATGCTGGACCGACATTGGGCGTCTCCTGAGTAAGGGGATCCAATGACGCTATAAGAGGGAAGGAAAATAAATTTTAAATCAATTAACATAGCACCACTTGGCGCCACGCGGCATCTAATGAAATGATCGCCCACCAACCATACCTATCGTTTCGAACTGCAGTTATCCAGTCAGGGAAATCCTGGTCACCCTTCTGGAGTTTCTTCGGACACAGTATTTTACGAAGCTTGCAGTGGAAATAAGCAGGATTTCCAATCCCAGATGATGCCTCGAATCAGAACAATTTTCTGGCTAAGGCAACGAGTCGGGATTTCCCTATACGCAATCCTATCTGTAAAGGCTTAATTTTTTATATTAAAAACGTGCTATATTGTTGTGTTGATTTTCGCCTATAAAGATTTTCCTCCTATTCTTGACTTTCACCTATTGTTGATTCAGTGGAATGTTACTCGAAAAGTCATCGTCCAATTGCTCTTCCTGCAACATGAGCAATTTGAGAAAGTTCGGAATTTCTTGTTCTGCCTGTGGAGGCTTCTTTCACCTCAGATGTTTGAAGCTCTCTCAGGCCTCCATCCGCGCCTTGGGATATGGCACTGCCGTTCGTGCCTTGGAATTGGCTGAGGGTTTCCTAATGGTCACGCGAGTGCATACACCTCCGGAGAAGACCTTTCCCAATTGAATCCAGATTCGCTACTCAAACTTATCAATGAACGCCGGACATCGAGGAGTATCCCGGAAGATCCCAAAAGCAGCATGCTCCCTAGCTGCCGAAGCCTTAACCAAAGCAATTGACGATGCTCTCCACTCCGACTCTATAAACGACTGGGTACGTTTGTTTAATTTTGCTCCTTTTGCACTTGGCTCCCCGAGATCGCAATGGGAATCAGTCTCTCGATTGAATGAAGAACAACATCCGCGCATTTATGGATAGTACTCACTTTACGTACCTCCGTCCTTTTCATCCGTTCAACTGAGACTCGGAGTTCAACTCGGGAAACGGAGATTTTTCGTCTAAGAAGGACTGTACGATCTAAGTTGCTTGAAGGAAAACCCGATCCGCATTGAAGGCCCTCTCACTCTCGGGCAGACCACGCAATCCAACGACTGATACTTACAAGATTCTATTGGAGAAGCATCCACCCTCTCCGAACGTCACTGTTCACCCCCATCAAAAGTGACCCTTTGTCCACGTCGCCTGAGAATGTCATCACTGCGTTATGGAACTTTGCACCAAGCAGCAGTGGAGGTCTCGATGGCTTAAGGCCCGGTTATCTTAAAGATCTTATTTCACCGACTATTGGAGACCAAGCATGTCGTCTCTCCTTCTCACTCACTTCTCTTATGAACAAGATATTATCTGGACATTTGTCTGATTTGATACGACATATCTTGTTTTCGGCTAGTCTGATTGGGGGTCGACAAGAAGGGAGGTGGTATCCGTCCATCGCGGTCGGATTCAGTTTCAGGAGACTAGCAGCCAAGATTGCTTCCAGATTTTATACGTCAATCTTGTCAAAATCCTTACTTCCCAGTCAAGTTGGAGTCGGAGTTCATCTTGGATGTGAGGCAGCCGTTCACTCCGTCAGGACATTCAGGAACCGCAGAATTCAAGACTTTAGAAGGCACATTATAGTAAAGCTGGACATCAAGAGCGCTTTTAATAGTTTAAGAAGAGACTCCATTCTGGAAGCCTGCAAAAAAGATAGATAATAAAGCCTTTTCACGAGAGCCATAATATTTATAGCTCCGCATAGGCAGGACACACACTTTATTTAAGTAAAGAACAGTTAATTTTAACTAATCGTCTTGAAGAAAGCATAACATTGTCTCAGATTGAGGGAAAGAACTCAATGATGATGGCAATATTTCTGAAAATAATATAATTAATCTTTATTTAAAAGTAAATTAAAGTTAAATTATTAAAAGTATTTTTAAGAAATATTATCTTCATGTTTCGTCAATTTTTTTTGTTTTTTTTTAAATAATAAACTTTTATTAAGGAAAGAAAAGAGAGTAAACGGTTATATAACGGCTGCCCTGACTGCGTGGATATTCCCTCTCAGGATTGCAAGCTAAATTCGCTCAAATAACCAGCAGCCCTCACAAGGATCTCCTGTTTGTGCAGCGATCAGATTCCCTAGACGACTCAAGAATTCCAGCGTCGCAGACGCAAAGGAACCAGAAGTCTCAACGACGAGTGGGACAAACAAAAAATTCTTGGGTAGGACCGCGTACTTTTCCCGTTTAATCTTCTCGGCCTTCTCAGCAGCAGAACAGGCTCCAGAGGCACTCTGAAATAGGTGCAAGAGGCAAATGTGTCGGTGCAGGTAACTTCCCAGACAAGAGGTTACCCGGTTTCAAAAGGGAAAATTGTAATCCCATCTGGTCGTTTCCCGTCTTGCTTGCAAAGACCGACAGGTTCGAACATGGAGGGCTGTCCGACGGCGTCCAAAGCCCGCCTAACGACTTCGTTCAAGGCCATGTGTCTGGGAAATCTGCCTGCAATCTTCCTGCAGGAGAGAGGGTGTAGGCCAAAACAGTCGATCTGGTCTCCGCGTCGATACGGATGTGGAACACAGACTTTTGATCCCAGTCGCAATGAGATCCCAATACGGATGCATTCATCATCCAGGAAGGTACCCAGAACTCCATTGGAAATGGTGTTGAGCCAGGCACCACTCTCGGAAGACTCCCCCGACAACAAACAGGCACGGCGGATGTTGGCTAGATGATACTAGCAAATATTTGAAAGAATTCCAGCAAATAGCATCGTCCAAGCCCCGCTGAGAGAACGATGAAGGCAGGGAAAGTCGATAAGTGTGGCTCCATGCCTCACGAGAATGGCCGGCGTCTTTGTCAATAGAGAATTCAGGTAGAGAGTGTAGAATCTTATTGACATGGGAGTTACAGGCCAATAGTGATGTTAGGTATGAAGGGAAAGAAAAATCCACAAAGTTCCGAATTCCAAGTCCTCTGAGTCTCACTGGAATCGTGGCTTGTTTCCATGAGTAATCCTCGAACCGGACGTTGAAGATACGTTCTGCTGTTGTACGGAAGATCTCGTTAATCTGTGCGAGTTGGTCACACAGGGTGAAATAGGAAGCAGTCCTCAAGACATATGCAAGCCTCTGTACGTTGAGACTATTTTTCAGGAGAAATAATGTTGTATGCATGTCAATTAGACACAAGCGGTTCAGAGTCTCTCCGAGTAACAGTCGTTTTTTACGCATAGCTCTTCCCATTGCATTTATGGTGATCTGAGGAATATGAGTTCTTCATCGGAACTTGTCTTCTAAAAATCCGCAAATGTAGATTTCGCATTTAAAGTAATTTAATTCCAGTCCAACTTCCGACAGTGCTGGAATTATCACTTCCAAATTTCGGAAAACAGTATCCGAGGGTCCTTCTAGGACCGCATCATCCAGATACCATAGATTAAGGGGCGAGCATGGAAGTTTGGTGATTTTCTCTATTGTAAGACAAAACAATAGAGGTCCAAGGGGATCTCCCTTTTGCACTCGAGAATAGGGATGGATTAGGTAATCCTCTAAAAGTAAGGATGAAGTCCCTGGTCTCCTACGGACAAAGAGGTTAGATCCTTCAGGTAGCCAGGTCTCATTCCGTCGAGCCCGCCACTGCTACTAGGAGCAAAATTCCGTATTGCTAGAAGAACTTTATCGTTTGATGCAATCACGGAACTCACTCCGGACGGGGGAGCGACTGGACGTAAGTTTTGGGATGGCAGAGGATGCTTGTTCAGTAAAATATTGTAGGCGTCGGGTGTCGGTTTTCACGGTCCACTTGAGGAAAGTGCCTTGATGGCTGCGCGGGTGCCACCTTCGATTAACTTCGACCGGACAGTTCTTTTGAGACGGAGCACTTCGACTTTCTCGTTCTGACCACGTGTCTCCCTCGTACGATTAGAAGCCATGGGACAATTAGGGATGTGGATACCTCCCAAAAAAACGAATGTTGGTCCTCATGGTGATAGCGAGAGACTCCTTTCCGTGACCATCTCGATCAAGTCCCAGTGCGGAAGGCGCAAAACTGAATAAACGCATCCAATCATGTACTGCGTTAGTCCAGAGGGTATCTTAGATCGTTTTGGAAAAGGCCTCTGCAGCAACAGGCCGTACGGCCTTGGGAATCCTCACAGGGATAGTCCGTGAATAACGTAATTCAGAGATGAGACGTAGGAATGTTTCAGGGTCCGTGGTTGATGTGTAATTAACGGGAGAGTTAACATTGGCACGGGCACGGGGAACCTCCCTGCATAGGCATGACTGGCAGTGGCATACTCCAAGCACGCTCGCTGCGGCTTGGGATAGCTTGATACACCCGAGGTGGAAGAAATCTCAACAAGCAGAACAGGAGATCTCCACGCTTCCGAGTTCTGACAAGCCGAAAGGACGAACACATCTCAGTTGACTTGGCTGGTACCTTTTTCTTCGAAGTGGGAACATTTTTTTCATGTGATTTTCTCACAACAGGCATAAATACAACAACGACCGTCAATTGTCCTTGAAATCCTAACATAGCTATAATGATGCATTGACTCAGAGTATTGTGATCCTGGTGACACTCATTTACGTGTATTTTATTGTTTCGTTCCAAGTTTACTATTTGGTGTTTCGACTCCTTGCTTTTTTCACAAATCGTTATATTATCATTCAGTTTACAAATTTTCGATAAATTAATATTTTTAAATCTTAAAATTTCATTGTATTTATTGAAGAGTAATAATTCTGTATATAAAACTGGTTTTATTTTTTACTTTAATGTTTTCAACAAGATTAGACAGAACCTAAACTCACTAATCTAAAATATCGCTCTTGCAATGAAAAATACTTATATCTCTTAATATATTAGAAGGGATCGTTATATTTTTGAATATGTTTGTTGAATAATCTCGCTTTCTTCTATGTAGACACATTGTTGTTTACATTCTTTCATCACTCAACATGTTGATTTACAGTTTACACGCTAAAAATGGCTTTTCCGTATTTTATTGACATTTCTTCTATGCTCTTTTAGTAGGTCAAAATTGATAATGGCAGATTCTTTGTATTTTCGGTTGAAGAATTCTACAATTGTGGTCATATGTGTTTTCTTTGATGTAATGACCCGTAGAATCCCTGCTAATCTTGCTATCTTTTTGATAGACACGACTTTATTGGCCTCAAATTATGATGTTTACACACTTTCATCGCTTAATATATTGAATTTGCAAAATTAAGAGATAAAACCATTCTTTTGACCTCAGTGATGGTGAACTCTTATTTCGTCATCGTTGTGGTGAGGGTACATCAAACTAGTATTAACCTTTGAAGCTAAAATTAAGAGACAAATGATGTAAGAGATATTTGGGTTTGGTTATTCCAGTGAATGTTAGATTTTTGATTGTGGTGAACCTTATCATTTATCACATCCACAATTATCAAAATAACGTTAATATTGTTACTCTCAATTAAAAATTATGGCATTTAACACTGGGAGTCGTTCATTTCTGAATCATCATTAGAAAGGTCAGATATTTGTTTGGTAAAGCCATCAGCACAGACGTCTGCCCCAAAGGATATTTTGTTAGTAATATTTATTCCCTCTCTACTTGATTTACTGAAATAATAATAAATTATAACTCAGAAGATGATCTCATAATAGCATTAAATATGGATTTTAAGATTAAGGACAAATCCTCAGCCACAGCAGAACAGATAATGTAGGAGACCAATGAATTATCACGTTTCATTGGGAAGTTGCGTTTAAGTTTATCAATAGTCATTTCTAAGTTAATAATACAGAATTACTGGGATTAAGGTCTAATTTGTTACCAATAATTACAAATGGGACTCCTTTGGTTTCATGGGCATCATCCAATCGATTTAGTCCACTCAATGCCTCACCATATCTTGCTTTATCAGACAAGTCAATCACAAAACATAAAAGAGACAGGTCGAACAACTGATGACCCCACAAATCCCTAACTCGGGAATCACCAGGGACATCCTTTCATTTAGGAAAATAACAAACCCAAAAGTTTAAAACAACTCCTTTATATTTCAGGGTATATATTTTGGGAGATTCAGTTGGAGAAGTCTCAGGTGCTAAACATTTTACTATTTTTTGTGCAATGACTTAAATAATTAAGTAATAAACCTGTCTTTCCCGAATTATCTAACCCTAACATGACAATTCGTTCTTTTTCTTTTAGAATTAATACCTCCCATTTAATTTGCTATGTTATTATTTAACTAATAATAATTGGTTTACCAATATTAATTTAATTTTTTGTAATAATAAATTAATCATAAATTATTATTAAATTTATGACTTTCATACTTAATCATAATAACCTGTCTGTTTTAAGTCTACTCACTTTGCTGTATTTAAATAATAATCTAAATGGTTTTGAAAAATGTACATTACTTGAGATAATTATTGTAGTTGACTTTGATGATTAAATTTTAAAATATGCTTAATTAAAGTGTTCTAATGGTGCTTATTGAAATTGCTCTAAATACCATCCAAGTTAGTACTATTATATTCACTTTAGCATGATTTATTTGCTGGAGAGCTCGAACTACTGTATGGTGCTCCAGTTAAAGTCATACTTATTGTTCTAACGTGTGGGAAGGTGTCGTTTCAAAGGCTTATAAATCTCACTTGTGAGCCATCGCAATCGATGCACCAACTAGAACATACATTCAATCTGTTTTCCGCAAAAAGACTCTACAGAGCATATTGGTGGAGTATAAATATGGGGTGCGCACTATCGAGGAAGATTTGGTTACAGCGACCAATCACCTGTGGAATTAGCGAAACAGTTCGATGACGTTCTAGGCAACCCGAGTGAGGAGGAAACGGATGGGTTTCAGGTCAACGACTCTTCTTTTAACAAGAGAAAGGTCTAGAAGGGATTAGTAATTTTGATTTGATTGTGTTTTCCGTAAAAATAAAACTCTGTCCTTGGTTCACTTTAGCACATCTTAATAATAACAGACCGTACTTATGTAGCTTCTCTCCTTAAAAGTCTGTTGCTAGGTAATCCTCAACTTGTTGTAGAGACTTTCGTTATAGGAAATGAATGACCTCACTAACATCACTCTCTTGAAAGTTCATTCCATGTCGGTACTCCACTAACATGCTTTCAAGAGTTTTCTTTATCACAATAGAATATATGCCCTCGGAATTATATCCACATCCAAAACATCCATATATAACCAAAACAATAGGAATAATTTTAACTTTCGCATTGTATATTTGAGACAACTCTCCAGCGAGGAGGTCGTATTTATGAAGTTCTTCAATCTCCTGAGAAGTGATTCCAACCTCTACTAAAGTAATTTCACTTGTCCTTTTATCAAAAACAAATATATCCGGCTTGTTATGCTGTATCTTTACATCCGTCATTAGCGTCGTATCGACTCGGATCTCGACATTCCAGTTGTTACTATTGATTAGACTGAGTGAGTCTTTAGTTTCTTTGAATATGTGATTCCATATTTACGACACAGGTTTAAATAAAGACATCTCACCACCTCATTGTGACGTCGTATGTAATCACTATTTAACATCCTCTTGCATTTCGTTGCCAAATGATCGACTGCTTTTTCGGCAGACTTACAATGATTGCAGTTCGACTTGGACAATGATTCCTCCTTGCAAGCCATCCCGAAGACGATGCAATGTCAATAGTCGGGTCTTTTAGTCATTTGAATAACATAGAATGAAGAGATTTACTGTTAATGTTCATCAATAACCATTCAATTTGGACATGTTTAAGTTGCCGTACATTATTTCAGAGGATTTATCATCCGAGTTATACTTCTGGGTTAAGAATCCCGCGATTGTGGCCACATGTGTTTTTTTAAATTGACAGCCCGCAGAATTCCAGCTTTCTTCAGACACACATTAGATTTTCTTTTCAAATCATGGAGGAATTGGATCAACATGCATTCACTTTTGAACACGATTGAAGTGAGTCCTCTCCCAAGTTTATCTCTTGGTAAATAGAGCCTCTCTTTATTTGCAGGCTTTAAATGAAGTTTTGTCTCATAAAGAATACTTCAAACATCAATATCCTCAAACTCATGTGGTTCAATGTTGATTAGTCAAATATAATAGTTGTAAAGTGACAGTGCGAATTTGTTAATTGCTTTGAACATATTTACTGCAATCAACTTTGTGCTTGCCAAACCCTTAATTCTTGGTCTAACTTCATCGGCAATCTTTTCTAAAATTTCCTGTTTTAGAGTGTTACTCCATTTATCCTCCAACACTCCAAGGTATCGATAACCTTAAGTTCCATCCAAATAATTTGCTTCATTTGATAAACATTCAACACTAGTAGCCGACTTAATGTTTTTATTGAGTCCTGCTGATTCAAAAAATGATTCAATGTCGTGCATCATCTTAATAATCGTCTTCCTGGGCAAATATTTTTAAATCATCCATAAAAAGCAAATGGTTAGTGGCATAGGTAATCATCGATGGACTAGACTGGCTAATATGCACTGTTGGGTATTTACCAGTTAATATCCTACTCAAGGGGTCCATCACCAAAACAAATAGCTGTGGAGACAAGGAGTTCCCTTGCAGAATTCCTCTTGATATTTTTACTGTGAATTCTCCAACAACCAACTCCATCATCATTAATTTTAAGGATCGATCATTAAATAGTTCAATAAGTTATTTATTTTCTTTAACAGTGTTTTGACTGACACAAGAAAAAGATTATTAAGTTATCGCCAATAGTATGAGGTTTTCCGTTCTTTAGCTATCAATTCAGAAATCATAAATGAACATTTCAATGATTCCGTCGAACTCACAAAGTATCATTAAACAAAATTTGACTGGATCTACAATACATAGTAAAACTAAATAATAATTGTGTTGTTTTTTTTAATTCATAAAATAATCCACAGATTTTTTGGAATAGTCAGGATGCTTGGAAGTAAAATGTCTATTTAGTTTGCTAGAAACCATTATTTGTATTTGGCTGGAGGCACACTAGAAATTGTCTCGCGGCACACCGTTTGACAATCTCTGCTTTATAATATACTACCTCCATCCATTCTACACACTTCTCTTCAAGCTTTGGGAACTTTGGTTTATGTGCAGCTTTAATTACAGATATTATGAGAATCTTTCAAAATAGTGTCTTTATACAGTAAAAGATTATTTATGTTTTTCTCGATATCGTATTTCGATAGAAATGCAAGAATATATTATCTAACTCATGACACGAAATAACATCATTTTTTGTTTATAATTAACAATTTGAGTTTTTTCATTAAAAGTCAGGCGAGCGTCCACGAAAAACATTCGAAGATATGTGTTAATAAAATTTTTAATTTTTTTCCAATTTTTATTAAAAATAAAATAAAATTATAAATTGGCCAATTAATAAGGAGAATAGGAATTTTTCCTAGAAAATTTTACGAAATGTGGCCAATTGAAAGATTGACAAATTTGCGAGAGGTCGACTATGTGTATCCAGAGTATATATCTTTCAGAGAGATATCCGTGAATAAATTCCCCTTCTGAAATTATTTGGAGTTCTCCGCCATATCCCCTTACCTGTTTTTTTCTGAATACAAAGTAAGTACTGGAAAGAAATAAAAACAAGGAGTTGGGACAGATTTGAATGCATCTACTCTTGTATCTACCTTAAGTCTGCAATCAGTAGTGTCAACTCCAGAACTTTGCTATTGAAATTGAAATTTATTTCACAGTTAAAGACAAAAACAAGAAATTATTTTATTTATTTAACAACCCGAAAAGGGAACACTAAAAAAGAAGGAGTAAACCAACTAATTAAGTGATCCCGGTACGCCTCAACAGAATCAAGAAGTTTTTCAATTATAAAAAATATTTCAAGTTTATATGTATTATATTTTTTTAATATAAATTAAATAATATTTGATGGTTAACCATAAATTCATAATAAAATGTTATAAACATTCGGTAATTCATAAAATGATTGGATTAATTGGTTTTTAAAAATTACTAATTAAAGGAATCGTACTATTATCTGAGCTATTCGTCGCCAACTCATATAATCATCGTCATCACAGAAACCATCATGACAATCACCATAATAGGGATAACAATGAACACAACCAAGATCGAAACCATCATGATAATCACCATAATAAAGACAACAATGAGAACAACCAAGAACGAGACAATCATGACAATCACCATAATAGGGACAACAATGAGCACAACCAAGATCGAGATCATCATGACAATCACCATAATAGGGACAACAGTGAGCACAACCAAGATCGAAACCATCATGATAATCACCATAATAAAGACAACAATGAGAACAACCAAGATCGAGACCATCATGACAATCACCACAATAGGGACAACAATGAGCACAACCAAGATCGAGATCATCATGACAATCACCATAATAGGGACAACAATGAGCACAACCAAGATCGAAACCATCATGACAATCGCCATCATAATGAGCACAACGAACATAGAAGCCATCACAATGATAATGCCAATAAAAATCGTACTAAAGATGAGCATAATCGGCAAAACCATAACAATGCATATATTAGTGATTTTATTTATTTAGAACGACCACCACCATAACAATCGCAGTGTAAACCACCACAATGTAAAGTCAATTTTAATTAAAGTCACGTGATTATTCTTCCTGTAAATATTGCATTTACTATAAAAGCAAGGGACTCCAATATAGAGTAGTTAGTTTAATAATTCAGGCTTATTGGGCGAATGAGGATATCGACGTGAAGAGACTTGCCGAACAGTACTGCGTTAATAATGGAGAATGTCCCCCCACTTTGAATTCTTGAATTCATTAACTTACTAATCTACTAACAGGGATTTATTGGGTTATAATAAAGATTTATTGGTGATTTTCAAATCTTTAGAATATTTGGTATTTCATTATTATTACATTTTCTGAATAACTTAGTCGGTGAACCTTCCTAAATGATATTTACCGATTGAATGAGTTAAAATTAATAACTTCTTCTGTGAAGGGACCAACCGCTTTCGAGGTCTTTTCAGGTAAAAGGGCACAATCATAACCCACGTACCAACGACATGAGCATAGATGCCTCAATGAAATACATGAACCACATTATAGTAAAGTTGGATGTTAAAGAGAAAGTCAGGGATCACCTAATACTTTTCCTATATTGGTGATTATCAGTTATGACATTTGATGCACAAATTAGCTTCGTGCAATCGACCATTAATAGTCACGTAGAGAATCTTGGTTTACATTTGATTTGTTTCATTATTGACGGTATTCCTATGATTTATTGTCATATTTAGTTTTGGTGCCAAAAAATTGATAAAAATATCTTGTGATCCCAAAATAAATTAAAAAGTATTATTAGAGTTCTGATAGTAGTTATATGAAATATTAGAGTTTTCATAGTCAATGAATTGATTTGATGGACTAAATGTAATATAGAGAACAAACTGTGAATAATCTGCGTATTGATTAGAACTAAAATATATAAAATAGAATAAACAAATCATATTGATACATGGTGGGAGCATAGTTGCAGTAATATTGAGAATATTCCTGGTAATTCACATTCTGATTGGTTTGAACAGGCTGTGTTGATTCTCTAAGAGAAACAAATGAATATTACTGACAAGCTGGACTTTTAAATTAAAGACAGGCTTTTTATTCCTAAAATTACTATCAAATTTTACTAACATTAATTTTTTGACTTTTTGTCTTGAATTTTTAAAGTAATTACTGATTTGGCGAATTGTAAGATAGGTTACTTTGGCGATCTCTTCCTTCTCGCATTCGTTTGGGTATTCATTCTCTTCAAAGTACTTTTTCATGTACTCCCGGGCAGATTCGGGAATGTTGTAAGAATACCTCTCCCCGTAGATATACTCATTGGTGGTGGATTTTTCAGTTTGAATCTGTGCCACGTGAGTCCCGTGTCTGTTATTCCCTGAAATATTCTCTCTTCTTTAAATGACTTGAACCATAAAAGTGTTAGTTTGTGGTACAGACTTTGATTAAAACTTCCCGTCTTAATAAAATCACGTGCAAGTTTGAATTCTTGATTATTTATCATTTTTCCACAATTGGAATAGGATTAGTTTCCCTTCTCTTCATTGTGAAACACAAACTAATTTCTACATTTATAACCACTATTTTGAAAAATAATACTTTATCCGTCATATCATATTTTGTCAGCTTTCTGATATCAACATATGCTACAAGACATATCTCTCTAAGGGATCACAACATCAATCCTTTTTAATAATACGATTGCCCCAGTCAGCACCAACATCCTAAAAGTTATGTTGGATACGGACTATTTGCCTTGATGAATACTATATAAATGTACAATGATTAGATTGGTAATTTCATTTAATTCGTTTTTGACATGTTAGTAAAAATTAATTAAATTTCACTACGAAATCTGAATGATACTTATATGAAAAATAATTCTTTAAAGATTTTATTTCACAAGACAATAATCCCATTGATGAGTTATTGCATAGCTGTTGTTTTTAGAAAACAGAATATTTAACGAGAGACATAGAACGTAGAAAAAAGAAAGAATAACAAACACTCCTCTGTACACGTTTATGTCAATCTACACAGTGATTCCACTTTGTTTACTCAAAACTTATGACTAGGGAAACCGTTATAAATAATTAAACATTCGCCATGCCAAGGTCATGAAAAAACATGTGCAACTCAAGAAATAGCAACAAACTCATAAGCAAGCTCCTATAGTCCATCCAGATCTTCTCCTCCTAATTGAGGATTATTGGAAGGTTGAACATTAAATTTAATTAATTGAACCAGAAAACCACCGTCATAACCAAAACGAAAAATTCAGGTGATCCCTGCCTCCCTCAGTAGTCTTCGTATCCTAACCTGATGTTCAGACTCCTCCAGAAAATTGCTTCAATCGCATTGACCATAGTTTCAAAGAAGGTTTTCCTTGCAAGAAAACTTCCTCAATAGTTTCACCACATTTGCTGAACGTTATAGATCCTGATCAAGTTCGCTTACTAGGGTATTCAATCCATTTAAGCATTTGGAGTCTCTTAGATGTACCAGAAAAACCTTCATAAAGTTATTCTTCCTCGTACAAGCCGTTATACATTTCATAATGGTATGAAAAGGTTAAGAACGTGTCGAACTAAACTCCGAGGATCTTTTAGGTTTTGTTTAGCAGGATAGTTTTCCCGTCTAAATTGACGTCAATTAATAGTTCCCCCAGTCTTCTGTTTGACGTGAAAATTGACAAAACTGACTTCTCCGGACTTAAATTGATTTCCATAAAGCCACAAACTCAAATTATTCAGACTGTTCTGTAATCTTGACGTCGATAATACTCACATCCCTCGATGCGACAATTACATCATCCGCGTACGACTGTAATTGTCACATTGTGGGATTGGTAGGTGATATTAACAAATATTCAAATGGATTGTATCCACGATTGGTTGATAGCTAACCGTCTATCAGTATCAGCTCCAAAATTATCATTCACTCTATTCACCCTCCGACCGGCAGTCCAAAGAAAAACCTGAAATCTTCATCGGACATACTCGGATACCTGTCACAGGAAACCCCTCAATCCTGGGAGTGACATTACGCCAGGCTGCTTAATTTTACCTACCATGCCAAACAAGTCTTCATCAAAGGACTACAAAAATTAATTGTCACACGGGCCCTCATCCAGTAGACCCCAGCGAATATGAATAAAGCAATCGAAACCATATACTGCCAGACAATTGCGCCGGCTGTGGAATATGCCTCTGCTGCCTGTAGATTCGCGTTATCAAGGCCACTATACAAAAACTAAACTTACTACAAAGGAAAACAACACGTATGCTGGGACCACAATGTGAAACAAAAATACCTCCCCTGGTGACGGAATCTACAACTCGTAGATGTGGTTCCGGATTTTCCACGCATTTGCTAGGAAGATGGACACCCACTAAGCTTCTCACTGTTCCACACAAAAGAAAATCGGTTGGCTAAGAAATTTCCTTCCCCAATCGGCTTCTTCTGCAAGGATCAAAGAAGGCATTTCCGTTCGACAGTGGGAACAATGGAGACGCACATGCTTAGGATGGCACGTTTAGTTGCGGGGAACTGGATCACCTAACTAGTTAACTTTACTTTGTCTTTCTTTCTCGGTGATCCCGGGTTTTTTTTTATTTAACCCAAGAACACCAATAGTTAATTTAATTGTATTAAACTAATTAGGTGATCCCGGCCGCCTCCATCAGGTGTCTCATCTTTTTCCGGTGGGCCTTCCGAAATCCAACACAGCTTCTCTGAGGACGGAAAGGTTTTGAAAGAAGAGCAAGAGGGGTGATGTAAAGTCTTCTAGTAAGACCCAATCCATTAGAGCATTGTAGGAAGTTGAATTTTCGGCACAGAGCGGCGAATCCCTTCCCATTTTGTCCGATAAGGTCTTCCAGAGAGGTGGGTGTGAGACTGACTGTTCTCACGAGCTTGCCGAGTTGTAGCTGATAGGGACTGAATATCACTGATTTTCTGTTTGTTCGTCCGAGATAGGTTGATTCCCCAAGACGCACAGGTGTAGCTGATAGATGGCTTAATGAATAGTTTATGTAGTAGTTTCAATGCTGGGAGAGGGGTTCTGATGCCACCAAAAATAGATTTGATCAAACCAACCTTTCTTGAGCAGGTTCCGGAGATATATTCGACATGAAGAGAGAAGGTCATGTGCGTGTCAAAGGCGACTCCTAAAATTTTCAATTTTTTCATAAAAGGTATTTTAGTTTGGTTGATAAATAAATCAACGGTCATTCTTCCAAAACGTTTGTCTGAGGTAAATAGGGATGTGGAGGACTTCTCAGGAGATATATTAAGTCTGTTGAAGATTAACCAATTTTGAATCACATGTAGTTGTTTTTGAACTCTTTCTGAGGCTTTTAGGAGATCCTGGTCACGGGATCCAATTAGAATGTCATCAGCATAGGAGAGGAGAAGATCGTCTTTATCGACTGATCGTGGCAAATCGGACATAAAAAGGTTGAATAAGGCGGGCTCAGTCGCGGACTGAGTCAACTTGCTTTCTTGAAGCAGGATCACGTCAATGTTTTGGTTGTTTGTGAAGGATCGTAATTCGAGAATTTTGCTCTTTATTCCGTTGATGTTAATCTGCAAAATTGAAAGTTGGGGACCTGGGTTGAGCTCGATGTCGCCAGAGAGTAGTAGAAGGATCCAATTGAGAGTAGAGTTGAAGGAAGCCGTCCGAAGGAACCAACTTCGGATGGGGGTGAGCAAATGGTCCTTTTCCTAGGTGCATTAAGTGCACCCTGAGCGCCTCCAGAAACGTTATGACTGGTAGACCAAATGACGCCACGTTTTAAGCTTGAAAACTTGACCTGAGGACGGGAGGGGTTAATAAATAAATAACAAATATTCATAATTTTTACCTTATCTCTAAACAAAATTAAAATAATTTACTAACATAATATTTTAAAAAGTTATAATAATATAATATTTAAATTTATTTTATCATGCAATTTTTCTCAAAACTTGTGTCATTTATTGGAAGTCTCTATAATGATAAATTTCGATTGTATAAAGCTTAATAATTTTAGCAAAATCACTAGGAATCTGCTGATTATGATGGTGGGAATCTATTTTTTCAGCACAGTCGATTTTACCGAATTCTCTCCATTGCTTGAACCATCACTTTAATGTTATCTAACAATTTGTTTTCATTCTTTATGTTTTGCTTATTCAGACATATAGTACTATATTATGGAATAATAAAGACAACAACTTTTTGGTTGAGCTGGTGGCTCTTGAACTCAATGTCTGGAAAACACAGTATCAAGCCATTGGACTTGTCACGTTTAACGTCAAGGGACTCTCTAGCGTTTGGAAACGGAAGGAACTGGTCGAGGATCTTTCAAAGTACAAGATTCCAATCGCCTGCCTTCAGGAGACCAAACTAATCAACGGGATCGAAGAACAACATGAGAACTTTAGACTAATCTTCCTTCCAGGTGGAAACAAGCACTATGGGCTAGGATTTGCGTCAGAAATGATCTATCCAAGAGAGTCTGTCGATATTACAGTGTGAATGATAGAATCGGGGTGTTGCAATTGAAACTGGATGGCCTCAACCCGTCGAAGAAATACCTAATTATGATAAACGTTTACGCCCCTCACAGTGGATGGCTTAATAAAAACCCTGAGATTGATGACTTTTACACCAGTCTTTCTGCCGTCTTATCCAATTATGCTATCTCAACATTAGTAGTGATCGCAGGAGACCTAAATGCGAAAGCTGGCACCCAGGTTACGACCGATGAGACATTCATGGAAAGGCATGGTAGGGGGAAAAGAAATCTCCCGGGAACTCTACTAGCTAACTTATGTCAAACGAACAACCTATTTTTATGCAATACAGCCTTCATGCATCCAGACATAAATCTACGTGGTCGGGACACAGAACAAATCCCGAAGGGCGAGTGATAAATATGTACAACCAGATCGACTATATCATATGCAGGCAAAAAGATCGAGGAATTATACTTGATGCACGAGCTTATGGTGGATCGATTATCGACAGCGACCACAAAATGGTAATTGCTAGACTTTCTCTAAAGAGATTTATGGTACTACAAAGAACGAAATGGAAGCACATTGAAACCACAGAACCCAACTATAGACGTTATAATTTGGAATCCTTAATCAGTCAATCAGAAGGGGCCCTAGCATTCAAAGAATATCTGGATGCAGAACTAAAAAACATGCCTACAGATTTCCCGGAAAATCCTGGGATTTTGTAAAGCAGTCAATACATAAAGGAGCCAATCTGCATCTATTGAATGAAAATGAAAAAATCCCATCGCACAATGAAATTTACACGGTGAAGGACCTTGCCAATAAACAGAAGACCATATGGATGCTATATCAAAATACTGACGATTCGAATGTAAAATCAAAATTTAGAAAGAAAAACTATCAAAGCAAAAATAAGAAAAACTATTAGACAGCATAACAGAAATAGAGCACTGGACCAGATTAAGAAGATAGCATCTCTCAAGGACAACGCTAATTCTACGAGGCTGTAAACAGATAAAAGGAAAGAGACTCTATCAACCGATAATGATAAGAGATGACAAAGGAACGCAGATTGTGGACCAAAGGGAAGTGGCGGAAATTATCGCTGCCCACTTTGGAAAACTTTTCAATCCAAGGAACGACACAATCATCCTAGAACAAGGAAATTGGACGAGAAAATCACACCATATGAAATTGAACTTGCGAGTTCCAAGTTGAAAAACAGCAGGACTCCTGGCCCCGACGGACTTGGTGCTGAATTCTTCTAATATAAATCCCAAAATCTGTATGAATGCATCGCTAGGATCCTGAATGAAATGTACTATTATAGTCACACGCTGACCCTGGGAGAGGGTATCTTGATACCTGTACAGAAGGCGAATAAACCAAGATCTAAGGTGGAGAACCTCCGTCCGGTCATATTAATGAATTCACTTTGGAAAATTCTGGCGAACATAACATTACAAAGGATGGAAGGACGCCTAGATACTTTTCTGTCGCTATACCACAGCGGATTCCGAAAAGGAAGATCTACTTCCGATGTTTTGTGGTCCCACAAGTGGAGATCTGCGGCCGTTCAAAAGTTCAAAATGTCTACAACCATCCTCGGAATCGACATTTCGAGGGCCTTCGTCTCTATCGACAGACGGAGGCTAATACTGGTTCTGGGAAGTTTCCTAGACGCTTCCACTGTCAGAGTGGCCACCACCCTCCTAGCTGATACTTGACTCACTGCCAGAGTCGGGGGAGCCTTGTCTCGCCGATTTGAGACGACTGTTGGCACTCCACAGGGAGACCCATTATTACCTATACTTTTTGTCATATACCTTGAAGCTGCTTTACGGGAGTCAAAACCGATAATGGATGAAAAGACAAATATTATTGCGTATGCTGACGACGTAGACTTTATTTCAAACGACGAAATACTGCTCACCCGCTTGATGGAAGAAGTGCCTAACAGTAAATCCGGACAAGACTGAGGCAACTGAACTCAAGAGGGAAGAAACAAGGACGGAGGAGCACTGGCGCAGGTGCAAAAAGCTTGGCTGCCTCCTAGGGGACCATAAAGAAATTACAAGAAGGAAAACCTTAGCACAAACTGCTTTTTCCAGACTAAAGAACATCTGGCTCTACAAAAAGGGCTTTGACATTATAACAAAAACTCGATTATACAACTAGTGAAACCCATACTACTGTATAACGCTAGGTACCTGGGCCTGCTCAAGAAATGAACTAAAGAGGCTTAATGCGTTTCATAGAGACCAACTACGGCATATGATGTTCAAAAAAGTGATACGAGGGTGTCATCTAATCTTCTCTATAAAAAGACAAAGACCTCTGAAGTTTCAAATGAGATTCTGGATACACGATGAAGGCTTTTCGGCCATGAGACTGGACCTAGATGCCCCCGCGAACGTAGCCATGGAGGATTACTTCATGTTAGAGGCCCCCCGTTTTCCGTGGTCGCCAAGGACGACACTGCAGTCGTTCTCGACGAGGACCTTAAAGAAATGGGAGGCATCTTGGAGAGGATCTTGACTGGTTGCGCACTGCGGCTTTGAATAGGAAGAAGTGGATGAAACTAACCAGTGATTTGCTAACTCGTGTTGCACATGCTTTGTCAAGTCCTATGACATAGCGATAATAATAATAATAAAAGACAAGATATTAGGAGTGTACAGCTAAGTTTGGTAGGAAACATGTTTTAAAATTTTATTTTTTATTTAACGATGAAATTTATGAAGACTGTTAAAGGGGGTTCTTAAATGAGTCCTTCTTAAAGGTTTGGGACTAGGCCAATTCCCATTGTGCAATATGGATTTGATTATTTATTATAGACAACAAAGACTGAGTATATTAATTGGTTGGTTTTAGGCAAAACATATTTAACGTTGACGACTCAGAGAAGAGTACAAAGTAAATTTTTCAACTAGAATGAGGGGCAAATGTATTGAACACAGGAACTATAATTGTTTGTATAGCTTGTTGATGAAAACGTAAAATGATCTCTTTTAAAGACAGCATTCCTAAGTATTTGAATGTAGATTATATGTATTCAGTCATCCACCATGAAAAACTGTAATCATTGTGGAAGGTCAGTTATTTAATATCCCCTGATATATTGGAAAAAGGTATCGGTTAATAAACGTTAAGTTATATTTACAACTGTGAGATACAACCTGACAAAGCATCATTCCATCCATATCCGCCATCTTGGAAATCCCTTTGGTAATATAGGGAAGAGAAATATCTTTTTTGGATGCCAGCTAGGCATTGGGTGTTACATAGGATTTGATAAAAGTGCATATCAAAAATAATGAATTTTATGAAATTTGATACTAATAATGTCAATTGGCGTCATTACAGAACTTTCATGACGGATACGATCTTTATCGACGTCTATGTTGTTGCCCGGTGACGTGGACTATGTTACCGTGAGTGCTAAGGAGGAGTATCTGCATTGTTTTGCTAAACTGAGATCCTAAGGCTGCTGTCCCTATCCAGATCAAGCTGGAAATTTCAGAACGAAATCGCCTTCGGACAAAATTAAGACAGTGTCTGGATTATGTGGACGAGAAGTTCTAAAGATACGAGTTACTCAGAAGACTATAGATTTTTTATTTAAAGAACAAGTCGATAAAAAATGGAAAACTGAAGCAGGAAGGTTGGACACCAAGAAACCAACATTCTGGAAGTCTTATCGAAGGCTTGTAACTCCTGGATCTAAATCAGATCATTAATTTGAAGAGATCCAATGGCAGTGTTGTCACCGAAGCGAATGTTCTTAATGCATTTCAGAAGCTGCTTGAGAGTATTAAAGGAATTGATCCAAAGGATGTGATGCCCCAAAAATCTCTTTTGATTATGAAAATTCTGGACAAGCATGTTGGAATATGGCGCATGGAGATCTAAAGAAGAAGTGAAACAAACTTAGCGTAGCTACATGCGGTTCACCTGTTGTTATGGTGAGCCCAGTGCAAGTATTGCATGAAAAAGAACCGTTTGAACTTTTCCACCCTTCTACGTCGTTTGAAAAAATGGACTACCAAACAAACCATTATGGAGTGCCGAGATGTAGCTCATGGAATGGACAATATACGGTTAAAATTATTCAAGGAGGGTCTGAATTGTCTTTTTGAGGTCCGCCGTTACCTATTTGGAGCAAGTCTCAATATTGGATGTGTATCTCGAGCTTGGAAGGACTCCATTATTCGGATTATTCCAAATCAAGAAAATCGAGGACGGATCCCTTGATCTATAGACATATTAGTCTAATAAAGTCAATTTCAAAATTCATGGAGAGCCATATCGAATCACGGAATTTTCTCAGCAAGGAACAATGAGAGATCATTTGGAGATTGTTTTTCATCTTGAACTCAGATTGAGAAGGCCAGGAACTTCAAATATCGGCTGTGTGTCGTCTGCTGAATATATCGAAGGCTTTCGATAGTGTCGGCCATGACGCACTGTTTTGTCAGCTAGTGCAGCTGAAATCTCTAAACTTTTACTCGGTTAGTTAAAGAATCCTCTGAAGAAGATCATTTATGAGATGTAGAGGATTTACTTCTAAAGAGATTGTAATGAAGAGGATAGTGCCACAAGGCTCAGTCTTGAGTCTTCTACTCTTTAATATATTAATGAGAGTTTTTCCGGCTCCCGGGAATCCTAACGTGATTATTTACGCTGACAATGTACTGATATCAGACGTCTCGAGAAATCCGTTGGTGTCTGAGGGAAGATTACGTGGATTATTAGAAGAAATTCTCTGGTGGTGTAAATCCAGTGTCTTAAGTTTTTCAATGGAAAAGTCGAAAGCCATGCGAATTTCACACTATATAAAGTTTTTTCAACATGAGTACACACTGAGTGGTATCAGCAATGTTGATCATCTGCGTTATTTGGGTGTCTGTCTTGGATATAGAGGAGATTATGTTGAAGGTGCCAAAATGAAGAAGAAAAAGGCTTACCATGTGTCTATAAAAACTATATTTGAAGAAAACGTCTATCTTTACTTTTGAAAAAATTATTCTTTCCTTTACAACAGATGTCAAGGATGGTATTTTTATCCAAAAGAGAAAGAATAATAAACCTTTTGGACAGGAGGATGACAATCAAGCTGGCCCTTCGTAAAATAGGTGAAGGCACACTAGAAGAGGAGGAAACCGTGATCAACTCAGTATGAGCGTGGTAGTAGAACTAATCTAGGGTTTTCTCCCGAGGACCAAAGTGACGTTCATTCAGAAGATACTGTAAAGCTAGAGAGGGTAAAACTGTGAAAGAATCCAGGCCTCAAGGCAAAATTTTTTAATAACATAATCCCCCATAACTATCGCTATGCCTTGGTTTTTAATAAAAATATTATTATTACAGATCAAAGCGGAATCCTCGAATAGGTAAAGGTTAGAAATTGAACTCACAACTAATAGTTACATGAGCAAATGCACTAACCATTATGGCAAAAACCACAAATATTATACAACACCTTACTGATGGGGGACAGGCTTACTGACCCTTGAAACTAAAAGCACATCACTTTATAATAAAAAAGAATCTTTGATGTTTGTTTTAATTTTCATAAATGATTCCATTAAGTACAATTATGATTAAGGAGAAATAATTATATTAGTTGTTATTATAATGTTTTCTTTAATAAGGAAATCATGCAAGGAAATATTAAGACAGATAATGTCATACTTTGTGTTTATTGTAAATAAACATGATTAATATTTATGCAAATTTTTCACTAAAATCATAAGTTTAGATAACTTTTGTGGTGGTCACCGCAAACTATACCAATTAGTTTTCTCATAGTTACTGGGTCTTTTTGACTGAGTCTCTCTTGGAATCCGCTAGAAGTTATAGAATTCTTATATCCTAAAGAGTTTTTATTTACATTTATTTTAATAAATTGTAGGAGTTAATTTTGATTAAAATATTAACAACAATTATAATAATTATTATATTTTATAAGATTTTATTTAAATATTAAATAAAATATAAAACCGACATCTGATGGATGAACTAACTGCTAAATTCAAATCAATATATACACGAGTAAGTTTACGTGGACTTAAATATAGGCTCAGGAATATCCTAAATCTCAGTGAGGGAGTCATATAGTAACATTTAGATGTCTGTCACTCATTCCCACTGTTCTCGAACATGTCATTGACTACTCACTTGAATCTCCCATAGTGAATAAGACGTTTTCACTAAAGTACAACGTGCTATATATTAGAAACAACTCCTCTGAGTTAGCTGATATTGAAGGGTACCTTCGCAGGTCCAACTGCAGTCAAATATCTATTTCTATACAAAAAGAAGTGTTGGGAAAGAAATTCCGTTTTAGTCTTAAACCTGGGACCGAAGTTGTTTTCTCCGTGCAATTCAACCCAAAATTTTGTGGAAGTGATAAACAAATCGTCAAATTTGTCTCCAATCTATGTTCTGATATATCAATTTCAATCAATTTGGAATGTTTAATAAACCCATTACTGAATCAATTAGTGAGGTCATCAGAACCTCCATCAAACGCAGACCTGATCTATTACATTCCTTCAATATCAGCCGTCCGTCCTAGAAGGAAAGGGTACTATCATATATAACCTTAGGGGACCGCCCAGGAATATACTATTCCAGCCAAGATACACGGGTAATATTGAGGATGAGGATTTAATACAAATGGCTGCTACTGGGAACTATGATCCAATTCTCTATCTATTTAAAAATGTAAGAGATTTTGGTGAGGTAAGGGACTGACCCCAACATTGTACAAGAAACTACTTGGGATAGCTGTTAGACTGGACCACTATGTGGGACAGATTGAAATGTCCGCCCATGATATTTCCTCAGTAATGGATAAATTCAAAGAGGGATACTTTGAGGTTGAGTTTCCTGGAATTGTGGATGAGGATTATATAATCGGTCCTGGGGCGAACGATATTTACGTGGAATACTATAATGGGGATAGATTGCTGTCCTCGTGTTTGTGTGAATATGTTAAGATTGACAAGGAAGAAGGAATTGTTAGAGTTCGTCCTTCCCTCTTACCAGGAGAAGTTGGTTCATTTACTAGAGCCCAACTAAGAGTGAAACAATCAATGTATTATATTTTATTATTCAGAGTTCCAATGAAGTTCTCCTTGTTTGGAATAGACAGACTCTGTGATCATACCATCAATGATGGTTTTATTGTTTGTTATTCATAGTTTTGTTTCCAGTGTCAATCATTCCCGATAGACCATTCGTCGTCCAAGCAATTGATATCCAGGGTATTTTGCTTTATCAAAGTAGGCCGACCTTTTATTAATTTTTATAATAAAAAATTAAATTGGCGGCAAAAGATGGCGGTTTGTAACATTTTGGAGGGAAAATATGGTAGACTTCCATTTATTCTTTTTGGTCCCCCAGGTTGGTTTGGTTGTTATTTGAGGGACTGGTAAGACCACCACAGTGATTGAGAGTATCCTTCAAATATTCAAATTGATTCCTTCTAGTGTTATTCTAGTGACTGCTCAAACCAACAAATCAGTGGACCAATTGGTGTGATTTGGTGTTATTCCAGGCTCTCAGACTAATAAAGACTGGACAGTTTAAGATGGACGAGATTATTCGTTATAACTCCCAAATGAGGTCTCCAGAGGTTATTGTAGTGTGTATTGTAGGATGTTGACATAGAACTGAAACCATATTGTTGTGATGCTATTTTATACTCACGAGTGCAATCATTGAGGATAGTATGTACTACATTTGTAAAATCATCTGTATTTTCATCAATTAATGATGGGAAATTCTTTACTCATTTGTTTGTGGATGAGGCCAGTCAGTGCGCAGAGGCTAGCACTCTTATATCAATAAATCTACTCAAATCTGACGGAAAGGTACCTTTAAACTTATTGTAGCTAATATTGGCTGGTGATCCTCATCAACTGGGTCCTCTTACCACTATTACCAACGACTATGTGGCTTCTATTATTACAAACTCATTACTACACAGACTTATTGGCAATAAGCTATACAGTAAGGTTACTCACAAACATACTGAGTTTGGGGGATATAATCCTATTCTGGTTATTTTGTGTATTTACTCCCAGATCGTTAAGTTGGTCGAAAATTATAGGAATTTTGAAGTTCTTGTGAGTTTCTTTTCCAATTTATTTTATGATAATGAGTTAATAACAAAGACGTGTTTGGCTGACAATAATAGGTGTCATGACTTTCAGTTTTTGAGAAACAAAAATTTTCCTCTTTTGATTCACGGAGTTTGTGGACAGGACTACTTGCCTGAGAATTCTACATCATTTGTTAATGTTTATGAAGCCATTACCGTCATTGATTACATTAAACAGATTATTAATCATGGAATTCCTCCTCATTTGATTGCTGTTATTTCCTTCTACAAGAAACAGGTCATGTTCATCAAACGGATGCTTGCCAATTTATCCACGGCCGAGGAACAGATTGAGTGTCAGACCATTGAAAAGTTTCAGGGATCTGAGAAAACTGTCGTCATTCTCTCTGCCGTTGCTTTGTTTGTGACTTTTAGGTGAGGACAGCCAGGAAACACACCACCTATGACAAGAAATTCTCATTAAAGTTTTTGTTTAACGCAAAGAGGTTTAATGTGGCCATTTCGAGGGCCATTTCAATGCTTATTGTGATTGGTGATCCTAATGTTATGAAATGCGTAATTTTTGTGTTATTCTAGAATAATGAATGGTCAGAGTTGCTTAATTACTGCAGGAAGAATAATTCCTATATTGGATGTAGTATTGATTAGATATCACATTTTTTATTTCTTGGTTAATTAATCTTCTCTATTACTATTCCTTTATTATTTAATGGACCTGTTTTCCATCATTCCTACACAAACCGCCGGCTTCATATATAAGACAACTTTTATCGCCTTCTGTCTGAGAGACCTTCCTTCTTCCTATAGGCGAGTGGGTGAAAACCGTCGATCTGGTCACCACAGATATAAAACGCAAATCTTAAGTCCAAGACATTATGAAACACAAAATAAGCTCCCCGTTTGGGACGGTGTTGAATCAGGCTCCAATCTCCGGAGATTTTGAGAATTGGAAGGAGAAACAAATAAGGACGATTACAAGTCTCCCTCAGATGGATTGGTGTCCGAATCAATGAGAATTGGAAAGAGGAACAAATAAGGACGATTACAAGTCTCCCTCAGGTGGATGGTGTCCGAATCAATGAGAATTGGAAAGAGGAACAAATAAGGACGATTACAAGTCTCCTCAGGTGGATGGTGTCCGAATCAATGAGAATTGGAAAGAGGAACAAATAGGACGATTACAAGTCTCCCTCAGGTGGATGGTGTCCGAATCAATGAGAATTGGAAAGAGGAACAAATAAGGACGATTACAAGTCTCCCTCAGGTGGATGGTGTCCGAATCAATGAGAAATTGGAAAGAGGAACAAATAAGGACGATTACAAGTCTCCCTCAGGTGGATGGTGTCCGAATCAATGAGAATTGGAAAGAGGAACAAATAAGGACGATTACAAGTCTCCCTCAGGTGGATGTGTCCGAATCAATGAGAATTGGAAAGAGGAACAAATAAGGACGATTACAAGTCTCCCTCAGGTGGATGGTGTCCGAATCAATGGAATTGGAAGGAAGGGAACAAATAAGGACGATTACAAGTCTCCCTCAGGTGGATGGTGTCCGAATCAATGAGAATTGGAAGAGGAACAAATAAGGACGATTACAAGTCTCCCTCAGGTGGATGGTGTCCGAATCAATGAGAATTCGAGAAGAGAGTTTAGAATCTTCATGACAAAACACTAAGATACGTGAGGAAAAAACATCCGCAAAGCAGAAAATTTCATTGGCAGGCCTGTGACGTATCATCAAGATACATTCGACTGCCGAACGACAATCGATGTGTTGGTAAAAATAGGGTGGCGTCCTGAGGATATATGCAGCTATAGTGAGACTAGTAAGGAAAAATAATGAGGTATGTTGGTCGAGTAAAATTAATTATTTTTTTCAGTAAAGACAATTTTACAGGGTTTTCACTTCAAAGTGAGAACTTATTCACATCAATGTGAGAATCATTCACATCAAAATGAGAATTATTTTAATTGAAATTAAATAAATTTTAATCTTTGTAACTATAAATATTAAAAAAATTGTCTGATGAATATAGGCGTTTTATTATTAATATGTATTCCAATGGTAGTAGTCTGGCGGAACTTGGCATCGGACAGGAGGGGATGGGAAAGGCTAATTAAGAGGATTGTTCGGACGCGGCACGAATAGAATTATAGTTTATATGATTCTATGTAGTTGCTTATAATAATAATATTCCAATGGATCCACAAAAGAAATAAACATGAGAAAATCAAATGCCACTGACGCTAATACGATAAAAGCCCTTCAGGGCGAAAGGCAACGTGTCAGAAGAAAAACTCAAGAATAACAGAAGCCACAGACCAGATGCGATAAACCTAGAATTACTGGAATACGGCCCTGACCCCCTTTTTGAAAAAAATCGCTACACTACTAAATGAAATGTTTTCAACTAACTCAACTCTACCTCTGGGTACGGGACTACTAATCCTCATACAAAAAACCAACAAAAACAGAGGACCGCTCGAAAATTTGCGACCCATCATACTACTAAATTCATTACGCAAAGTCTTGGCGAACATTGTGTTTGAACGAATAAAAGGATCTGCTTACAAATACCTACCAGATAATCAAAGTGGTTTTCGAGAAGGGAGATCCACAGCTGATGTGGTCTGGAGTCACAGATGGAGGTGTGCAACATATCAAAGATACCGTAACGCCACCAATATTCTGGGAATTGACCTATCAAGAGCTTTTGATACGGTTAACAGAACAAATTAATGGGGGTACTGGGCGGATTTCTTGATGAGTTGAGTCTAAGGATGACCCGAATTCTACTTTCCAACATTGAGCTCCATGTGAGAGTCGGAAAGACCTATTCAAGAAAATTTAAAACAAACACGGGCACTCCACAAGGAGACTCTCTTTCTCCTCTACTATTCACAACTTATTTGGAAGCCGCTATGAGGGAACCTAGACCCTTATACCAAGGAAAGACGGAAGAAGTGATCTACGCGGACGATGTAGACCTAATTTCTGAAGACAAAGAGATCCTGGAAAACCTATTAGAAAAAGCACCAGATGTAGTAGGGAAAGTTGAAGGAACTTCCCCATGTCCCAGCGTTGTACAGTAGGATCGGTTTCACAAAGGCGAGTGAGTTAATGATTGAGGTGTCTGTATTAAGTGTATTCCAAGAGTCACAGTCACATAGACAAGTTTTTCAGAAGGACAGTAATCGATCGGGGTAATGATACAGTGAAGTTAAATGGTGATGAAAATAAAGCATAAATTACTAAATGAAAATTAAAATGTCTTCAATCTGAATAATCAGTCACCAAATTATGTCTCACAAATATAAAATACAAATGCGAGGAGATCAACTAGTAATCTACTAAAAATATATTTAATAAAACCAACAGACAGGTGAACTCTAGGTACATAGTCGAAATTGATCCCCGAGTAGCTCAGCGGAAGAGCGTTAGACTGAAGATTTAAAGGTCGTTGGCTCAACTCCGACTTCGGGCATTAGTTTTATTATTATTTTGACACCTCAGTAATATTTGGCCCATAAGTGGACGATCCTTTTTGTCAGATCGACTATTGATGGAATACAAAATTCCTCAAGAATAAGAATAAACACGTGACCATAACATAATTGTGTTCTGCCATTTAAATTATTCATCTTCATTTGAGTTGTCTAGTCCACTCCAAATAATATATTCTGATAAACATGTGAAGGACCACCAGATGTCTCTAATTTAACGTCTTTCTGTAACAGAGGGACTAAATCGATTATATTCATTAGTTAACCTCACTCAATGACTAAAGTTTATAGACCAATCGCTCATTTTCCACATGGAAATTTTGAAATGAAAAAAATCAAAATACTACTGTAACACCAAACTAACTCATCACTTGATCCCAGCATATTCTAACAGAGACCTCAACTTGGCCCGATGCTCCTTTCTCATGCACATATAAGCAAGGCCATATAGCTGTATGTTCGTACTCTCATGAGAACGTTCTAAAAATTCTTTTTTGGCTAGCTTCGATCTTCAAGAAATTATTTTAAGAAATGAATGTGGGGCATGCATAAGATTAGTTACCGATCTTTCATAACCCCGAGAGACATTTCCATACTTTGGTCTTCTTTTTAAATTTTTTTATTACATTCGTATTCCTTGCCGATTTCCTTACCGACTTCAATTGCAGAGGACTTAACCTCACAAGAAACACCTACTGGCATGGTACTAGCAAAATACAACATTCCAGTCTGCTGTCTACAAGAGACAAAAACAACCTTACAATGTACAGAACTGTATGGAAAATTTCACCTATTTACCTTCACATCGGCCTGCCGACATTATGGTCTCGAATTTATGGTCCATCAGGATCTGATTCACTTTGTTACAAGAGTGTGGGCAGAATCTGACAGTGTCGCAGTGCTGCATATCAAATAAAATCAACTCAGTCATTTATTATAAATGTATATGCACGGCTTTCAACATACTCTTATGCAGTACTTATTTCAAGCACTCAGCAAGACACAGATCACTTGGGTTGGCACCAGAAGAGACAAATCTGCCAACACAATCCGAATATACAACCAGATTGACTACATTCTCTGCAATCAACATCAGAATGCCCTCATGCGAATTAGAAGTCATACGACAGACTTGAAACTAGCAGCGATCACAAACTTGTTGTCGCTCGGCTAATACTAAACAGAATTCATGGAATACAAGGAAAACGCAAAGGTATCGCCTCAGTACGATACGACAAGGGGAGACTACGTTATGAAGAATCTACCAATCTTCGATATAGTACAACTCTGAGAAACATTGTTAACTCTATTAACAAAAATCAACCAGCAAATAAAGTATGGAAAGAAATAGTCGTTGCTATACAAAAAGCAGCCTGTAGTGTTTTGGGTCCTATCCCCAAACCCAGTCACAAACAAAGCAGTCCGGATATAAGACGAATTTCTGTAATACAAAAAAAGCTCAGGCTTCGATCCGAAAATACAAGTGCATCGGAAAAAATCAACGAGTTCCGCACCCAGAGAGGCAGATTCCTAATAAAGAACAAACAAATACAAAAATTCTTTGCCAGAAGTGAAGCAGAAAATCAAATTTTTGAATAAAAAATTATAAAAATGGAACAATTATGTTTAATGCAATTCGCTTTCTTAACAGAGGAAGGAGTTCGGCCTCGATACTGTCAACGATAACCTCGGCCGTACTGTTATTGGGGACATTAATAAAGCTAATATAATAGTTTGACCTTCTATTCAATATGCACAGCGAACCTGACAACAAAATGAAACAACTGAAACCTGACAAATACACTTTATTTCTCCAATAAACAGTTTGGTAGCTCTTCAATCAAAAACTAAACACCGGAAGATTTGCAGGACCAGACAATGTCCCAGCAGAACTTTTAAAACACACCCTGGAGGAGCTAGCCAAAATGATCATCAATTTTTTGAATCGGTCTCTCCAGAAAGACAATACGTTGGAACTGGGAAATGGTGGCTAATACCTCTACAAAAACCCGGGAAAGTTAAAGGTCCCCTTTGCCACCTTAGACCAATAATTCTACTAACTTCCATACGCAAAACACTGTCTCTCATTTTTTTACACCAGATAAAAAACAAAGTGAACAAATTCCTGTCCCCCGGCCAAAATGGATTTTGGACAGGCAAGGGTATATGTAGTGTGGGGAATAGATGGTATTGTGTTTTATGCCAAAAGTATAAAAATCTATTGAAATACTTAAATATAGTCCTTCCTTATTGGCTGTCAGCACAGCAACATTGTTTTCTCTGAGTACTCCAAGGATAATAACATCAATCTCATCATACTCTTTGGGCTCAAACTCCACAACACATATGTAGTTATTTAGCAACAAGACAGCATATTATTTAATACTAGAAACAAACCTCTTGCATTTAGAGACGTCTTACATAATAACGCTGCTCTTCTAAGAATACCTTCAGTAATTGGTCGCTTTGTCTCAGGCATTATAAGGGATTTTGGAGTTTTGGTAACATCCAGATACATACATCCTTCGTGTTTCTCTAGGACTTTTACAAACTCGCTACATATTTGCGTGTTATCGCAGACTTTGAATAATTCAAATCTAGTACTATACTTTCAAAAAAATCCCTGGCACAGACCCCCATGGAGTAGTTCCCCGACTGTTCGAACATACATCTTCAGGTCAGCAATAAAAAGGTGATTTGTACTGAAATACCCTCACAATGAACTGGTATTTGCTCAAACCGGTCATTAAGGCGGCGAATCATGCTCCAAACAGAGAAAAAGAGCAGCGGAGACATGCAATCCCCTGAAGGATCCCCCTCTTGAGTTTTACCTCCTATCCGGTGCTTATAGTTTAGATGAATACTCCACTTATTCATCACAGCTACTACGAAGCTGATGAACCACACAGGCATACGCACAGTACCCAACTGATTAACGGAAAGAATGCTATTTGCTTCTACAAAGCTCCAAACCTCATTAGCCACCAATTTGGTCATCAGTTTATACATGGTTGGAGTGCAGGTCATCGGTCGATATCTGCAGCAGACTGAGGGTTTGTCCAGTTTTGGGATCAAATAAATTGTCTCACTGCAGGTCCAATCAGGAATCGTTTCCGGGTTAGTGATGCATTTCTGTAATACACCACACATAGACTCGTGCAGTGAAGTGCATTTTTTGATAAAGAAATTACAAACTTTATCTACCCCGGTCGTTTTCCAATCAGGGAGACACCTCACTACCGCCTCAAATTTATTGCGGAAATCGATTTTAAGTTTATATGTATTTTTTCTCAAATAAATTAAATAATATTTGATGGTTAACCATAAATTCATAATAAAATGTTATAAACATTCGGTAATTCATAAAATGATTGGATTAATTGGTTTTTAAAAATTACTAATTAAAGGAATCGTACTATTATCTGAGCTATTCGTCACCAACTCATATAATCATCGTCATCACAGAAACCATCATGACAATCGCCATAATAGGGACAACAATGAACACAACCAAGATCGAAACCATCATGATAATCACCATAATAAAGACAACAATGAGCACAACCAAGATCGAGACCATCATGATAATCACCATAATAGGTACAACAATGAGAACAACCAAGATCGAGACCATCATGACAATCACCATAATAGGGACAACAATGAGAACAACCAAGATCGAGACCATCATGACAATCACCATAATAGGGACAACAATGAGCACAACCAAGATCGAGACCATCATGACAATCGCCATCATAATGAGCACAACGAACATAGAAACCATCACACTGATGATGCCAATAAAAATCATACTAAAGATCGGCAAAACCATAACAATGCATATATTAGTGATTTTATTTATTTAGAACGACCACCACCATAACAATCGCAATGTATTAATGTAACTTTATTTTAGAACCACCACAATATAAAGTCAATTTTAATTAAAGTCACGTGATTATTCTTCCTGCAAATATTGCATTTACTATAAAAGCAAGGGACTCCAATATAGAGTTGTTAGTTTAATAATTCAGGCTTATTGGGCGAATGAGGATATCGACGTGAAGAGACTTGCCGAACAGTACTGCGTTAATAATGGAGAATGTCCGCCCACTTTGAACTCTTGAATTCATTAACTTACTAATCTACTAACAGGGATTCATTGGGTTATAATAAATATTTATTGGTGATTTTCATGTCTTTAGAATATTTGGTATTTCATTATTATTACATTTTCTGAATAACTTAGTCGGTGAACCATCCTAAATGATATTTACCGATTGAATGAGTTAAAATTAATAACTTCTTCTGTGAAGGGACCAACCACTTTCGAGGTCTTTTCAGGTAAAAGGGCACAATTCTTAACCCACGTACCAACGACATGAGATGACTCAACAAAATCACATGAACCGCATTATAGTAAAGTTTGGATGTTAAAGAGAAAGTCAGGGATCACCTAATACTTTTCCTATATTGGTGATGATCAGTTATCATTTAATGACATTTGATGCACAAATTAGTTTCGTGCAATCGACCATTAATAGTAGAGCATCTTTGTTTACATTTAATTTGTTTCATTATTCCTATGAATTTGATTTATTGTCACGTATTAGTATTTAAAAAATAATCAATATCACCGAAAAGTGTGTACCATCAAGGACTGTTTAGGCCTATGTGCGGATGTTGAATTGAACCCATGGCAATTAACAAATGTTCAACTAAAAATCGATGGAGTCCAAACTCTGAGTTTTCTATAACATCCCAGTCAGTCCCGTTGTTTTCCTTAAGCTGGTATGTCAAATTCGACAGTTGAACTGCCACAAACAGATTTTGTAGTTAAATAAATTACTCTGGATTCTCACTGCACACAAAAAATTATTCCACTATCAAGATTTTAGCTCATAGTTAATGGAAATCCTTATGTTCTGCTTATAGATGATAATTTTTGGCATTTTTAGCCTAAAATGTCATGAGTTAAATTATATTATTTTAAGAAGACATAGATACCATTTTTTCCAGATTTCCAAATTTTTAGTTTATTTATTTTTTTTTCATGATAAAAATTTATTAACAATAAAATATTATTCATTAACTATGGGGGAGAGCGGATGCTGACATCACGGAGTAAGCGTTTCCGCGAACAACTGCGATACCAATTCTTTGCCTCAGCCAGACCGCTTCCCGCACGTCTTTCTTGCGGTGGGCCAATTTTCCTCCGATTTCCTTTAGGAAAGAGGCTGTAATACTTCCGGCCGCACCAGACGTCTCGATTGCTACCGGTACAAAACGGTAGCGGTCTCTAATTTCGCCATATTTTTTAATCTTGATTTTCTCGGCCAGATCGGCTGCCGATCCAGCAGACTGCGCCGAGCTGAGCATCATCGAGTTCGAGAAAGAGTCCACAACAGTGCAGTCCCATACGAGCGATTTTCCCTCAGTGAACGGAAAGATGGATAACCCATCCGGTCTTTTCCCATCTCCGCGGTTTAAGCTCGCATGACAATGTTGTTCATAGCAGCATGGCGAGGTGCTCTGCCCGCACTCTTTTTGCACGAAAGTGGGGGCAGCCCTTTGGCATCGACGATCTCTCCACAGCGACATTGGTGTTCGACGCAAACATCAGCTCCCAGGCGTTGTGCGATCCCAATTCGAATACAGTCATCGTCCAAAAGGGTGCCCAGGAAGGAACACGGGAGTGCATCCAGCCATGCTCCGCTCCCATGGTTGGCGGCGGACACGAGAAATGCAAGACGATGCTGGTTGGCCTCAGACTTTAGCACGTCGAAGATTTTCTTGGAGTAAATATCATCCCAGTCACGTTGCCTCGAAGGATCGTTTGGCATATCCAAACCAGTTTCACACCATTCGCAACGAGCTTCGTCGAAGCCTTTTTCCTAAAAAAGTCCGGTTGTAATACGTAGGATTTCTTGGACCAAAAGGCTTTCACTTGAAAGCGATGACACATATGCTGGATAGGCGATCTCCAGCACCTACCTGAGACTTGTTCCTCCGAGGCGTGTAGGAAGCTTGCATTGGTTCCAACTCAAAGTGGATGTTTAGAAGCAATTCAGCTGATTTTCTCAATGTCCAATCCAGTGACAGGAGGATGTCACGATGTTTAAAGCAGGGAGAACATCGGAGAAAACCAGTGAAGAATTGGTTCCGTAAGCGAGGAAGACAAATGGAATAAGTTCCGGGGCTCGTTTGCTTGTAGTTTCGAAAATTTGATCTCTCTTCAATGAATTGAAGGCATTGCAGATGTCCAGCTTGACCCCACTGTGTGGGTTTTGTTCGTCTTTCTGTCCAAAAAACACCTCGCAGCATCCGTTCCTTACACCAACCCCCAGTTGGAAGGGGGAAAATTCTTCAGATATTCTCGGACAGACAATGCTGCATGCGATTTTTGCTGTCAGTCTTCTGAAATAGTTCCCGACTGCGATGGGGCGGACCCCACCTTTTAGTTTATTTGTTAAAAATATATTTTTGAAATTTAATACAGAATTTCTTGTTATGACGTGCGTGCTTGTTTCTACTGTTGACAAAGAAGCATTTTCAACGGATCTATCTACGAAAGATTTTGATAGAGAAACCAATTGTAACGTAGACCAAGTGGTCCATAGGCTATGTGGGACTCAAAAAAAACTACCTCCTGGTCTGGTGTCACAGCCACATTGACGTGCAAATCTCCTTTCTTTAAATGCTGTTATTAAGTGGATTATAAAGACAGAGTTGAATGGACTTCTGAAGTTGTTCGAGCTACTCAAGCAATATTCAGGAGAATCATTCGTGGTAGCTGGTCGTTAATCACTCGGACTTTTAATGAAAAGTTTGGTGTGTCGATTGCAATCGATTGCAAACTTGAAGAGTTTGGCCAAGGTAAACTCGTCAAAATCCAAGCCCTCTATGAATATTAATCCTGGGAATAATGCATACATCACAGAAATCTCTAATTTTAGAGTTTGTTCAAATGAATTTTATGTCAAAATTAATCGAGCAAAATCCATGCTTCTTGAATTACGGAAGCCTATCAAAAGTCCCCTTCCAACTTCTCAACAAAGAAATTCTCTCGGATATTAACTCTTTAATATGGCAATATATCAATTCCTACCCTCCTGCTAATTTGAATGATAATACAAATATCATTTATGCTGGGCAGTTAACACATGATGCTCTCTCAATCTACGAGAAAGAAGAGCCAGTGGGTTGAACGCATGCAAGGAAGAAATCTAAAGTTGAATAAACATCTCAAGCAAATCTCGATGCTTGTCGAACAGAAGAAAAATAAGAGGTTCGATGACGATACGAGGGATACACTGTGCCAATATGGATATCGAAAGTCGAAGAAGGGTGAATTGGGAAGAATAGTTAGTTACATTCAGGATGAAATAAAGATTGTGGAAAAAAACTCAGATTAAATGAATCCCGAAGAAATTCAGGAAACAAAATTGTTGTTTCAAACTCAATCTGAGGTTTTTTTACAGAAAGTTAAATGTAGAAACCAGGGATGCCATATTCTGTTTTAATGAAAGTAAATGTCTAGCATTTTGGAAAAATATTTGGTAGTATGATATCAAGGAGAACACATATCCGATGAGTAGGAGAGTTACTGGAGTAGAAGACACATTTGTAGACTGCAAGAAAGAAGATATCCTTGAAATAATTAAACTCCTGTTTAATTGGAAAGCCAGTGGGTGTGATGGGGTTCTTTCTTAAAAGATTTACTTCAATCCATGATAAATAGATGTTAAGAAAGCATTCGATTCTGTAAATCATGACTTTTTATACAGTCTTGGACAACTCTGGATTCCCATACTGAATCGTGAGTTACATCAAGAATTTGGTAACCAAATGGAAAATCAAACTCAACTTTAATCAAAAAGAAATTGAAACGAGGGATCTTGCAAGACGATTCGTTGTTACCACAAATCTTTGTACTTTTGTTGAATCCTCTCAGCAGGATTTTGAATGCAAAATACCCAAAGGTGACCATAGATTGCCATGATTGAGGATCTCTCGCGTATGCCACAAATCATCTACTGTTCATGGACGAATTGAAAATATTTTCCCACAAAGAGGATACAATGTTGTTTATGATGAATGAAGTTAATATGTTCTTGGAATTTTTCGAAAGAGTCAATAATTAGACTCCCCCTCTTGTCTGCCGACAGAGTACTGAACCATTGGGGATGTTTGGCGTTGAAATCCCCACATAGTAACACATTCCGAATTTCTTGTAGTTTGTCGAGCTTCGGAACATAGTTATTAGGACAGGATCCCAGCTGTGGAATGTAAACGTTGATTAGAATAAGATGTTCTGACCCATTAATAAGATCAATAGAAATTTGTCCCGCAGTTCTGTCATGTAGAATTAAATCATCCACTCACATCATGGATGGATAAACCGTTTTTAATAGTGGTAAGCCACCACCACGTCCAATACGGTCTTTCTGATATGTATCCAGGAAAAAGTGGGGTATCCAGGAAAAAAAGAAAGTTTTGACTCCCGGATAAGGAAAATGTCAATTTTTTGTTTCGATAATAGACATCGTAACTCCAGAATCTTTGTTTTTTATACCGTTAGCATTGAGTTGCATAATAAAAAAGGGTTTTGGTCCAGAATTTTGTTCAATATCTCCAGAAAGCAATAGAATCCAGGAGAACAAACGACATATCGAGTTTCCAGTTGAGGTATATTATCCAGGCATGCGAGGAGTCTGGATGGGGAAAAGAAAATGGTTTATTTTGGTGAAATTCGAAACTGTGCGCCACCAGAATAGGTGAACCACATGACGCTAAGATTTCCAAATCACTGTCTCGAAAGAAAGGCACCCTGATAAAATTCCTCTGTAGATACAAATAAGGTACTTCCTGAGGGTAATTATGTCGCTGATGGAACACTCAAAAGAGTTTGGGAGATATTTAAAGCTGGTATCAACTAATTATTTGGTTTAACTTTTTTTTGCTTTGTGTCTTTTTTAAATTCTAAGATACGTTAATTTGATCGGTCATCAGTTCAGATTCATGGAATTGAATGTTGTTAGCGTAGTGTCATGTGGCTCACCAAAAATGGTGTCACCCATTCCAAAAAAGAACGAAAAGAGCCAACAGCTTCTCCCCACCGTCCGGTGGTCCCCTCAACTTATGTGTCTCCAACCCTATCTGGTGTCACCTTTTGTCCAGACTTCTGATTCTTTTATGTGGAGACGTCAAAACCAATCCTGGTCCATGGAGAGATTTGACAACTATACAACTGAATACGAATGGGATCAGGAGGAAAATCTTTGAACTCCTGGCACTCCTCCGCGAAAATGGGGCTGATCTCGCTTTAATACAGGAGTCCAAGCTATCTCCCTCTATACCAACACCTTCTTTTCCCGGATACACAGTGCTCCTTAAAGATCGTCAGGGAAGACTGCCATTCAGAAAGCTGACCATATTTTTATTCCTGTATCGTCATACAAGAAGTTCATTCTTACCCTCAGCTCTTATACAATAAGTCTTACAATACAAAGAGACCGGTTGAAGAGATGCCATCTGATGGACCTGGAGTCTTTGACAGCCCTCAGACAACTAAATAAAAGATCTGTCAGAGCATAAAAGAACACAAGGACAAGAGATGGCAGCATCTAGTTAACCACCTCGACAGGAAAAGCTCATCCCGACATTTCTGGAAAACTCTTAAACAAGTCAAGTCGGAGCTGGATGATGCAGACGGAACCAGAAAGCCTTCTCCTGAACACTTATTTCATCCTAACACCCTTATTAAGTATTACGCTGAAATTAACTTCAAAACCTTTTCGAAACACCTGGACATTAGGGTGCCTGCCCATAAACCAAAGAAAGAACCTTACCACGAACTATTCTCAGATGACCAAGTCTTGGATGTTATCACCAGATTAAAGAGCTCACGGGCGTGGGCCTGACAAAGTATCTTCTATTCACCTAAAACACCTAAGCCACTACGCAGTTGGCTACCTCACGCATATATACAACCTGTCCATTAACTATAATATTATTCCAAGATTTGGAAGAATTCTATCATCAGACCGATATTGAAGGCTGGGAAACCAGAGACAGAACCTGCATCCTACAGGCCTATTTCCGTTACCAGCACACTGTCAAAAATTATGGAGAAACTTGTATTATCAGTCATTATTCCGTATCTTCCGCGTCCTATATTTCAACATGGTTTCCTCCGCGGTAGGTCCACCGCTACATACTTGGCAACTTTATCGCAGTTCATTGCCGACGGTTTTAACACCCATCCTCCGCCTCACAAACGCACAATCTTGGTTTCTATTGACATCAACAAAGCCTTTGACACTGTTTCGAGGAAAATCTTGGTTGGAAAAATTTTCTACTAATATTCGTCCGAATGTGAAATTATGGCTGGCCAACTTTTTGTCTGGAAGACGTGGAAGAGTAGTCAGCGGTGATCTCAGATATAGATCACGATTACTACTGAACGGGGTACCCCAGGGGTCTCCACTTTCACCAATTTTATTCAACCTTTTCCTACACGACCTACCTAATGATGGAGACGAAGATTCCCTGCTATTATCCTACGCAGACGACGTAGTCATTGCAATACGGAACCGCTCGACGCAAGTCGCATCCCTTAAAACTCAGACAAAATTGAACATTTTCCACGATTGGATTGTTGGCAATCGACTAACGATTTCTGCAATCAAGTCTATCTGTTCCACATTCACGTCGGACCGTCGTTCCAAGGATGAACCGAGTCTTTCATTGGTCCCACTCGGATTCCAGTGGCAAGTCCCCCACTGTCCTTGGAGTCAAGTACGACAGTCTACTCAATTCAACTCCCACGCAAAAGACATGATTACCAGGGGCCTCCAGAAAATTAACGTTTTTCGCGCCCTTGTCCGGAGAACCCCGAGGAATATGAGCTTTTCTGTTTCTACCAACAAACAATCGCGCCTGCCATTGAGTATGCCTCCGTTGCATGGAGATTCGGGCTATCGGAGTCTTTGGTCCAAAGAATCAACTCGATATACTGGAAAACAATCAGTATGCTTTCCCCACGTAATGAATCAACAGTCGACCCACTACTCATGGAAGCTAAGATCCGTAGTCGTGGTTCCTGATTTCTTCGCGTTTGTGAGGAAGATGGAAACCCGCTTCGCCTGAATTTCCATGGCAAGAGAAAACCGATTGGATAGGAAATTCCCCTCCCCGATCGGATTCCTTTGCAAGACTGAGAGAAGGCTCTTCCGGAAAGTAGTGGGGTCAATGGAAGATCACAGACGTCGAATGGCACAATTGATTGCGGGACTGGGATCACCTAACTGTTTGACTCTTTTGTCTTTCTTTCTCGGTGTTCCCGGGGTTATTAAAATAAATAAATCAGTTCAGATTTTAGTTACTGTAAAACGTGCTAAAACAGATATCGTGCTATATAAGTAGTTGGGGTAAACAACTATTATAATGGTGAGCACCAAGACCGTTTGCAGAAAAGCTGAATACACTCTACTCACACGAATTCCATGTTATTCCTTATGCGATTTGGCTAAGTTCCATAAGAAGTACTTAAGACAGTTGGAAGTGCGTGAAACATCTTACAACAACTGTGCTTAAGAGAACCCTTGTGAGCGTGTTCCCCAACACACGTCGTGTGAGTCTTCTTGTGTAACCTACAGTGCAAAAATATAATAAAAAGTTGACTAAAATTTTCGCTAGAAGCGAAGACACGTGAGAGGAATTAGTGATTATAATTCTATTGGAGTTAGTTACGAGTTGGTGTGGAAAAACTAAAAATTCTCTAATTCTGGTGTCTTCTCTTGATCTTTTGCAAAAATTTGCGCAATATCTTGGTTATTATTTTTAGTGCTCAAGGAATAAAAGACCGGGAAATCATACAACAGTGAACTCCTGATCAGCCCATACAGATAAACATTGAACACCTGTCTGTTGAACACGGAATAGAATCCTTCAGCATAAATAATTTCTGCCTAAGTTATCTTCAATACCAGTGGAATTGGTGACTTATTTAACATCCCAACACCACGGTAAAGTCAAACTAATTATCACGTGATGCATTCTAACAGCGACTTCTCGGATGAATTAAACCACAAGAAAATATAGTGTAATAAACTGAACTATAACCCGAAACCCGGTTAATTATGGCTTTGCACGCATGTGGTTATCTCATAAAAGTTTTCATTTGGTTATACCTAATTTTGTCTCAAACCACATATAACCATCAATCAGGATCTTATAACTAAATGACAATTATTGATTAGTTGAGTACTACGATTATAAATGAACTCTATTCAATAGCTAATCCTAGATCAGTCACTTACTCTTACTCGACAAACCAAAAAGCATTATATAACCTTCAATGGAGAGCAGTGAGATTCAAACCGGTAAACTTATGAATTTTGTCCGATTTAATAAATTAATATTAATTAATCACTCTATGTCATGGTCGTTACAAAGCAAGTGTATCTGGAGAAACTCTTCATCTAATTCCCGTCATAAGCAAACTCACGTAGTCAATCCAGATCTTCTCCCTCTTTGAGGCATCTTTTAACATTTTGGCGATCCCTGGACCATAGGAGGGTAGTCCTCGGTCGTCCAAGGAATCAGGGAACTTAAGTGACGAAGATCTACATGACTACGTTACCTGGGTGTCCAGGTCCATTCTCAGAATATGTCCAAAGAATCTCTATTTAGCTTATGTAATTTCAATCGAGATTTGGAACTCTTAAGAAATAGGTGGATCAACTAGAATTTGAGAGCATAACGGAATCACCATATAGGTAGCGATGTGTGAATCAAACCTACGTCTAATGGCGACTCTACGACAGCATTGAGGACTATGACTGTTGGTCACCGATTTTTATTATTTAACTGATTATTTCACAAAATTGTATAATTTGAGTCTTGGTAATAATATTAAATTAAATTATAAAATTAATAAATTTAATAAAATAAATATAGTTACACAATTTTGTTTATGGTGAAAGAGTAAATTGGTTATAATATTGCAGGAATAATAACGTCACTATCAAACCTGATTCCCCAGAGGATGGAATCCCAATAGATCACGCTGCTATCATTCAGCGGAGACTGAGGAGACAAAATAAATATTTCGATTCTGGGGATTACAATATGGCCAAGGCTAAAATACAACCTGGAAGTGACAAAGATAAGGTCTTGAAGAACTCAACTGGTCGCGTCCACCCCACCCCTTCTGATATCCCCCGTAAACAATCCAGCTCTTCCCTTCCTCCCCCCTTTGGAGAGGACGTCTGAACTGCTTTACTGATAAATGTTCTTAGTTTTATACTGTTTTCTTTATAATTGAAATACTATCAATGGAATTTTAGTGGATTATCAGGATTAGGATTATTTTATCATTCTAGAGTAACCAACTGGGTCCTTTCCCCTTATCACAAGGTTACTACCATGATTGTGACTCTTCTTCTTGAAGGACTCCACTGTTTTATTCATATGTCTTTGTTTGTGTAGTAAGTGGATATTGGATGTCTTGTGCATCCTGAGATCTCTTTTGCCTTTATTCCGTCTAATTATTAACTTTAAAAGGGACACATAAGTAATCAATCATGTAATCCCTAGTCATTGGTTTAATCCAAATGTAGTCTTCTCGACAATACACTTAATTTCCGGGACATTTAGTTATTCTTCATTCGATTGACGATGTTGTTAATGGGTAGAATAATTATTAAAAATAATTTAGTCAGGGATTGTTATTAAGTCAAGAAATCACCATAAATTTATAAAAAGTCATCAGGTCTCATAAGTATCCACATCTTTTCCCGGTGTTTCTTTGGATCAACACACTTTCGATAGTTTTGTTGTTCTCTTGATTTCCCGATTGAGATGAGCGTGATCTCCTTATAAGGAACTCTGAAAAGATTGGCCTTGTCATAACGCCGGTAATTCGATAGATAGATTGGGTAGTTATTGAGTGAACAATGCCAAGTTTCAAAAATAAAAAGATTAAACATTTTATTAATAAACCATATAATCGTTGACCAATATTTCTCAACCTGGGTGATATCTATTTATTATTTTTATTTATTTACCCCTAGTCCATCCGAGTTAAAGAAACTGGTGGCATCTAATTTAGAAGATTATTATTATTAGCACTTTCACGAGAGCCATAATATTCATACATAATATTTATATATAATAATTGATTTTTATTCAATTATTAATATTTTATAAATTTAATATAATACAAAATTAGTTTCGGGAGAGCCGTATACATGGCTTCGTTCTGGCAAGACAAAAAATTTATAGCAGTAAAGAACAGGTATCATAACTAATTGTAGAAAGGGAATCAACCAATGTTCTTCAATTATTTTTTTGCATGTGAATCCTAGTAGACGATCCGGTCACGCAGTGAGGTATTCACTTGTCAATCCAAGGCATCATAGATGCGTAGAACCTTAAACCGAAATTTAAAAAAATTAGAAATTTAAAGCAGTGAGATTTGAACACATAACAATCATGATTTTGTCCGGCATCTATTCAAATCCAAAGTTTTAAATAGGGACGATTTTATTTATTTAATAACCCGAAAAGGGAACACCAAGAAAGAAGGAGTAAACCAACTAATTAAGTGATCCCTGTACGCCTCAACAAAATCGAGAAGTTTTTCCTATGTTCCTCCAGAGTACCCACGGCTTTCCTGAATAGACGACGATCATCTTTCATTAGAGTTTGAAGAGGGTGGGTTTTCCCCAAATTTCCAGCCTAGAATGGAAATAGAGACGACATACTAAATAGAGATTAATATATATCAAAAATAATAAATCTTATGAAATCTTGATTTTAATTTTTTAATAATTAATGTCTATAATTTACTATGTGGACTTAGTCTCGAATGACGGGGAATCCCTCACTAATTAATGAGGGTGACATCGGAAAGACAGTCTGAATGGTTTTTTTACGTTCAACATAGACAAAACGGAGGTAACCGATCTCAAAAGAGAGGAATCAAGGACTAAAGAACTCTGATGAAAGACCAAGAAGTTAGGCACCCTTCTAGGGAACCAAGAAGACATTTCAAGGAGAAAGACGATCGCAAATGCAGCATTGAAAAAACTAAAGAAAATCTGGTTTGTACTAAAAGGGCTGGATACGAAAACGATACTAATCTTGTACAACACGTTAATCAAGCCCGTGATTCTTTACAACGCAAGAACCTTGCCCTTCTCAGAGACCGACACAAAAAATGTTTGATATTTTTCAACGAACTTGATTGAGCCAAATGATATTGTTCCGAGGTTACTCCAGAATACCGAACAGAACTTTGTACGAGAGGATGAAGTGTTCGCCAATTTTGACTAAAATAACGGAGGCCCTTTGGAGATGTTCTATGAAGGACTTCTTTCCCTCTGTAGTTTCCCAATCCCGTGGATGACTGAAGATCACCCTCACGATATTCCTCGACAGTGACCTTCAAAAGATTGGGAGACTTTTAAGAGAGGGAGAAGATCTGGATAGATTACGTGAGCTTGAGTAGTACAGAGTCAAGTGGAGGAAAATGACACATGTTTTGCCATTACTAGGCAATTTAAAGGCTATAAATTTATTTGTTCATAATTTATGATTTATAATCTAAATAATTCAAAAAGGTAGGTCAGTAATTTCATCAATTAAAAGTACTACAACAATGAATAAATCTATGGATATCTTTCCAGAGATATCGGATGTCCTCCAGATGTTATTATTATGCACATTCGCAATAAGAAAGTTATTTCCTTCTCATCACTTGTGCAACCCTCCTGATGATCCGGTCTGTTAGACTCATACATTGTTGATTAAAAGGTTGTATATGGCTTTCTTTTAAAAAAAGCCTTCTCAGAGGAATTATGATTCCATAATATCGTATGCAGTTACGGCATGATTCATCCGTAATATGTGCCCAAATATCGGGTCTTGGAAATAATTGTATCCGAGTGATTCGATTTACAAATGTGTATACAATGGGGCAAATAAGTCATGGCAACATTCTTGTTTTTAACTATTTTTTGTTTTTATTACGCTCCAACAGGTAAATGGGTAAATTGATTATTCATTTAAATGATTACAATAAATTTCATTTACAATTTTTAAATGGTTAAAAATCAAAAAGATGGAATCTCATAACTAATTTGATCAATTTAGACACATCTAAAAAGATTATTTTTTGTAGAAATCACATTTTATTTGGGATTTCTATCACTTTCCCTGTATGTCTTGGTTTTTGATAAGTACGATTTCTCCAGGGTGTGTTTTAGACATACGTGCAATTGAGACTTCACCACATCGGCCAAGAGTTGTTACCACTAGCTATTCACCTAAATAATTTTTAGATAGTTGGTTTGCCACAGTAAAATAATATTTTGAAAAATACGACGTTGTATGTGATATAATTAGTTCTTTCAAATTTAAGGGAATTCTAGCAACTAACGCGATCAATTCAGCACAACATCTACTCGCTAATAAAAATAGTATTAAACTATTCGACCAGTTGCTCAAAGAGTCGCAGCTGAAACTTTTAATAATAAGAGAGAAGACGGATGCATTTGTCTTTAATGACGAACGAAGACTTGCTTCGAAGATATGCGAGCCCCGCGAAGGACTCTAGTTGAGGCAGAGGCTCGTAATGGCGTTTATGTGGGAACGCCTTCGCAATCCTGGTCTCTTAACTAAAAAATCTTTACCTGTTTTCTTTTTTTCAAAAATGAAAAAAAATTTAAGTGCTATATTATTTATACATAATAATATTTTAAGAGCAATATTTTAATTTTAACTGCTATAAAAATTATCATGGCAGAGTGAAAGTGCTTAAAAATTTATGCTTTTACCTCTGATGAATGCTATCTAGCATCCTGTCTCTCGTTGGTCCTTGGTGACCTTTTGGATCATTGAACCAATCCGACGGACTAGGCCGTCTGCGTGTGAGCCAAAGATTCCCGACGTCTCCACATCGAAAAAGAAAAACAAATGGTCTTCCGATTTTGGTACTTCTTTGTTGTAATCTTCGGCACACTAGTAAGCATGATCTGGTCTTATGAAATTAAATTTATTTGACAGAATCTAACAATTAAAGAACGATTCCCTCAGATATTATTAAGTAAGCAGACAAATTGAAAGTTGGTGATATTTCTCTTAAATTGAGCCTGACACTGAAAGTTGGCTAAAAGTCATCAGTTCCAGGAAAAAACATTACTGATTACTGCATTATAGCTTTATTGTTTACAAGTAAATACATAATTTTTTTCAAAAAAATACATAAATTAGCTATAAAATTTAATAAAATTATAAAAGAGTAAATTTACTTATGGGGGATGGGAAAGACTAAGGCACTGTTGTAGACTATACCACAATTCACGGATAATTAACACGAGGAATGTCTAAAATTAATTCTAATGAGTTGAAATTAAAAGTTCTTCCAAACGAAGTCATCCATTTGCTACATCAAAATCACTCCCTTTCTTCCACCTACATTATCGGTAGTCGATGAACGTATTATTTGTCCCAGAACAAGAGAAGGGGGGTTACTAAAGACTCCATGACCGGTTCACGTTCTGCACAGTTGTTGTCAAGACAACTGGAAGTATAAGCAAGTAATCGCTATCTGGTTTCACTCAAAAGGCATCCCTGAAACTAGTGGTTCCCCCAGATGATCTCCGTTACCGGGGGTAGTATTAGTGAATGGTGTAAATAAAACGTCTACAAAACTAAATTTAAAACCACAAAATTATCAAGCATTATATTTATTCTAAAACAACCACTATTAGTCATACATTCTGCAAAAAGTCATTCATTTCGTTAGACATTCCCTCAACTTTTGTCTAATAATAAATTATACTCAAACATTCTCCTTGAAATTATCAAAAGCACCAGGTATGCCCCACTTACCCCAATATTCCTCACAAGGTTCGAAGAGACCCTCATCACTTTGAGTCTATGAATTACATCCGAGATTACAGAATTACTGAAGGGCTTTCGAGGCCAAACATTTGAGAAATTATGAAAACCATAATTTGGCAATTGACCGTCAATACTCGATTTGGAAATTTCGTGGTTAGAATGATCATACTGGATGTAGTGATTGCACGTGACTTTTCTTGGGTCATTAAAACAATTCCATGAAGTCTTGTGATATGATTTGGAATTCCTAAACAGATTATATTAACAAGGTCAAGAGAGCTATTGAACGCAAATTCTTAAAAATTCGATAAAAAACAACAAAACGACTTACATTTGCCTCACCGAAGGGAAGAACTGCTGATTCGGGATATTTATTCCAGGAATCTCAGGATTATTTACTGTGTTTCCGTAATGTTCATACTGGTAGTCCTCAGGCAGGAGTGAGCACGGTAGTGGGATTTGCTTATATTTTCTGTAGGCACAAACTTATTGTCAAGGTTAGTCTTAAAATGCGGTTTTCGTGGTTCAATAAAAAGTGAAGCAGGCAAATCACGACATTTCATAGGGACATGAGTATGAATTTCTGTTTTAAATGTGTTAAGGTCACGGTAAAATTCATTACATATATTCTCAGCTGAAATTTTCCTAAGCTTATTGTCCTTTAACATTTGGTTGAAACAAAACTTTATTTTATTGTATTTATTGGTCAGCCAGAATATAATTTTTTAAATTTTAAATTAAAAATTATATTTACAAAAATATTCAAAAATGTTAATTATATTACTGCTAAAATTCCCACTTTCTGCAAAGAACCAGGAGACCCATTGGGGAAGGGTTATACATGCGGAGGAATCCCGATCTGTCCTAAAGAAAGACCAATCGAGTTCCTTTACAGCAATTCAAGAAAACACTTTCACTGTGCAGTGGGATAGCTGTGGGACCACTCAATGAGAGTCTGAACTACAATAATCTGTCTGAATCACTTAAATAGTCTGCCTTAAAACCTCCTTTATTGGTGATCTTTGGTTTCTAAATAATATAAAAGTCCCCAAAACAGGTATAACTTTCACTAAACATGCAATCTCATTTGAAAAAGAGTTTTTTAGCTGCACATATAGACTATAGTAACCCTGAGTAATATTTAGTTACTAAACAAACCAATAAATTTGTATTATTGGCAATAATGATATTTTCAATTAGAAAACCGCAATCTGCTCTTGTAAACAGCAATCTTTAACAATCAAGTAACCACCTTCCACTTAACCCATACTCCCTTAAAGTAATAATGACTGACATGTACTTCCACAAGTGCACCACAAATACTTTAGTTTAGAGTAAAAAACAGTTATAATAATTTATCGTTGAGAGGGGACATGCTCTTAACTGATTTAGTCGTGAGTGAATCCCTTAGACAGCCCGGTGATGCATTGAGGTATCACTGCTGACTGTCACTCGTCAACAAGGAATATCACAGCCTTTATCTGGAATGGAAAGGAGTAAGATTCTAACCAAAAGCACTGAATTTTGTTAGGAGCTTATGCCACAGCGACTCGCCTAAAAACTACCAATAAATAATTAGTAATCTATCTGCTTCTTTTGATTGCAACTGTAAAGATTTGGTGGCATAAATTAGAAACAAATTTAAACATGATAGTTATGATAATAATTACATAAATTATGTTAATACAAATAACCATCTTTGTTACAAAAATAAGGTTACTCTCAATAAAATATCTTTTCACGATTTTTCACTTTCTTTATCGCGAGTTGGTGGCAATATTTACACAGGGGTGTCTTTTTAGGGCACAAAGGGGCGCACACTTGTTTATCCACTGAAAACTTATCCAAATTATTGAAGTGTGAACTTTCAATTGATGCTTGAGAATGGCACGTACAGTGTGTTCCCTCTTTTTCCTTAATAGATGGAATTTTGTCCATTAATGCTAGGAATTGTTAGAGTTGTGCGTGGTTTCGATTTATATAAAATAGACGATTCTTAAATTTCCTTAATCGATTAAAGCGACAAATTTACGAATAATGCTAATCGAGGCAAGTCATAAAGACTGTCAACTTGCATGAAGAATTTCCATGAGGACCCCACATAATCTGTACAGCCTCTCCCAGTAAGACTTATAACTTTAAATGGATGACTACCACAAAATTATAATTAATTTAAATTCACAAATCAATTAATCGATAAAACATATAAACTGACTTTTCATCCTCGGATGTTCTTGACTAATGATCAACTAAAAGTGACGTCGTGCCTCTATTGCACGTAATGTCTACTTAGCTGTTTTATAAAAGCTCTCATCTTTTATTCCTCGTGGGAAGGATGACAAAGTAAGGAAACATAAAAAACAAAATTCGGAACAAAGGAAGGAAGTGATCTTCAGACCAAAATTAAAGACATGATCACCCTACTGAAGCTGCACACATAGGATTATAGTTAATGATTTAATGTCAATAATAAAACTAAAGACTCAGATCATAAACAGTCCTTGTTAGAACTCTCTGGTAGTTAAGTAACCCTGACCTCGCCAATTTGTTCACAAGGGACTATTAAGTGGGACGGGCAAATACAGATCATCAACTGGGAAGCTTGGAAGACAAAAAGGGAAAACAAAATAAAAGGACCAAAGAGAATATATAAACAAAAGAATCACTGATCATTCTTCATAATCGTTAGTCTCTGTCGTCGTTGTAGACCAGCCTCCTTTAGTGAGATATTATAGTCATCCACTTTAGTGATGTCAATTACAGGGAATGTAGTCATCACTTTGTACTCATCAATGTTGTACCCCAACTTACTAATCTTCCTCAGTAAATGCTACAATAACAAATCCCCTACCCTAATACTCCGACTGTAGTCAACAGTAATGATCTTTTCATTTTCTGGTAGAGACAATCTGTATGCAGCGTCACACACCTCATCTCCAATCACACCAAAGTCAACCTTCCTCTGATAAAACCTCGAAAAGTCTATCACTGCGTGTGGGAGTTCTTCCATTTGAGTGAACTGGGGCAGGGGACCGATCAACAAAGTCATAAAGAATACACATCACATCGTCACACGTGAACTGATTAATCTCCTTCATCAACTCCCTTGTCCTCGGGTCAATGACCCCCACAAAGGGGTACTGTGCTTTAGTGTTGTACAAGGAATTGAGATATTTTCCTGTCCTCATCTCATCATACGTCTAATCAGCAATACAAACTACCTGGAACAACACAAAGTAATCATTGATGAGATTCTGCATTAGTGGGTAGTTCCACACGTCCCTGTTGAGAGCATGACATGGGAATTGACTCAGACTCTGAATATTCAATATTACCCATTTGTTGGCCTCCTTAGCAGCATTCATGACCTAATTATCAAGAAACCCACCACCTGTCTTAAATTGCCAGTAAACAAAAGGGAGGGATTCACACTAAACATCATCTTCTCGTCAAAGTAACGCGTGGTCTCTGTAATGTCATCGGAAAACTCGTATATTTCTTGGGAATGTCTACCATTAGGTAATATCATACTCAGAAGACTGTGATCCATGGCTGAGATCTGGGGACTCTCTGTGTGTTCTTTGAGTTTCGTTGAGGGTACCATCAAAATGCATTTGAATGGCCGTACCCACATCTCCATCTGCAAGTTCTAAGGCATCAACAGCCTGTAGGATGGTTAGTCCTCCCATTTATGCAATAAATATACCTGTGATCATACATATTCTGGCAACGTCTTCGTCGTAATTAGACATATAACAATAAACTTAAGTTAAATTTTAATTATTTTTAATTATTTTTTAAATAAATTTATATTATATTATTTACTTTCGATAATTATTGAAATTTTACATTGCAATTTTACTTTGTCAAGGAGTTGTGGCTAAAAACTGGGGCTGGAATTAATAAATCACATAAGATCAAAATTATCCTGATAGCATTCACATGAAATGGCCCTTTGACATCATACTCGTAGGAATATGCAGTCATTGAATATTTGCGAAAGAACATTTATTCAATCTTTGATAATCGAGAAAACCTTGGATAACACGATTGTCCCACATATAAACTAAATCGATGTTTCGTAGGGAGATACAGGGTTTAATGAATGGATCAATGAGAATTACTCTTTGTTGGATAGCGAAGATTAACACAAGAGGCTTATTGGAATGTTGAAAGTCGAATACGAGCAGGGAGCACTCCCAGTTTGCCCTAAAAGGAAACGTCACCCTTAGAAAATATTTTAATGTGTGAATAAGTTTTAATGAATTGAAAACTTATCCTTGGTGTAACAGATTAGATACCTTAATGGATACGCTGTCATTCTTCTGACAGTCTTCTATGGGTTAATTCTCTACTGCAGTGGTTCTCAACGAGGGGAGAATCACCCCTTTTGGACGATGCTCCTCGAGGAGCTCATTGTCATATGAAAAATTAAATAACAATAATAACACCAGAGACCACAGTTACAAAAACTAACTAATCACGTGATCCCAGCACGCTCTAGCAGAGACTTCATCTTGGCCCGATGTTCCTCCCTCGACCCCACACAAGTACGTAACAATCAAGTGACTGTACCTTCGCAGTCACGACGGCGCGTTCCATGATTCATTCGTATCATGGCTTTAAGAGGCATGGATGGCTGGAACTCAATGAATTGTCCTACATTCAACGATTCTTCATCATTTTTCCATCTTTTTTTATTTCGCATTTTTTCTGCAGCTACCAAAGTATGCCTTCGTGCAGAATCCCGTGACAAAGATAGGTCTTCATCTTCTTGATACTGTAGTAATCTATTTAAGCTTCATCAGATATTTGTGGCGGATAGTCCACTCCATTAAATATCTTGAAAGGAGCAAGTTTGGTGGTCTCGTGATTGGTAATATTGTAGCTGAATACAATATCTCCCAGACTGGATTGATATTTTCCCAGAGTTCCATCAGTAGAAGAAACGGATGATAACCATCTTTCAAGAGATTGATTTAACCTATACATTATCATATAAATGATACCTCTCTACCTGGCCGTGACCCACGGTGCTCTTGGTCGTCCAAAAATATGTTTAACGTTTAGCCTGTTACAAATTTCTTTGAGAAAAAAGTTTCTGAACTCCAAACCATTGTCTGTTAAAGTATAATAGGTGATCCATGGGTGTAAAAAAATTTGAAAAATCTGAGATATTTCTTCAGCTGTTTTAGTTTTAGCCATATCGACCATAGCAAACTTCGAAAAAAATCAACCATTACAAAAATCTAAATGTGACTGAAGAAGTATTACCCAAAAATATCCGTTATTCAAACAGGAATATATTCTCAGATCTATCAAATCAGCAATATACCTATCACGCGGATATTCCGCAATGATAGCAGTAATTGTTGGCCTAATCTCAGTAAGTCATTTGGTCTGACAGTAGACACATTTCTATACTGCAACTTCTACAAGAGTTAAATTGTAGATCTTTTTTCTTAGCAAACTAAATAAACGATCTCTCCCCATATGTGCAAAATTGTGTTCACTCTAATGATTAACAGGCAAAAATACTATTATCAATTGTTGTTTCAGTTTTGCTTCTTCCTCACAAACAAATCGCTGAAATAAATTGTTGCCATAATCCTATTATAATCGAATTACTCAATAATAGACTATATCGTCCTCGAAAACTAGCAATGGGCTAGTCTCCAAATGCGCTGTTTACTCTTTCTTGAAAGCGATGCATCAAGATATCCATTTTCTAGATATTCGATTATCTGACGCAACTCATCCATCTTCAACTTGAAGCTTAAAACCATGTGAAGAAATAAAATAATTTTTTTTTATTTTTAAATAATACCCACTTTATTTAACAAACAATAAAAAGTTAATATATTTAATAATCAACAACCTTCCTCGCCTGTCTGTTCGCCAGCCTCCTCAGGCAGGTTCGATTCTGGTTGCTGAAACAACTCTGAGAGGGCCTTGTCCAATTGAACCCTCTGCCCATATGGCATCTCAGGGTTCTGCTTCCTTTACTCCAGTGTCAGGCTCTCTAGGGTCCGCTTTAACACAGTGGACTGTAGATAGGCCTGGAGCTTCCTATCTACCGCCAACTGCTTCAGATAACCCTTGTGGTACTTTGTTGCAATTCCTTCCCACGTCATTACTATAGGAATAACGAGGACCTTGCAACCAAGCATCTGCCCCATCTCGTTTGCAAGAAAGTCATACTTCCTTTTTTCTCCACCTCCACAGTATGCAAACTGTCTTGAGACGTGATGCCAACTTCTATGATAAGGACTTGGCCAGACTCCTTATTGTGTACCACAATGTCCGGTTTATTGTGCTCGACTAGCACCGAGGTACGGATAACACTGTCTACCTTAATTCGGACCCTGGTGTTCTCTACTACAGATTGCACCTTATGAGTCCGCAACTTTCTGGTGTGGCGAATACCATACTTATTGCATAGTAGAAGATGAAGACTCCTTCACTACCTCGTTATGCCTCTACACATAGTCGTGGCAGAGCATGGATCCACATCTAGTGGCTAAATGATCAACCGACATGCTCCTTGACTTACAGTGGGGACATGTATTTGTTGATCGACCCCAAAAAATATTGCGGTCTTGCATATACGTGTACAGCGCCTCCGATCGAGGTGAGTTGTCACCGTATTTTAGCCATATTGTCGACGACTTAAGGTCAACATGTGGGTTGTCCAATGCTCTGAAGAGGACCTTATGAAGGCTTTTTAAGTTTTTTTATTTTTAAATATTAATAGAGTTTTTTTGATAATTAAGTATAATAATATATCATTAAAGTGACACTCTATTTATATTGACTGTTTTTTTGCCACTTTACGTTTTTAAAAAATTTAATAACCCGGATACACCGAGAAAGAAGTTAAAGTAACCAACTAATTAAGTGTATCCAGTTTCCACTTCTACAGAAACAGAGTCCATCCGGAATCAACATAAAAGGTAAGACGTCTATTACATGCAGTTGTGGAAACCTCTCCAAGTGGAGTGGGGGAAAGCAAATGATCCTTTTCCGTGCCGGCCTGGCACTGGTCGTCACCTAGACAGGTGGATCACATAACGCCACTCTAATAAAAAGACGTACGGACGGTGACAATTTATATTAAAACTATAACATTATTATATTTCATTTAAAATTATTAGCGTGATTTCGGATACTTTGTGATGAGTCTTGTTCAAAAATAGTTAGAACCTATAAAGAGGAATATATTTTTTTGGATTTATTAAAATCCTCAGGATCTTCATAAACGGCATTGTTTGCAATGTGATACAGTATTTTCCAATGAGGCAATGAAGCCATTGCCCTTAATCAAACATTCCAACTCAATGGAAAAAAATAGATTTTTTTGAATTAAAAAAGAATTATGAAAATAAAAACACTTTAATTATCTTTTTAATAAAAGTACATTTCAAAATGTTTCCGAACATTTATTCATACAAAGTTTAGAGATAATTGCAAAAACTGGTTACCTGATTTATTTTAATTTGTATGTAATCCCAATTCGAAGGCAGATAGTGTTAATCTCCTGTATTATTAACGAATATTTACAAAAAGATTCTTCAAACATACTGAAAACCATCCCATTGAGCAATGACACAATAAGAATTGATGAAAGTCTAATGACATTGAACAATCTTTAATATTATGTCGCGCGCACAACGCACAACGATGAACAACGCGCAACAAATCATGTGTCAATCAATGTCATGTCAAAACCACGCCACGTCATTCGATAGTAGATTAGCACTTTCCGAAAATATTCGTAAATCTAAGGATGCCTGCATACAGAGGTTATATAAAATGTTATGATGAATATGAAATAATCGAACGCATTATTAAAGACCAAGTATCTCCAAGTACCAACAGGCATAATAAATTACGTCTTCTACAAAAATCAAGAAATTTCATGATCAACGACAAAATGTATCTGAAAGATCCGAATGGAAATCACAAGCCTGTCATTTGTATGGACAATGAGATGGATGTTTTGACCTCAGCACTCCATAACCTGGCTCATCTTGGAATGAATAAAATGGAGGATCTCTCCAATGAACACTACTTCCACATTAAAAGAAGTGTAATCCGTAAAGTAATTAATTCCTGTGAAATCTGTAAGTTTTCTACTCTTTAAAAGTTTGTTTTTTGGTAATATTTTAATAGATAAGTGAAGAACATTACATCATTGCGTTAAAACCAAATGAAAGGTTTAAACTAGATCTCATTGATCTGAAAAGATCTTATTCTGTCAACGATGAATACAAATGGATGCTCACTGTAATTTATGTATATTCAAAGATGCTTAAAATCATATATTTAAGTTTCAATGGAATTAAAAAGCATATTCTATGAATATGGGCCTTGTATGACAATCAGACAATGGTACAGAATTTAAAAATTCATAGAACGATTCAATCAAACCATCACACGATTCTGTCAAAAATGATGGCAAAAAACGCTGGAAAATCTTGGATTAAAATGTTACATAGTGCCACTTATATGTATAACATAACTGTACATACGTCGAGCGGAAGAACACCTTTTGAGATGTATAGAGGCATTCCTGGTTTTAATACTGTTACACTAAATGATGATTGGTTGTATTTTTTATAATTTGACATAGATTTGGAGAATGATATTTGCGAGTAAATACTGATGTCGTTCCGTATGATGAGTCGTTAGACGAAACAAATAATGAAGCTACAAAGTCTGCTTGTGAAATGGTTTACAAAAAATGATTTTAAATTAGAACATTTCCAACTTAAGCTCATAAAATCGAATTTGAATACACCTTATTTTAAGAGAATGAACAAAAAGATAACTGTTCATTATGGTAAATACACGTTTTTATGTGAGATCAAGTTTTTATTAAATAATTAAATGTAGGTTAGAGTTTTAAAAGATCATGGAACTAATGGGGATAATAATTCACACATTTTCATATTCTTTGAAATCCTTCTGCAAATACTATCCACCAGATAGATGTTTATGCCCCTGTAGTAAGGTGGCGAAAGTTCATACCAAACTGGAAAGATTTTACTCAGCTCCCTAAAACATACAATATATACGAGTCGTAATCACTGATATTTACGGCAGTTGTCCTAGGAAATGACCTGAAAACATCTAAAATGAGTTAAAATTAGATTTTCGAGAACGTTAGCTTGCGACATGGAAAAGATTGACGTCTAGTTGTGTTTTACTGCTAATGTTATTATGGCTAACATGAATGTGTTTATTATCTTAAAGATAGGTAAAAATTACATATGTGGTAACTATTGTTTTACATCAATTCAATTTAGTATTTTTTTAAAAGGAAAAAATTTTATTATAAAATGAATAAAAATTAAATTAAGGCATCTGAATGGCCATTAGTATTGAACATTATTTTGAAGGGCGTCAACTCAGAGAGGAAGTATCTACCTCCTTAGGAAGTAACCTACTATAAGTAGAGTACTCGGTGGATCATTCAATATAAAAAATTAATTAGATTTAGTTAATTTAACAGTAAAATATTATTTATTAACGATGGGGAAGAGCGGCTGCTGACATTACGGAAAAGCGTTTCCGCGACAACTGCAATCCCAATTCGTTGCCTCAGCCAGACCGCTTCCCGGATCGATATTTTTGACAAAAATAGATTTAGTTAATTGTTTTTAATATTTTTAGAAAAATCTAAAGTTTTTGAAATAATCAATTTTCCCTACAAATTTAATGTTTAAAATTAGAAAAACATTGTGGATTGGTTACTTGGCCTTAGCATGTCTGAGTTTATCAGGTTAATCGAGGGGCTTGCAGGACTGCGGATGGAAGATCCTAGATTGTTCTATCATGAGGGTTGACTCCCATTGCGTGCTCAATATCTGAGGTCAATGAAATTATTGGCATAAAATTAAAAATGTAATGATGGATGAATTTTTTTAAAACCAAAATGTGAGATTATTCCCATTAGTGGTTAATTATGCGGACTAGCATGATTATAAATAGTAATTAAGGTAATTAGCACAATGAGTAGACTCTCTAATCAAGTTGATCCCTTTTATTTTTGTGATTACTCTTGGAGGAGGAATGAAATATTTTTAAAAAAACATTTCACTGACAAACCAAAATGCCATTATGAAAAAGACAAACAGTCACTCTCACTGTATCTCGACAATATTAAGGTTCAAACTCGATAACAAGTCAAGGACTATTAGATCTGACAAAAGTAATAAATTGGATTTGACGGTTCAAAAAACGAATGATCAGCCCAGAAAAACAAGTTTTCAGACAAAACAAAAAAACATCAGTTAATATATTCTTTCTCTCTTTTCTTTAATAAAAATTCTTTTACTGTTAAAATTTTGTGTTTTTAAACAAAATTTTACATCAAGACACTGTTAGGAGGGATCTAATTCATGACTTCAACCAAATGACCATATGGAGATAGCATACTTTGAAAAGTAACGAACCTTTCATGGATAATTGTAATATTCATTCCTTGCTTATAAAGTGATTATCACAAATTCGTGAAGTTTAAGAAAACATTACCAAAAATCCACTCAATGACTGTAAATTTATAGTAAAATTAGGTAAAAATAAAGTGATCGTTAATAGATTACCATATTCTCAATTTATATTATCTCTTGACAATATAAAACAAAACCGCAAATTACCACTTCGTTTGGAAAATTAAAAAAATAAATTAAAGTTATCACGGTTTTAGACCACTTGACTGGCAATGTCCCTACAACAAATGCTTTCTTCCCATTTATCTTTCTATTTCCTACTGAACCTTTATTATGGGGGTTGGAAGCGATCAAACCACCTATTTTGAAAAATTATATTAAAATAAACAACTATACAGTATCCACCCTAACGCCCGGCTATTCCCTCTCAGGATGGCAAGATTCTCTCAAATAGCCAGCAGCGAGATCGATTTTCTGACAAAATAGATAACTATCATGTACCTCTGGGTATCGACACTATAGAATTGGATTCACAGTTAACCAGGATCTTTACGACCATGTGATTCCTGTATCTCGGAACATATAAATTTTACGCAATTCAAGTGGGGGAAGAAACCAACTCATTTCTACATCTACACTACAGTCTCGGTTAACACCAATCCTGAGGAGCTCACGACATGCCACTAAAATAATATATGAATGTGGAGGAAGTGGATGATAAAGTAGTGACCACCATATTGTTTGGTAATCATAAATATAACAGAAGATGCTCAAATTAACGAAAAAATAAGTGCCTAAAATACCTCTGCAGACAAAATACCTCTAAAAAATAAAATACCGACAAATACCTATAAAATACCTCTGCAGACAAAATACCTCTAAAAAATAAAATACCGACAAATACCTATAAAATACCTCTGCAGACAAAATACCTCTAAAATAAAATACCGACAAATACCTATAAAATACCTCTGCAGACAAAATACCTCTAAAAAATAAAATACCGACAAATACCTATAAAATACCTCTGCAGACACTAAAGAAGGCACTTCTGGAGGGGAGTTGGGTCACTGGTGGAACATTCAAAGAGAATTTGGGAGATATTGGAGGTTGGGATCACCTAATTAGTGGGTTAACCATTCTTTTTTGGTGGTCTTGTTGTTTAAATAAAAATTAACGAAAAAAACCATTAAGGAATTCAAAGCATGAAAGGACATATTACTAGAATAAGGGTATCCAGCAAACTTGAGTGCAAGTTTTGCGACCTTCCCGTATTTTTCAGCAGAAAGACCCTGGCGTCCACAGGTATTAAGGGTTTCCTTGCATCAGCACTCTTGTGTTTGACAAATTTTTAGTCCAATTCGGGTGGAGATCCCAATTCAGACTGCAATATAATAGAGATTGAGACTCCAATTACAGTAAAGTCTCTCGAATCCGCCAATTATAACTAATAAATTCTATAATCCACCATTTTTTCTAACAAAATTTCTCGAATCCGCCAGATTTTTTTAATGAATCCATGTCTCTTAATTTTAAATAATTTTTTAAATAACTTATTAACACGTTGTCATTGATTATTGTTGTTTTCATGAAACGTAACCGTACAAGATTAAAAAACAAACAAAAAATTTCAATTTTAAAGTTCATTGAATCGAATATTGAATTACCTTCGATAAAAATTTCAGAAATTTTTTTTTCCAAAAAATATAATGCTCCTATTTCTCGTAGATTTATTGATCATCTGAGAAGTAAAAAAGGATCTGAAAATATGTTGAATAACTTACGATCTGACATTTCTCGCAAAGAATAGTTAAAGTTTAGTGAAATCGATTATGACACGATTTCTTTGGTTAATTCAATGGATGTTAAAGGAGCCATTTTGAACGATGAAATTATTACTGAGAAAGCCAAAACATTTGCATCGAAACGAGGGATCACTGATATCAAAGGAAGATCAAAATAATAGAATAAAACACAATCCCTATCGAATTGTTTAATTTTGGAAACCTTTAACAATATTGTCCATTATTATTGTAGATTTAACACTTAAAAGATGATAATTAATATCCAGGAATAATTTATTGGATATTTATTAAAATATAATTTTTATTTTAATTCTAATATATCCGAAGAAGCGCCGGAAGGGGACCACGTCATGCTGCTCTGAATGATGTGATCGTCAGAGCTCTGAAGGCTTCAGGCTTCCCAGCACAGCTTGAACCAGTGGGTCTTGATCGAGGAGATGGGAAGAGACCTGACGGGATGACCCTTTTCCCCTTCACGTCTGGAAGATCTTTGGTCTGGGACGCAACTTGCATAGACACGTTCTCAAGCACGAACATTTTTAAATCTGTTCAGACACCTGGAGCAGCTGCTTCGACTGCGGAAAACCTAAAAATCAAGAAATATTCTTGCCTCGGGGATCGCTACCGATTTACTCCTGTTGCGACCGAATCATCGGGAGCCGTTGGTCCAATGACGGCTGAATTCTTGCAAGAACTCGGAGGATTGCTTGCCAGAAAGAAAAGGGATCAACGAGAAGGGTTATGGCTAAGACAAAGGATTGGAATAGCCATACTCCGAGGGAACTCGTTCGCAATCCATGCAGCAGGCTTCCTCAACTGACATTTGTTTAATTGTTAAAAAATTTTTTTGTTAAAAAAAATAAAAAAAAAAAATTCTAATATAATAAAAATTTATTAATCTCATAGCAATTGAAATGAAACATAAAATAGTGGTAGTTAAGATAAAGACTTTGAAATTTTTTTTATTATTTAAAAAATAAAATAGATGATAAATATACTCTCTAAATATTTAATATGAAATTGCAATTATTTAGAACATCTAGTTTTACAGGAAAGGATCTTATAATAATTTCAAGCAAATAATTGCAGTTCTAGCCTATTGAATACCGAACCTATTGGACCAATAGCGGGTACTTCATTATAATATATTTTATTAGGATATACTACTTCCACAGTTACAACTAAAGGTAAAATCTCTTCTACGACCAATGATTACTTCTTTTGGTAAAACATTTTAATTCCATGATTATTCTATTCATTTGGATATTATCTTTATTCATAGAATTGATTACAACAACTTTCCTTACTACAACTGAAGGTAAAATATTTTAATTCTATATTTAATCAATTTATATTATTTTTTATTTGAAGATCCAAGCATAACAAGATAACAATTACTTTAATTTCATAGTAAGCACCCATGCCCGAAAATTTAGTACTTCGTCCGTTGTTTCCACTGGAAGTAACACTCCTCGTAATTGGATGGGTTTTAGCTGACATACTAATTTAAACTAACTGTTATCTAACTTGGTTTATTATTCCCTCATTTAAAACATATGAATGATATAATAACAACTAAATATAGAAAATTGAGAAATTTAAAAAAATCAGTAAGAAATCATATTAACACTTCGTAGGACTTACTCATTAAGAAGTTGGTCTTTAACAATCAATTTGTGCATCAAAAAACATCCAAGAACCGGAAAAGACATGTCTATTAAGCACAAAAATCAGTCAATGGAAATCCTTAAATAATCACAGTTGTAGAAATCCTTTAAGAAATAATCCAAAGTAATAAGGAAAATTAAATGATCCTTTTGATTCTTTCTGGAATTGGATTTTACAGTAATGAAGAAACCAAGCAATGGGGAAATTAGTTGTTTTAGAATAATTATACAAATTCTATGAAATATTTCTACGTAATTATGCTAAATTAGTGAATAATATAGGCCTGAATAACGTGCCTAAGAAGCAGCTTCTATGTTCCTATGTTCAGAAAAACCGGGATTCTGTATGCTGCCTCAGGAGACTAAAATAAAAAATAGACTCGATGAAACACATCAAATTACAGGTACTATCGCTTCCCTCAGAATCGAGGCATTATGAACAAGGCTTTGCCATACATAAGGACTATATTCCCAGAGTATATCGTTACTGGAAAGTCAATGACAGAATCAGTGTCTTACAACTACGTAAAAGATCAAGCAGAAATTCGAGGAGACTAATCTCAATTATCAACGCACCACACAGTGGACGTATCCTAAAAAATCCGGAAGAACTTGAGCTGTTCTACGAGGAATTGGGAAGGACATTAACAGACCTCTGTTCATCATACTTTTTGTTTATTGCAGGGGACTGGAATGCGAAAGTGGGAATTCGTAGAGGAATTGAAAGCTTCATTTTATTTCAGCAATCGAGCAAAGCAGAAACAAATATTTGGCTGCTTATCAAGTAAAATCATTAGATGGAATGCACTGATTTAAAATAACGTCACTTAATTTGAAATTTAATAAATGGCCAATTTGCGAGGGTCGAGTGTATATGATTCGTCCTTACGCTTCTTATTATTTGGAAGTTTATGTAGTTATTTTATTAATAACACAGATATTGGCCTTCTGGCTGAAAGTACCATCTAATGACGTAGGATGTGACTGTCGTATGTTCCAATCAGAATGATAGACTTTTCAGCAAAGGTCAATTCACGTTCAAACAGGTCACCCGTGAGGCAACGATTCCTCCTGGCACGACACAAAGTTTCGCATTATTTGGAAATATATGTACAACTAATTTATTTAATAACCCCGGATGTATCGGAAAGAGATTGACTTAGCTTCTAAAGTATATCCATTTTTCACCGTCGGAATAAGTAGTGTCTTTCTTTTCCAACCAACAGGTCTATTTAAATAGGCCATTGTGGGGATTTTTTTAGTTTAATGAGAAGAGAGATTTTTTTCGTAGACATGATTTTCCTTTGTTTGATGAAAGCCAAAGACAGTGGATCGTTTAATATTAGTCAAGGATTTGTGACTGAGCAGCAATAGGTGGTGCCTGATAAAAGAGAATTTTTGATTAATGCATAACCAGTTACAATGACGTTAATCTCTAGTAGATTCCATAACGTTATATAATATTTACAAATCTATACTATTAATGAAAACACGCACTTAAAATCAAAACGCCGTGTTAAACCACATGTCCGGTGAATATTCCCCACTAACAATTTTCAATAGCTCATCACACAGAATATCGTGAAGGGCCTCAAATTTCTTGACTAAAAAAACAATAAACACCATCGTAACCAGATGATTTCCAATTCGGTGAACATTCAATTATGTTCTTGATAAAGTCACGTGTTATATCCACTGTAGACTCTTCCACTCCAGTTATACATTTTTTCGACAACGTTAAAAGATCTCTGACTTTCAGCTTTCTCCCACACGGTTTCCCAAAAAGATAAACACTCATCTTTTCTCACTTCATACACAGTATGCTGAGCATCACAGCATAATTTTAAAAATTTATTCATTCATAGATCTCAAATTTAGATATTATTGTTAAAATGTGATCATGGAAGCTACAAAGCTACCATATCGCAATAAAGAGTGAGGTATGGAAGGTCTTTCATATCGAATTAACACTTAGGCCCACCACAACCACAACACGCTAAACATTGTGGTTGAAATCCAATTTGATTCGACAGTTTAATAGTAGACATATTATTTTTATCAAACCAAATTTGTAAAAAATTGATTTAATCAAATGGTTCTCAACCTGGGCGCTATCGCCCAATTGGGCAGTGGGATTTTTAGTCTCAACCCCAAAAAGAAGTGAAGAGCATTCTTTCCTTCTCCCTTTAAGAATAGTTATAATAACTGTTCTTTACTTAAATAAAGTGTTTCCTGGCTGAGTGGAGCTATGGCTAATATGGCTCTGCATAAAAGTGCAGTTAGTTAATTATTTATTGAGAAGTGAGCGAAATTGAAAGTGCGAGGTGATATGCGACTTTATTTAAGTCAAATCAAGTCTGATAATGAAATGTTGAATAAAAGTAATCAAGAATCACATTATTAATAAGCACACCGCAAAACAACGTTATTAAAGTTATCTCGCTTGTGCCACCCTCTCCTGGATGCGTTTTGTTAATCGCTTCCAGTTTTCTCTGTTCTTCGATAGGTCCCTCAGGTGCTCAAGATCATCTGCCGACGTCAACCCTTTCCCAATTGAAGTTAGGTCTCGATGTAGAAGGGTTGGTAGAGTGATTCATGGTCTTATTCGGAAAGTCGATTCCTGATGAAGAGCATAGTTGTGTTCCATTCGAGATTAGCGGAAGTATTCCTGTCCATTCTTAGGATGTGACCAAATAAACCCCATCTTTGTTGGGTGAGGTTGGTGACGCATCTCAAATTGCACTAATGTCTTTTTCACTCTTTTCAAACTCTTTGTTCACGCTTGCATCCTTCAACGTTCGAGGACTAAAGTCGTCGGTCACTCTGCCAGGATCTGAACAAGAATCACATTAGTTAATTATTATTGCATTTTCAATAAAACTATTCGTTACCGAGTTGAATATCCTGGACATATCCTTTCCCAACATCTCGTCCTTTCCGAGTATCCGCCATTATAGAAACCCCCAGTGGAGTAGTGAAGAAAAAGATTTTTTTGATGACGGCCAGACATTGGACGTCCCCTGGGTTAATGGATCCAACCACGCCTCTAAATACGGAAGAGGGGGAAGGAAATCCTTAGACCAAGTAGGTAGCTGTATCTAAGTCACAACCTCGAGGACAATCCCATTAAAGCATAAATGTGTTATAATTAAAGGGAACAAATCAATAATTAGTGAATTAGTAATCCCTAAAAGCTCTCAAATGTATCCTTTATGATTTGTGTGGACTCCAAGAGCTCTTCCTCAGTTATTGTTAGGGCAGGAGCAAAACGGATTTTATCCACGTGGGTAGTTTTGGTCAGCAATCCATTTTCCATTAGCCTTCTACAAATATCGTCCCCATTGTATTCTTAACCATTATTTCCCACAAATAAACCCTTCTTGACGACAATTCCGTTAAAAAGTCCTTTTCCACGGATACATTCGACGTATTTTGGATTGATCTTCCTGACCTCTCGTCTAAATATCTCCCCCAAATATTCAGCACGATCTGACAACTTTTCTTCTTCTATTACCTAATAATAAAGCTGAATGGTCACTTTAAGGGCCTCTAGTGCTACTTTCGAAGACAAGGGGTTACCACCAAATGTAGACCCATGTGTCCCAGGTTCCATGGTCAACATAACCTCATCATCCGCCAAAACGCAGGAAATCTAGATGATTTACACAATAAACCGGTAGCAATCCCCCAGATAATGATTTCCCGAGGATAACAATATCTGGTCGTACATTCTCGTGATCGACACACAATTTTCTAACTTTAACGAGTATTGTACCTCCCAGTTCTTCCAAGGCCTGTTTGGACCTCATCATCAATGAAGAGAACATTATTTCGTTTAGTAATCTCCCTGACGCCTGTAAGGTACCCATCCTTGGGGACTACAACTCCAGCCTCTCCTTGAATTGGTTCAACCATAAAAGCACAGACATTTGGATCCTGACAGGCTTTCTAAATGAATATTTAATAATCGAAGAACATCGAGAGCTTCAAGATCATCGTAGTCGACCATAACTACTCCTGGGAGGTAAGGACCGTACCCATTATAGCAGGATGGGTCAGTTGATGAGGAAACTGCCGCCATTGTACGTCCCAAAAGTTATCTTTAGCGTAAATTATTTTTGCTTGATTTTGTGGGATCTTTTTGACATAGTATCCCCACTTCTTGGCAAGCTTGCAGGCAGTCTCCCCACCCTCGGCGCCTGAAGGTCACTCCACATACAACCAGTGTTCATGGGCAGAACCTTGTCATATCCAAACAGTTTAGTGATGTATTCTGTGTAGGCCTCGAATGGTTTATTATAGAAGGCTCGTGAAGATAATGTGAGTTCTTTAGCTTGGTCAATCATAGCTTGGACGATCCTGGGATGGCAGTGACCCTGATTCACAGCACTGTAGCCACAGAGGAAGTCGTAGTACTTCTTCCCAAACGTATCCCATACATAGCAACCTAGCCGTGTGTTAATGGGTAACCTTTTCCATAATTAATGACAACTGGTTGTGCCTTATAATTATGTGCACTGAATTTGTCGACAGTCTCGATCACTTTTGTGTCCACTTTGAAGGGATACCCATTTCTGACTGATGTGGCTGTAACAAGTAATTATAAATCACAACCATTGCTAATATTCCTCACAAAATTAGATAACTTAGACATTAAACAGGCCTTTCACGTGTAAATAAAATATGAATTTATTTGACATAATTATGTATTAATTTTTAATTATTGTGGAAAATAAAAATTGATATTTTAATTAACAATTACCAAGATTAGCATGCCTTCTGGCTGAACGTTACGTCTTAAAATAAATAAATAAACGTTACGTCTGATGACATTGGATCTGGCAGTCGTTGGTTCGAATCCAAAAGATGGAGTTTTCCAATTCTCACCAAACTCCCTACCCGAATCCACTAGTGAAGATTACCCATTATGAAAATACAACGAAAATGGAAGATGGGAGTTATCCTTAGCATAAAGTTAATATAAGGAGGGTTAAACCGGTATAAAGAATTCTAACCAGATAGTTAACAAAAAAGTAACTTCTATTTAATATTTTAGTCAAAAAATTATAAAAAAGAGCAAACTAATATTGCCTGGAACCAGTTCTCATGAGAGAATTTCCTTTTACCGTCAAAGTGATTAACAATCCAAACTTACTACAAGTTGACTAATTATTTATCGTCATTTTAAATAATCATTAGTCAAAAAATATAAAATTGAATAGCAGATACACACCACGTGAAAATAATAATCTGGTTACTATAGTTTAATTCCTAAGCAATCTTTTAATGTTTTTTGTTTTAAATTCTAGATATCCGAGGGAACTCGTTTGCGATCCACGCAGCCGGTTTCTCAACTGTTTCTTTGTTGAATAATTGTTTTTTATAAAAAAAAAATTTATAGATATCAGTAACCAACGTGGTTGATTGGTAGGAAGTTTGGGTTAAGATACCTATAATGGACGAAATGTTTACCTCTCAAACCTTGAAACATAAAATTAATAAATCCTCTGTTTTGACTGGAAAAATAGCTCACATGAGGTGTTCTGATTACTCTTTTGAATATGTCTCTTCTTTTCTCTGCACAAAACCTACAATAGCGCAAACCTTTCCGATGCTCATATTCGTCCTTATCGTCTACCATTATTATTATTACCCCCAGGATCACTGGGTCAAAGAGAAAGAAATAAAAGTTCTCATCTAACTACGTGATCCCAGACCGACAAGGGAGAGGACGAGTCCGGTGGTGTCGAGAATCCTGAACAGCTTTTCTCATTGGACATATGGAATATAGGGCAGCTCTGTAAACTAGCCTCCTTTAAGATTTTCCGTTGTAATTCGATTAAGAAATTTTCAATGGGCTGGATTTTGAGTTCTGGTCCAATTATCCTTATTGCGGATTCCTCGATTGCGGATAATTTCAATGAGGAGGATCGTGAAATCTGCATTGCCCATACGTCATCGTTGGTCTGATAAATTGTTCATAAATCGTGGCAAGGCCACCAGTTTGGTCTCTAAGTGTTTTTGAGAGCACTTTTAAAATTCTCATTTTCTTCAGAGCAGAAGTTACTATGTTTTCAACATGTCGGATAAAGGTGAGTCCCTGATCAAAGGTTACTCCCAAAATCTTCGGTGTTTTGTTAATAGGAATAGCTTCGTTCTTCATAAAGATTTTTGGTTCGATACAGAGCTGTCTTTTGTAAGTGGTAAACACGTGACAGAGGACTTTGTTGCTGATGTGTCGAGTCTCCGCTTCGAGAGCCATAGTTACAGCTTGTCAAGCATTTGTTGAGTGAACTGAGTCGCTGATTGAATGTTCTGCCTTGGAAGCAAGAATGATATCGTCAGCGTTTTCATTACAGGTTTGTGGCATGTCGTTTATGAGAGATTGAAAAAAGATGGCGATAAGAGGATCCTTGAGGAACTCCATTTGGTATGAGATGGGATTTTGACTTAATGTTGTTGCAAATCACTCACGTCTCCCACTTAAGAAGTTGGCAATCCATAGTTTTATGATTGGGTGATGCATGTATCGTAAATTTTCTCAGTAAGGAGTTTTCTTGAGACTGTGTCGAAAGCCTTTGTTATATCAACAGAGACCAAGACTGTTCGTTGGTGTGGTTTAGTGGAATTAATCCCTCCGCAATGAACTGGCACAGAGACGTTAGCTATGTTGCTGTGGAGTGTTTAGCCCGGAATCTATGTTGGAAATGAAAGAGCGGGTGTAGTCTTTGACATTTTCAAGAACTAATCTTTCGACTATTCGGGAAAGTGAACATAGGATCGAGATTGGTTTGTAGGAAGAGGTCATTTTCGGAATTTCCTGGCTTCAAGATTGGTTTGATGTATAATCTCTTCCAGAATAGTGTTCATATTTATTGATATTGTGAATATGCAAGCAATTAAATCTAGAGCAAGAGGTCCTAGATGCTTTAGTTACGTTGTAAAAATATTGTCTGGACCTCGGGCTTTGGAGTTTCGGGTCTTTGATATTGCCCACTGGACGTCCTTCGCCGTAATATGGTCCACACGTATGATCTTTCGGTTTTATTCTGTTTAAGAGTACTTGGTGTTTTTGAGTGGTTTTTATGTGCTATGGAAGCATAGTATTTCATTAAGGTGTTTGGTTGTAGTAATATCCCTTTTGCGGTTCATCGAAAGACCTTTTGATAGATTTGATTTTGTTCCAGACTTTCTGTACTGACGGATTTTCTGTTAGGGCTTTTGATAGTTCTGTCCAGCGTTTCTCGTTTGTTTTACTGATATATTTGTTAATCTCCTTGTTTAGTGTACGAATTCTTATTACATCCTCCTTCGACGGTATGTTCTTTTTTTTTAAATAGTTTCTTTCTTTGACTAAATGTTTGGCTGTTGAATTGAATCGGTTCTTGTGTGAAAGTTAGGGTCGTTTAGGATGCAAAAGGTTCCCAAGTCTTTGATTAGCATGTCTTCCCGCCTGTTTGACGTCTGACCTTTCAGCCAGAGTGGGTGTTTTGTATTTAGGTCATCCAAAGAAGAACGTTCCTTAGTGAGCTGATCGACTAAGTTTTGGGCAAGTGGCTGATGAAGGAAATAGATATGAATTGATCAGAGTAAGACGTAACCTTGGGAGTTGGATTTTTGTGGCCAGAATTTCGATACTTTCATGGTTTTGGAGACGGTTGTAAACGTATTTGGTGATATTTTCATAAGGGATCCCGTTTCGTATGATAGTTAGTAAGCCTCCCCCAAGTTTTCCACATCTATCTCTGCGGATAACTGAGTATCCAGGAAATTTTGGAGTTGTGTTCGCACATCTGAGTTTGTATTCTTGTAATAGAAGGACGTCAATTCTATATTTTTCCATAATCTTACATTTGATCTCGATTCGACGTCCCCACACAGAGACAGTCCGCCCTTGTCAGTCCATCTGTGTAGGATAGGGGCAGTTTAAAATGTCTCCAGTTTGGTGAGTTACGTGACATTCAACATACCACAAAGCAGGCGTTGTCTTTTATTTATTTCTTTAACTCCAAGACCACCAAGAAAGATAGGTCAAAACTAACTAATTAGGTGATTTCAGCCTCCAACAACATCCGAACTCTTTTCGTCTGGTCTTCTGATGACCCAACCGCATTCCGGAAGCGCCTTCTCTTCCTTCTGCATAGGAATTCAATCGACGTGCACTTTTTTGCAACCGACCGAAATTCCTCTGCACGGGCCACCTTTTCTTCGAATGGGTTTCCAAGTTCCTTGCAAAAACGTAGGAATAGTTTATTGAAAATAATCAAAAAAATAAAATTAAAATTATTATAATTTTAGGCGTTGTCTTCTCGTAAATTAATAGTTAATTGAAAATAAAAAATTAAATATAATAATTATAATTTAATGATATAAATAAATATATTTTGATAGCCCAAATAATGGAAAATACTCCAATTCTTATATTTACAGAACAATGTCCGATTTGTGTGGTAGAGTACAATATTTAATTACAGAATGGATATTTATATGATGACTATACCTCCTTAGGGATAATACTTGGAATTCTTTTTTTTCCATGTGGAATTATTTGCTGCGTGAATATGAAAAAACCAATTTGTTCTTCCTGTGGCTACACTAAAAAATAATTTAACTCAAATTTGTTGGAAATTAAATATTAGAGCTTACTTTATTGTTAAGAGTAGATAAAAATCTCCATGTCTACCTACAGTCCACATTTAAAGCGACAATAGAAAGCCTCACAGTAGAGAACAGAGGACAGAGCATGAAAATGCAATATGAACAGCCCAGTGGATGCCCGGGATCCAAAAAGGACCCCTCTCTTCTCTACCTCACTGAAGGGATTCACACGATGACTGGTGCGGATATTTGAATAAAGTGCGTTTCACTTCAACCGTGAGAATTGTGTATGGCCTAATTGCATTAATTAACTCTTAGAATATTTCCTTATTTTTTAGTTATATGGATGCTAGGACCGGTTTTTTCTTATAAGAGAATTATAACTAGATTGACATCACATGGAGACCTGATACCAGTGCCGAAACAGGCACTTTGGTTTATTACAACGTTGATACTCCAAAGCCAACATAGTGGTGATAGATTGGGACTGCTATGAAAATAGGTGGCTTATCGACCTATTTTATGTAAAAGTGATGTAGGGAACGAGCATCTCCCCAAACTATGCAGTTAAGGAAATGTCCTGCCTTATTCATGAACTCCAATACCAATAATATTGATCGGAACCATTTTCCATATTTCAGAATTTGGATAATATTCAGAAATGAACTATCAATCATGGAAAACATTGCTTGGTATCCTTAATGGGAAAAGATGGAACAGGAATATCTATCTACTATCACCACCACAAGCGAACTAAGGGTCATTTCATAGACCCTTTTTGAGTTTGTTAGCAATTGATGCCCTCTGTTGGTAAGATTGAACAGCTATTAGCGGTCTCTACTCCAAATCTCTTAAAATAGTGTGTTTCGCCGCAAACTTTATCTTGACTGGCGATTTAAACTAAAAACACGTGCTACCTTAGTGCTATATGCTTTGAAATACCAAAGGCGTTAGACAGCGTATAGCATAAAGCTTTACTATCTCAGATATTCCAAACCAAAGCCACATTGGAACTGCCACATGTGATAAATAATTTCCCATACAAGAGATATTCCTTTATGAGCCATTTGCCTTATCTGTAAGATCCATTAGAGGAGAGGATTCACAGAAAAATTAATCCTTACCCTCGTAATACTTAATATCTTATGTCGACTCTCCCAGTTAAGGAAATATCGTTGTCGCGCTCTGTATTGGATAGAGAATGGTGTCATTAAATTACGATAGGGTTGTTGATAAGAGAACTAAGAGTTTTTTGAAAGAAAATCTAATCTTAGACGTATATATCAAAGTTCACGGAAAAGGGTTTAAATAGAACTTACAGACTAGAAAACCTCTTTCAATTTCTTGCTACTAAAATGTTGTCGATTGAATTGGATAACCGGTGCACTAAGATGTTTCCATCTCATCTTGACTGATGCCGAGTTTCCCCTTTTTGTATGTTGCACTCTGCTAGCTCATGGGAAACGTTTTTTCGGATCCATATCGATCTACAGAATTTATGAAGCAGGTATTTTAGTGCATCTACCAATGATCCATGAGTTTAACAGCCATAACAGAACCTCTTAATGTCTCTACTCTTTCTCTTATTCTGGTTATGATTAATCTGCCTCAAGTGACCCCCAGTGCCCAGATACCAAGAAAATGAGCTTCCGACTTAATTAGACCATTCTTCATAAGGGTTCCCACAACTACAAATACTGAATGTTTTTTTCTTTCCAAAAGTTCCGAATAGAAAAGCGTATGAAAAGTCCCAAATGTAATTTGAATGAATATTAACCTGTGAATAACATGATGAGTGTTAAAATATATTTCTCATGAGTCCTACCTGGAAACCTCATCAATCAAGTCTCGTTACTTTAGTATAGGTCATTTAGCAAGTGTTCCTACTGGGCCGCTAGATTTTGGAGTATGTCAGTTTGGATGAGAGCTATAAGATCTATATTTATCAAAAATCATTGTTTTCTTGTACTTTTCCATTTGGTGTCCCCTAACGATTACATTTTGTTTTCAACACATTAACCTTCAGTTTCCCGAAGTTTGATTCCCTATATCAGTGGTTCCCTTAAGGTGCTCGTGGAACCCTTTTTGGCTATTTTTTGAGAACCCTTCCAATTCAATAATTACAATTTTCACTTAAAACATATCGTAATAACCAAAAACAATTTAATGTGAACATTGGGGTAGCTTTTTATCATAGTTTCGTAACGTTATGATTTATTGTTGACGACTGTGTCCTCATATCAGGGAAGCAATGAGTGTATATTTTGTTTTGGTAGATGCATATATTCAAAACCCCGACTAGCATAAGTAAGTCGTTGGAAAAAGTAATAGTGTAGGTATAACATTTTCTGATTGGAGAGGTCTTTTTAACATAATTAATAATTTTGATGCATCGTCCAAAACTTCACTCAATGAAAAGGAAATATTCTCCGACACCAGAGAATGAAGTGAAGAATGCAATGACTACTACAATTGTTTTATCCTTTGTACAACTCTTCAATAATATCGTCAAATGGGTATCTAACTAAAACCTGTCATCCTTCAACATCAGTAGACTCATCAATTTGAATGGCAAAACCATTAGAATTATTCAAACGAATTACAAACTGCGTTTCAATTTTTCCGAAAGTTCATGAATTTGCCTTGAAATAGTATTATTTGACAAAGGAACAAGATCCTTAGACATTTGTTCGCCATAAATACACTCGATGATTTTTTGAACATGGCTTTATAAGATTTTCGGCAATTGTATGTGCCTTCCACCACGTGCTACAAGATAACTTTTTAATTAAAATAGTTCTATACTTCATAATATGCTCTGGTCATTTTACGTTGTCGTATTTCGCAAATTTGGAAGGAAATATCTTTATCCTTTAAATGCGGATTCTTCATCAATAAATGTATTGATAGTTTGGCAGGAATAGGAGATGTTCTAGGCATTATATGATGGCATATTACAAATTCTTTAGTAGCTTTCATCATATTTTCTTTTATAAAACTATAATTATGAAAAAAACTTTTTGTTAATAATTTTGAGATTTCTTATGAAATTATTGTTTCTTGTTAAAAATCTTATAAAATACTAATTGACTAACTAACCTAAACAGGACATAAGCGTGACTGTTTAATATATTTTAATACAGTAAACCCCCATTAATCCGAACTTCAATAATCCGAATTTTTTGATGAGTAAGCCAAATTTTACGAAGATTCCATACAAATAGGCTTCAATAAACCGAAACTTCATTATCCGCAATCCGAAAGACATTTATTAAAAATTTCGGATTAATTTATTTTGTTATACATTTAAATTAATTTACAATTTAAAATCTAACAGTCAGGATCAAGGAGTTAGTTAGTTTGGTTACCCTTGGTATTATCATAATTTAATTTTAACGAAATCGATGACTTTGAATTTAGTAAGGCTACACAGATTTAAAAGATGATTTAATCTTTCTAAAAGTTCTTCTTGGAAATGCTAACAGCTTAACATTAATGAAATTAATTTCAATAGACAAATATGAATAAGTTAAAAGAAGTTGACCCTGACGTATTACTAAACATGGATGAAACTGGACTCTTTTTTCAATCTTTTCCTTTAAGAACAATTTCATCTAAAATAGAAAAGGCATCAATCAAAAGTGAGGATCACTCTGTGCTAATGCAGCTGGAACAATAAAAATTAAACCTTTTGTTACTGGGCATAGAAAAGACAAGATGTTTAATATTGTAAGTACTATGTAAATAAAATGGCTGACAACAGAACTTTTTAATGTTTTCATCAGTAATCTTAGCAATTAATTAAAATGATAAGTTTCTTTTTACTGATTGATAATGCTCCAAGCCATGTTTTAACGAAATTCTTTGAAAATTAAAATTTATTTCTTCCAAAAACACAACTGCTCATCTTCATCCAATATATGCAGAAATAATCAATAACTTTAAGCATTTTATAGAAAAAGGCTTATTTTGGATTTATACCCTTGATTTGGAAAAATAATTTTTTTCGAATTTACGGAAGGCCATCATTATGGTATCTCATGCATGGAATGAAGTAAAAGAAGACACAATAAAAATTGTTTAAAAAAGACAGGCACAATTAAATGTCTTGATTTATTTGCTAATGAAGATTCATGCAAGATCTTGTTTTGGATGTGTAACAAACAGAACTGGAAGAACTTGCTAATGAGGAAGAAATAACTCAAACAGAACGAAATCGTCACCCTTTTTTGTGAAGATTATAATGTCTAAAAATTATTGATGCTGAAAATGAAGAGAGCAATGGAGAATTTTCACCAATACAAATATTAACATTATACAAAAATACAAAATTCAGAAATGATAGAATATGGAACATTGAAAAATTTAAATAAGTTATAATTCAATGAATAAAAGACAGACGACGCTTTATGACTTTATTAAATAAAACGATTTAATGGCTTGGCGCCATGTGGATATTTGTTGGAAGTTTTATGTTTGTTTGTCTGTTCCTCCTATCTCTTCCTATTAGAGTTCCGATCCACCTGTCTAGGTGGAGCCCAGCGCCTGTCTGGGACGAAAAAGGATCATTTGCTCACCCCCACTCCACTGGAGGGTTTTCCACAACTGAACGTATGGACGTCTTTTTCTTTTATGTTAATTCCGGATGGACTCTGTTTCTGTAAAAGTGGAAATTGGATACACTTGATTAGTTGTTTGCTCTAACTTCTATCTTGGTGTATTATCCATGGTGCATTTATTATTCACTAGCAATATTTAGCCGGGTGGCTTAGTGGTTAGGTGTCGGGCTTAAGTGGCTTAGGCTACGGGTTCGATCTCGCTGCTGTTCACCTGGTGGAAGGTTCCACGCATCTACGATGCAGAAAGGGTTTGACGAGTGACGCCGTCATCAGTGAATACTCACTGCGGAACTGGATTGTCTAGAAAGGACACTCACACAAGAAAAAGAAAAAAAAAGAAGTGAAGATCATTCCTTGTTCTACGATTAGTTAAATTAACTGTTCTTTACTTAAATAAAGTGTGTGTCCTGCCTATGCGGAGCTATTAATACTATGGCTCTCGTGAAAGGCTTATTATTATTATTCACTAGCAATATTTAGTTTCAGGTGATAGAGTCTTATTTTGATCTCGTCGGGATCAGAGTCACCAGTAAATTTATGTTGACTTAAACACATTCTTGAGTTAGACGACTGAATAAATAAGTTCCCTTGACATTTGTTTTGTCGTTCAGAAGTTATTCCTATTCAATGTCATTCATTTAAAAAATCATACCAGGAATCATATTTACTTGATGAATTCTTGCTAGTATGTTTTTTCTGACTCCAGAACTATCCTAATTTGATCACTACTCGTCGCAAATTTTGCGTGGCGACATGACTTTGGATTTTTGGGGAAATTTTTCTGGAAATATTTCGCGGGTGTACATCATCCCTTCAGACTGCTCTTAGGAATAGTCACGTTTGACTCGAAGAATAGGTAATTAAGGATTGTTTATACAATTATAAATATGCTGGTTGCTGTTGCTTCAGAATGTCTGGACTTGAGTGTCGAAATAATAAAGATATCCGAAATTGAACCTCCATTGAGTTGGTGTGTATTATTCTAACGTGGATGATTGAGAATACAGTTATCCAAGGTTTTGAGAACGCTTATTGCATTTCAAGGAACTTAGGTTACAATCTAACACTTTAAGCTCTCCTATGTTCCCAAGAATGAAAAAAACATTATTTTGGAGGACTTCATAATTGGAAATAAATAATTAACTTCATAATTGGATATCTACGTCCTTTTATGGAAAAAATTTATAACCAAATTTGCGCAGAGGGAAACTAATGTTGTTACTTGGTACGTTGCTGGACGAGGACATTCCAAGGATGATCCGGGTCCTACTTGCGGACACTGAAATACAAGTCTGGGTCGTTTCAGAGCGATCCTGTAAATTTGAGACACATATTGGCACTCCTCAAGGAGATTCTGTATCACGATTAGTATTTGTTATCAATCTGGAAAGTGCCCTTCAGGACCTACGAGCCAAAACTGACCGACTTCAATCACAGGACTAATTTACGCGGATGACGTAGACTTTGTTTAGGAGGACATAAAAGAGATCAGGACTGTTCTAAATCATGCTCCCGGGAAAATGAACGACAAAGACAGAGGTCACAACTGTTAAAAATATAAATGTGCGTTTATACATTAATTACGCCAATTTTGCTATATAACTCAGTTTGAATCAAACTTGCATGATGCTTTTCACATAAAACAACTAAAAATTGGACATACGCTTTCCGAAGGTGATCAGCAACCAGAATCTATAAACTATCTGTAAATTTGAAAGACTGGGGACCACTATAAGGAACACTTGATGGGGATTATTGGACCTGCTGCTCCAGCAAATGACATCATGGAATCGTAATTCCTAAGCACAGGCCCATATCGGGGCAGACCACGAACAACCCTTTCACTGACCATAAATAATGACCTAAAAATGTCAAAATGCGACTAGAAAATGACTTAGACGACCTCCGAAAATCATAATCTAAAGAGGAAAGTGGAGGCGTCTGATTGCAAAGAATATTCGGTGTGCGACACAAGTGACGTCAATAGGTTAACTTTCTTGTTGTAAATTTGAGACGAGCATTCCCGATCGACAATGCTAGCCAAGAAAGCTTGGACTCTATTGCAAGTACAAGGACGCTGGAAAGTGCAAAGACAAGAGCTAATCAACACCGACTGGCATGTTTCATGTCGGCTGTAAATCGTAAAAGTGGGGCTTGGCTTGAAATACCATGCTCATCTCTCAGAATACTCTTTTACGAGAATTGCCTGAGGATCGGAGTGTCACTGGGCTCGGATTGGATGTAACCAGCAACACAGATGCCTTTGTGAGGGAACGTCGACACCAAGGCTTACATCCTCTGTTTTGGCGACAGAGCGCAGAACGTGTCCAGCAGCTCATAATGACGTTGTTCTATTGGCCCTCAGAGCCACGTGGATTCTGGCTCAACTGGAACCCTTAGGCTTGGACAAAGGCAATGGGAAGAAGCCAGATGGATGTTTTGCTTAGATGAGATGCGAACACCGTGAAGGACTTTTGTTTAGAGAGAGGATCGAAATGCCGGTGATGCTTACACAATCCTGGTTAAAGGACTTTAGTTGTTTTAAAAATATTATGCATTAAAAATTATTTGTTAAGTTCAATAATAAAATTATCAATATTTGTAATAAAACTTCAAATTAATAATTGCCGTTTAAATCCCCTCGAAAATATTGATTTCTGAATTTTTTTTTAATTGATGTTAATTTTGTTACTTTTAATGATAAATTAACATGACGATATAATATAATTTTAGCTTCCCAGAGAGATCATAGGAATCAAAGTTGATACCTCCAAATTATAAATAAAATTGATTATAAATTCTGCATATAATAGACGGAAAATCAATTTTAATTACTAAACATCAATGTTCCTAAGATTATAATTAAACTGAATAAATCCACAAAACTACTGAATATATCGAATTCTCTCACTGATTTTACTCAACTCTCCCCCACTATTCCAGATATCAATAATCTCAAATCTGCATGGATTTATTACACAACTCATTTTATGGGAAAGCTCTAGCCTTATAATTAGAGAATGGTATTGTACTAAAACTAGCAATTGATTTAAAGAGAAATAAGTCAAAAAGAAAGTTAGTCGCTGGAGGAGCTGCATGAGGATTCCACAAAAGAATCAGTCTTTACAATCATCTTTACACAGCTATCTTTATTTGTAGCACGTTTCTCTGATATTAAACTGTTTATTTCCAACACTGGGGACTTGTTATTGGCAATACTAAATTAGCCCCAGTAAGCAAGGAACTCTCTTTGTCTTCGTGGGAAATCGAAAACAAATTGACTCCCACCCTAAATAAGCCGTGGTTACTTTAGGAAATTGCAGTCTATTTTGATGCATTGTTTATCATCTACATCGAATATGGAGACGTAAAATCCTCCAGAATACGAAGCCACAGCCATCCAGTTCAATCCGCTGTGTTTCCACGCGTAAACCCTTGTGTCATATCCTTGGGAAGGGATCTTTAGCCCCATCGTATTCCTCTGAGTGATAAGGGAGACGAATAAGGTAGATATGAGATCGCAGAAGTTATGTAGCTTCCAATCACCGACCTATCGAATCATCCACCAAAATACACGTTAGCTGACATTTCAAAAATGTGGACAGTGTCCGAATCCGATGAACAAACCAAATACTTATCATCTACAAAAAAGAACGAAGTAATTTTGGCATTTTTGTATATTCCTCTCAAAAAGTGATGGACGATATCCCCACTATCCACATTCACCACATAAATGTAGATCCCCTAGAAGTGGTTACGCGCAGTGTACATCAATCGAGGTCACAGCAAACTCATCCCCGCCTGAGTTGAACTCAATCTGAGCTATCTCCTTGTCACATGGTTTGATCACGTTGATAGTTTCCTTGAATAAACTGGAAGAGTACCAATCTAGCCTCTCCCTTTTCTACGATAACCCTGCAGACCGTGACCGAGCCAATGTTGGGGAGAGAAGGATAAGCGAATTGAGTGGTAGAAGTTTTTGTAAAAATGGCCAGAGCACTTGAAGAGGTCTCCTCATTTGTGAGAACTTTAATGACTTCATAGTTCTCTGCATTGAGCACGTGGAGTGAGTTTGTTAGACGAATCAATATCAAATTCTTGTCTATCTTAAAATTCAATATGTGCTCGTTGAATTTCAATTTCTTTATTTGTCGTCTCTGAATAAAGTTGAAGACCACAAAATAGCAAGGTAGCCGATACTCCACAAAAAAGATCATATGGTCATGGCATTCCGCACAATAGACCTCACGATAATCTAAACTTTATGTTAGTCAGTACTTCCACGTGAGTCGTATATAAGTTCGAGGTAGGCCACTTCGTTGAGGGAGAAAATTCGAAAGCCATCGTTATGCCGACAGTTAATGTAGTACCTATTACTGGAGGACAGGATTGAATAGAGGAGCTGAAGTGAATACTATGAATTTTAATATTGGCCATTTGATCAAATTAAAATTTTATTTAAATTTTGGAGTTTGGTTTTAATATATAAAAATAAATAATAAGTTTATAATTAAAATTAATATTAATTAATTTAATCACAAAAATGTTTCTTTTTTAAAAGCCAATAAAGTCACTGTTTGGTTTTGTAAAAGGCACTCAGGAGAAACCAATCCCAGAATATGCGGGTATTAAGACATTAAGTAAAATAGTCTACTTTTATTAAAAGTAACAACCTAGGGGAATTTAATTAATTAGCTTAGACAAGGATTTATTTTAATATATTGTAAAATTGATTTTAATAGTTAATTTGAAATTCAATTTACCAAAAATACGATCGATTCACGTTCTACCTTCCATTACTGTTTATACAACTGGAGGAATAAGTGGGAAAACGCCTCTTTTCTAAAGAATAATGGACGCCTAGCTACACTAATAAACCACGACGCACGTGAGACTCGGTGCTTCTCCAGTTGATTTGTTGCGATCACGAGAGGTAACTCAAAGTCAATTATGTCAGTGGGACCACTTTTGATTGATTTTTGTGTTTTATTGTATAATCAGTAACAATAAAAATATTAAGTTCTAATTGTCTGATGATTATCGAGATTAATTGGAGGAGCCACTGGGTTTAAGGATGGCTTCTGAATGTGACCAGGTGCCTCAGGTTCTTGAAAAAAGACATCCTACTTATCACTCAAGTTATCTCAGTGGTTCTCAAACTTTTTAAAAAAAAGACATCGCGGTCCTTCACTAAATTAGTTAATTAACATTTTAACAAAAACAAAAATTAGTGCAAAATTAAAGAATGATAATTAATGAGATGGATGCACTTGTTTGGCCATCATCAGTTTTTCTAAGTCGGGTTGTGTTTTGGACAATGCAACCCTCATGTCATTTGACACATCCAATCTATTGCGGAATTTTGTTTTGATGGTAAGTAGTGCTGAAAACGCTGTCTCACTCTCATATGTAGTTGCAAATGGAATAAGCACTTTAAGTGCCATCTTTGCCAATTCTGAATAGGAATCAGCCATTTGAATCCAAAAATCGCTTTGAAACTTCGTTGAAAACGTGTTTTGCATATCCATCATTAAACAAATCGATGAATTGTTCCTGAATTATATGGTTTTCACAAGGAGGTCCTTAACTGAAATTGCAAATGGGTTGCTGAGAAAACGATAGTACTTATCAAATTCAGAAATATTAGGAAAATATCTAAAAATTAATAATATCGAAAAAATACCTAGAAATTTCTCTACTAATAAATAATATACGTTGTTTCATCGCATCAATGGTGTAGTTATGGAAACTTCATTTTCATCAATATATTTAGATGTGGAAATGCCGCAAAGTTGTAACTATTTAATTTCGAATTCCACCGTTCTAGTTTCATTTTGAAACCAGTAATTTTTTCATGGCAATGGAGGACTGTGGTGTCTCTTCCTTGCAGTTGTAAATTAACAAAATTCACAGATTCAAATATATCCAACAAAAATGCCAATAAAGTAAAAAAACGAGTATCAGAAAATTTTTCATGCAGTTTTGGTTTGACGTCTTTAAGAAATTCATGTATTCTTTTCGTAGTATCAATGCTCTCTTCAATACTTTTCCTTTTGAATGCCATCTCACATGTGAATGCAACAAAAGAGTTTCAAATTCAGAGTCATTTTCTTTGCATAACTAAGCAATTAGACGAGAACTAAGTGCTTTAATATAGTTTATCGTTTTATGATATTCATGACATTTTTCAAATCGTCAGGCATGGTTTTCATCATCAATGCATGACGGTGGATCATGCAATGTATACAAATAGCATTTGGGGATTTTTCCTTGACTAAAGTTTAAAATCCGGAACGGCAACCAAACACGTCTGTGTACACACCAACTAAATTATTCCAATTGATGCGATGTACTTCAAAAAATCTGTCAAGTTTATCAAATATATCCCTGGCGGTTGTATTAGTGCTGAGAGTTTCACAAAACAAGAATTCATCTTCAAAGTGCTTGCATGTATATAACGAACATATACGCATAATTGAAATAAATTGGCGATATCAGTGCTTTCATCAATTTGGATAGCAAAAAATTGGAACATTAAATTTTTAATCATCGCGATTACAATGGACAAAATATTATCGGCGAAATCATTTATTCTTCTACTAACAGTATCATTGGAAAGTGAGATATGCTTCAGAATGTGAAGTGATCAAATCTGGAATTGATCAATCTTTGGGGTTTGAATTTGAAGAAATCAACATCCTTTTGTGTTGAACTAGGATGTTTAGATTCCATATGCCTCTTTAACTTGCTTGGATTAAGTGAAGTAGACGCCAAAACCTCTAAACACACTGTGGTTTTAATTTACCTTCAGAAGTTATCAGAGTGAATCCATATTTGATATATGTTTTTTTATTTATTTTATTTAACACCCAAGACCACGGTAAAACCAAAACTAACTATCACGTGATCCCGATGCGCTCCGCCAAAATCCTCATTCTTTCCCAGTGCTCCTCCCTCGTACCCACACAAGCTCGTACAGGGCAGCTGACTGTATTTGCAGGGCCACCTTCCCGCATGCCGGAGTTTTGTTTAATGAGGGCCTCCAGAGTAGTCAGTCCGGTTCTGTGTCTTCCACAAGACCACCGCTCCGTCATTCTGAAAGCCTTCTTTTGAACGTCCTCAATCTTCTTAGTGTTCGTCCATGATAATGAAGGTCCCCACGAAGCACACGCGTACGAGAAGCATGGTTCGATGTATTGCTTGTAAATGTTCATCAAACACTGGGTGGGTACCTGTCTTCCATATTCCAGATAAACATTTTAATACATTAATCTCTTCTCGCACTTCAGAACAATGATTGCCACGTGTGGTGACAAACATAGGTGTGTATCCAGTGTCTCGCCCAGGATCTTCTGACATTTGGTGAAGGGGATTTCAATGTTGTCCAATTTTAACTTGGCAGTCATCTTCCCCAACCTTTTGTCCGAAGTAAACATAGACGTGACCGACTTTCTGGAATTTATCGTGAGTCGGTTCTTCATTACCCAGGCGTTGAGTCGGTCCAGGTTAATTTGTAATCTTTCTGTAGCATTTTGGATATCCCGATCACGCGAGGCCAAAACAATGTCGTCCGCGTATGTGAGTAGAACATCGTTATTGGATTCCGGTGTCGGAGGTCGCCAGGTATAAATTGAATAAGGCGGGGATAAAGGAAATCCTTGGGGGACACCGTTTGGGAGAAGACGCAAAACTGATTTCAGTCTTCCGAGGTATACACGTCCCCTCACTTAAGAAATTTGTTATCCAAAGTTTAAGCTTCCCCGGGATCTCGGACTGGAAAATTTTCTTTGATAATATTTTTCTCGAAATAGAATCAAAGGCCTTGTTAATATCAATGGAACATAAGACTGCTTTCAAATGCCTTGGTTTGTTTGAAAAGCCATCTCTAATGAAGTTGGTTAATTTCTGTAGGTACGTTGATGTATAACAATCGCTCTTGAATCCGTGTTGAAAATCCTTTTCTGGTAAGAAAGCCTTGATTCTCCCAAGCACAAGCCTTTCCAGGATTTTTGATATGGAACATAACAATGACACAGGTCTAAATGATGCTGGATCTTCTTAGGTTTTCCAGGTTTCAGTATAGGTCGGATGTTGGCTTGCTTCCATAACAACGGTATTACAATTAATTTTTTTTAACAATTAAACAAATGTCAGTTGAGGAAGCCTGCTGCGTGGATTGCGAACGAGTTCCCTCGGAGTATGGCTATTCCAATCTTTTGTTTTAACCCTTCTCGTTGATCCCTTTTCTTTCTGGCAAGCAATCCTCCGAGTTCTCACAAGAACTCAGCCGTCATTGGACCAACGGCTCCCGATGATTCGGTCGCAACAGGAGTAAATCGGTAGAGATCCCCGAGGCAAGAATATTTCTTGATTTTTAGGTTCTCCGTAGTCGAAGCAGCTGCTCCAGGTGTCTGAACCGATTTAAAGACATTCGTGCTTGAGAACGTGTCTATACAAGTTGCGTCCCAGACCAAAGATCTTTCAGACGTGAAAGGGAAAAGGGTCATCCCGTCAGGTCTCAATTAATTAAATAGTTATACACCGACGTTAGAAAACCGACTCCAATATCTCCAAGGTTCTTCAATAACACTACTGGAGTGTTGTCGGGACAGGCAGAGTACATTGTTCTTGTAAAATGCAGCGCATTCTTCACGTCTTCATCCGAGAAGTAAACTGGGTTAGAATCCTTCTTCAGTTTTCTCCATGAAGAAAGAAGCACTTCCGACTTGCTTATTCATTGAATTATTTGAACAGGATATTCCTACAAGGATTAAATTGAGCACGTACTTTTTTAAATTTAACTCAAAATAATTTTAAAAATATAATATAAAAGTAGACTAATATAAATCACTAAAGATTGTTCCCCGGAAAACCATAAGTGATTTATGTTATATTTGACAAAGAAGTTAACAGTAAAAAACTAATTAAGTGTATTGAGTTTCCATTGTTGCAGAAACAAACTCCTTCAACGTCACACAAGTTTACTCAAAACAAGCATAAAGGTAAAAGACATTCATTCTTTGCAGAAGTGAAATCTCCTCAAGTTATGTGAGAGCAAGTGATTTTTTCGTGCCAGTCTGTCACTGGGCGCTACATGAACCAGGTGGATCACATGACACCGCTTTAGTAAAAAGGGGAAGAGGAAGAACAGACAAAACAAACAGAAATCTTCAACTTCAATAGAAATCTTCAGACTTGGAATAATTCTAATCTAGTCCTATACTCTCAAAGAATTCCCTGGGACAGACCCCCATGGAGTAGACCTCCTCTGCTATTCGAACATACATCTTCAAGTCATCGGTAAAAAGATGATTTGTACTGAAACAAACACCCTCACAATGAACTCGTATTTTCTCATACGAGTCATTGAGGCAGCGACTCACAGGGCTGACATGCAGGTTATCGGTCGAGAATCTGTAATACAGGACACATAGACTCGTGCAATGAAGTGTATCTTTTGATAAAGAAATTCATTCCCAGTTGGTTGGAGGATTCCATTCTGCTCTTTGCATTTTTTCAATTCTTAAGAGGCATCATAGGATCCACCAGACCAAGGTAACGTCCAGTGCCTGGCCGACATTTCTCCAGGAGCTGGATGGACCCCACGTTGTATGTGTTCTTATCCAAGGCTACTCCTAGGTTTTTTAATTACTCTTGATAGCCAGCCAACAGCGCATTTGTCACTGATAAAGTTAAGCCATTTTTTCACTTTCTTTGAGATCGATACTCGGCTTGTCCGAGGCGAAAATGAAGGTGGTGGATATTTCTAAAATAGTAGACATCGAGTTGTTTTGACCCAAAAAGTAGTCAATCCGATAATTTACATGATTCCATAGATTAAAGTAAAGTAGCCACGTGTCATATGCAATGATTCATTATTGGAAGTTAAGGAAGACAAGGATGCGGGAAAAACAAACATCGTCTTAAAGTAATCCACGATGTTTTGTATGAGTCATTAACAATGTGAAAATCCTAAAGCGACTCTCAACGGCTACCTTATTATTATTAATAAGCACACCGCAAAACAACGTTAGTGAAGTTATCTCGCTTGTGCCACCCTCTCCTGGATGCGTTTTGTTAATCGCTTCCAGTTACTTTTGTTCCTCGATAGGTCCGTCAGATTTTCAAGGTCATCTGCCGATGCTAACTCTTTTCCAATCGAGGTTAGGTCTCGATGTAGAATGGTTGGGAACGTAATCTGTGGTCTTCCCCTGAAGGTCGATCCCGGATAGGAGCGAAGAAATGTTCCATAGCGAGATTGGCGGGAGTGTTCCTGTTCATTCATAAGATGTGACCGAATAAGCCCCAACTGTTACTTCTTATTTCTCCGTCCAATGGGTGGATATTTAATGGGAGTAAGGTATATGTTTGAGGTGTGCTTTGGCCAGAAAATTCTTAGAATGTATCTGAGCTGTATTCTATGAAAGGAGTTCAGACTTTTCATTTCAAGCGAGGTGAGTGCTAGGTAGAAGAGTTGTACAGTAAAACCAGTTTTACGAACATATTGTATAATTTGATTTTTAAAGAGGCAGGAAATTGTTTACCTCGTAACCATACATTGTTAAGTTTTTAGAGCGAAAAATGCTAGTGATTTTCTTCGTAGTATGTCTTTTGTATCTCCTATGAGCAGTGGTTCCCATAGTGTGCCTGGAGGCACCCTAGGGTGCATCAAAAAAATTATGATATTTAAAAAAATTAATTTAAATTAAATATTTGTTATAATATTCCACGCCTACTTCGTTTGCAGACTGTGGAGGTGGAGAAAAAAAGGAAGTATGACTTTCTTGCAAACGAGATGGGGGCAGATGCTTGGTTGCAAGGTCCTCGTTATTCCTATAGTAATGACGTGGGAAGGAATCGCAACAAAGTACCACAAGGGTTATTCGCGGATTATTTTTTTCTTGTTGGCAAAATCCATAAGCAAGATATTCTTATATATTCTATTCTAGAAGTGGAATTATAGAGGAACAGCTAGTTATCCTCAATGACAAAAAATCACACACAGCATCAAGACCCGGAAACTCCAATACAGCTCCTGACCTCACTCTATGTTCTCAACCACTATCTTAGGCGATATCCTGAAAAACTATATATGATCTCCACTCTGACCATAATTTAATTCTTATGTCAATTGAACTACTCCCGCCTATTCTTAGGCTCTGAAAACCATAATAAATTACTAACGTGCAAAATGGGATTCATTCAGCGGAGAAACGGATAAAATTTCTATCCGAAATTTGATCGATGGTACAATTTCATCAGAATTAACCACCAAACAAAACTAAAGGATTTTTGAAGTACTTTACGTGGAATTCAGTCGAGATAAAATAGAATGGAGACAACCCACGCCACCAATATTGGTAAGAACACCACGTGATTTTGCACATCAGGCAGATATCAAAATGGACCACTACGCAAAAGTGGGTCACATCAGCATGAACAGATGCTCCCGTCCATGCAAATTGAAAAACTTTCAAACTCCTCAAGGAAAACCGATTGCAATCAGATTGATGTCGAAAAACTTATCAAAACGCCAAAAACTTTCCTGCCAAATGGCTTATGGAATCTGCATTCAAAGCACGTGGGAATGCAAGGACTCAAGGCAATAACAAACATAATTTCTGTGTCCGTCAACAACTGCCGAATTGTTGCGATACGGAAAAATCCAAAATAATCCCAACTTTGAAGTCCAAAAGAGATCCTTTGGATCCGGGATCTTTCAGACCAATTTCACTACTATCTGTAGTATCGAAAATTGTTGCACGTGTTGTATTAAAACTAATTTTGGAGTATCTTCTTTTCCCAGATATTCAACATGGCCTTTGTCCACAATACTACACATCTCCCAACTCTAACTCAATATATCGCTGATGGTCTCAACAATACTCCCAACGGAATATCCTTGTCTCGATGACTTAACCAAGGCCTTTGATCGAACATCAAGGTTCTAAGCAACAAAATTCTTGCATCTAAAATTCCTCCACTTCTTCAGAATAGGCCATCAAACTTCCTCTCTGGAAGAATTGTTCAGATTGAAGTGATGTCCTGTCTATCGCACTACCTATTCCTTCCAATTGAAGTTACCCAAGGCTCAGTTTTGTTTCCTACCTCATTCAACTTGCACCTAAGTGAGATTCCATCCAATTCCAAGACACTTCTCCTATAGTATGCGGATGACCTGATTATCGCATCTAAAAATAAATACGTTAACGAAGGATGTTCAGAACCACCTAAACACTCTTGGAGGGTGGCTTGGAGCAAATCACCTACCCCACTCTCCATCGAAATCCACCGTCGCTGTATTCACGTCCAACGTCTGCCAACTAAATTTTCAACCAATTTCAACAAGAAAAACACTCACCGTTACGACACATCCAAAAAATACTTGGAGTCATTTACGACCAACTACTAACTTTCTCGAAACCGACGTATGATGTCCTCTGTCCCTTTTGCAACCTCTACGTGTTGGCAACAAATCACCTATCTGAATGTCATGAATTAGCACAATGTTCGTCTACAATGCCGGGACTGACCGATCTATGGGACCGATCGGCATTTGCCTTGTCCTATTTAACAGCTGACCTCCTACAAGTTAGTGAGGTCGGAATTACTTAACTAATCAACATAGTGAAAATACACTATGAATTTATTATCCAAAATTAATAATCTAATTTGGTACGTATTTATATAAGGTTAGCCACTTTTCAGCATATACTACACTTTACCAAGAGCCATTTTAGTCATTGCTCTTCACAGCAAGACACACACTTTATTTAAGTAAGGAACGTTATCATAACTAATCGATGAGGAGAACTAAGGAATGCTCTTCACTTCTTTTTTTCTTTTTGTCGGGTGTGAGTCATTTTGTAGACGATCCGGTTCCCCAGTGAAATGTCCACTGTTGACGGCATCACTCGTCAAGACAAAGTATCGTAGATGCGTGGGACCTTCAGCCGGAATGTACAGTAGCTTGATTTAAACTAGGAGTCATCAGGCCTTCTGCCCGGCACTCGTTACATCGTGCCACCCTGCCAGAATAAGGAAATAAGAAAAATAAATGAATGACCACAAGGCCCTGCGTTATCCGTATATAGTAAACCACAAAATAACAAAATAAATAATATTTATTACGACTCGCAGAGATCTTCGCTTTCACGTCGAGTCCAGGAAAAAGCAAAGAGATCTTGAAATTAACTTCCATCAAGAGATATTCTGCTTTCACCCAGTGGCGCTTGAGTTCCACTCTGACATTCTTAGGGAGCAGAGATTCTGAAACGCTAATATTAAGAGGTATGGGTTACAATATTTTGCTGTCTTTAAGGCCCACGTGGCACGAGTAGACACAATGTCGTTTATTTTTCATAAATATGATTAGAGAATCTTTAGTTGGAGATAAATACTGAGGATATATAGTCATATCCTTGACCAAGGTCACCAAGGATCTGCGTCAGACAGGATGGCTTCGAGAGCCTCGCAAATCGATAGCTATCGTCAGAGTTTTCGTCTAATTCAGTGATCTGGTATCTGCGCCTCTCCTCACATTTCGGTGTTGTCTATATTCCTTTATAATCCCCCAGAAAGGGGAAGGTTTCTTTACAAGTGTATATGCATACTCCGAGTAGGCATTAATCTCTTCTTTGAGTGGATCTTTTGCTGAGCCTTTTGTGGGACAGGGGGTGTATCCATGGTGGACATGCGTGTTCGGTAGTTGGAAAGATATACTGTTTGTATAAAAATTCGAGGAAAGGAATGTAAGAAATCGGGGATCTGGCAAAGGTCTTGAAAATCCCAATTTTATTTTGCACGTGATGTGTGAATGTGAACAGTGGGTCTAATGTGATTCCATAAATGTGAGTTTGGTTCAAAGTCTCATGTGTCCTTGTATTGTTTTTTCTGGACCCCGATGTATTGCTGAGACTATAAGATCGTCTTACGCTAATGGTCAGAACCCGATTTTGTACGCTACGTGTGTTTATACGTACTCTCAGAAAAATTTGGCTGCTTCAGTCTCGGACCCAGGTCACGCTTTTAAACAATCCCAGGATCAGAAGAGGAGGAAATACTGAAGAATTTCGGAGGATCACTTGTTTGTCCCATTTTGTTGTTGAGACGTCAGGAATCTTTGGTCCACAAGCTGACGATCTAGTCCGTCGGACAAGATAGACCAAGTTAGTGACGACACTCCAAGATAGACCAAGTTAGCGACGTCTTCATGATCCTCAAACTGCACTTTTGTTGGTTGAATCCTCGAAAGTCAGATCCACAGAGCGTTAGTTATCTCCGTCAAAAAGATCTAACCTCAAGAGATACATTAATGGCTAGTATTTTGCAGAGACGGAAAACGACCAGATTGGATGATAATCTTCTCTTTTAAAGCCGGGAAACCTCTCGTCTGGGACGCCACTTGCACCGACATGTCTACCCCTTGTAACCTACTCAAAGTACCTCTGGAGCCTGTTCTGCGCTGAGAGGCCGAGAGGTTGAAGCGGGCAAAGTACACGGTCCTACCACATGATTTTTTGTTCGCTCCAATCCCCATTGAGAAGTCTGGTTCTCTTGCGTCTGCGATGCTGGAATTCTTGAGTCATCTAGGGAATCGATCAGGAGACCCCCGTGAGGGCTGCTAGTTATATGAGCGAATCTCACTCGCCATCTTGAAAGGTAATAGCCAGGTAAATGTGTTTCTTTAACTGTTAAATTGCCTCTGTGGTGATAATTGAATTTTAATTAACCACTAGGAGTTAAAAAATAAATCGTAAGGTTAAATTTTTTTAACTTTATTTTTTTAATTATTTCAACAAATTATTATTTATGAAAGATCTAAGAACTCAAGGGAACTTTTGTTTCCAACATTTTTGACGACGGGGATGGAAGTGAACTTAGAGGCAGACTTGGTTCTAAACTGACTGCGGTCTGTTGTGAAGGGGTAAAAGACGACTTGGCTGGTCAAGAGCTGAGAAGATTGAAGTACAACCAGGAGAAAATATTATTTAGACGCCCTTGAAAAAGAGAGAGGCGGTGGTACATCAAAATAGCATGAAGCAATCCCGATTTCATCAGGTACTTTAGAAAATCCATTATGTGGAGTGTATTCGGGTTTATCGGTAAGCTAGATAGCTGTTTCATCCGAGTTCTTCCTTCATCCATGCCCTGAAATCCACTCACCAAAGATCTGGCTCTTCACAGGCCGAAACTTTTAAAAAAGAAATTCGAGAACCTTGGAGGACTATTCATCTTCAAATGGTGTCGCCAAAAAGGACCATTATCATCTCCCAATCCACTACTCAAAATTCGCTTGGTCATTTCCCTTTATTAGTAAAACTTCACAAATATAAGAAATTGTTTTTAAGACATGTTTTTATCAGTTGAGCCACCTGAAACATTACACACGAACAATGGAAAAGAGTTTTGTAACTTTAAAGTATCAGCATTATTATGTGATTGGGGGATAACGGCGATTCATGGTAGACCAAATGAGATTAAGGAGATTTTGATGGCCATATGAGAGAAAAAACAGAAATTAACATACAACTAAATCATACCTGTATTATTTTAAACAAAAAGTTTTATTTGATCTTAAAAGGATAATTCTAATTAAAATGTTCTCTATCCAATTCGTTTCCTCTTCGAGCAACTATGGGAGTAAACCCAATTGTCACAGTCCTTTTTTTCGCTCACACTCTTCTCTTGAATTTTTTCATAGGGCGAGTTACAGAAGCATCAATTCCAGAAAGAGGCTGGACTAACTCGATGGCAATTGTATTTATTTCCACGAATAGAGAAAGATGACTAAAGAAGGACAAACAAGTTTCGAATAGGTCAATAAGAGTTTGGGAATCACTACTGAGTTAGGTAAAATGTGAGCAAATCCCATAAGTTAGAAAGTACTGCCGGTTCTGAGAAAAAGAAAACTGCACTGTTAGTGATTTGTAAGGATTCTCAGTTTAGTAGATGTGGCCTAAAATTCTTTGTTTTTCAGTCAATTCAGGCCATTTAAGAATTCATCATGTAATCTTCTACATAGTAAACTTGGTAGCCTTTGCTTGAGTGGTTGATTAACTCTAATGTTTTTCATGCCTCTATCGTACTCTCAGTCTGTCTATTCTACCCGTTTACAATTGCAACTTTCAACATCAGTAGACTCACTTTGGACACTAAACAGGATACCTTGTGCATGGATTTGGAACGATACAAAATTAACGTGGCCTGCCTACAGAGGTGGAATATGCAACAAAATTATACTATCACCGCCGATTTACGTCACTATGAAATGGGCTTCGCAGTTCATCTATCACTTGTGACTCGGATACTCAAGAGTTACTGACCGAATCGCTATCTTTCCACTAGACATTGGATCACGTAAAAAGAACTCGATTATGTCTGCATAAATGTCGAGACATGCGAAGAGGAAATGGATTTTGTTACATGAGACATGCGAGGAGGTAAGTTACTTGGAGATAACGGATAGTGAAGAACCTAAGTATTAATACGCTTATGGGCAACATGGAACTGCATTAACAAACTTAACTAATTGTAGTTTTTTGCGATTAAAGGAATAAGTATTTGACAAAACGAGAAAACGTGAAATCCAGCAATAAGTCAACTAACTACTGAATTGGCTTCATTACAAACAATCCTTGAAACGAATAATTCTCATCTGAGGATGGTTCATAATAATAATAAGAATCAGGTCCCTTATCAAAGCATTCGACAAAATATGACGAAAGACCGAACATTCCAATTTCATTCAGATTCTTTCCTATTACATACTGTCCCCCAGTATCCTGATTTAGATATTGGTGCCAGTTGTTTCCAAAGTTTCTACCATATCTGGCATACACGACAGTTTTGTTGTTAAATTGCATTGAAAGCATTTGTGGGGGCAACTCTCCTGGCTTTGATGACTTCAGAAAGGGAGTGAGGGACAACCCAATCAAGGCTACAAATAAACATGAACTCTACCAAGCAAAATAAATCCAATTGACATGAATTTTGTTACTGGAGTAAAGGTGGATGGGATTTTTTCATTCGTCGTGAGCGTTTGAGTGGTAGAGAGGGTAGTAGAGGGGGAAGTAGAAGAAGTAGTAGGTTTCGGGGTCTTTTTAGGTTTCGAGACTTTATTCTGTTGATAAAAATTATAGTTATTACAGTTGTTGTAAGAATCGTCTCCGATAGGGTTTGAACAAGTTTCGATTTTATATCACTTTTTATGGATTTTTAATATCGTTGTACTGGTCCTTATTTATATATTTTCCATCCACACAGACATCGGTATCCATGTTCACACCAACACTTTCTGTAAGGTTAAAATCCAACTTTACCTGTAAAGATAAGTGCTCGCTTAGGTTTGTCCAAGTTTTCTATGAGGTTTTTGTAGACTTCGTTTGTATCGGAGAAATTTCATCAGATGTGTGCAATAATTTGTACAGCCATATGTGGAGCAATTTAGTTAAAGCATTGGCTAATGAAGAATTTTAATTTATAGTTGTTTTTTTTAATTAATTATAAAATTGGTTTCTTTTAATTTGACCCTTTACAAAGTTATTAAGTATTTTGACAAAGTTATTAAACATTTTGACAAAGTTATTAAATATTTTGACAAATTATTAAACATTTTGACAAAGTTATTAATATTTTGACAAAATTATTAAATTTTATGACAAAGTTATTAAATTTTTTGACAAAGTTATTAAATTTTATGACAAAGTTATTAAATAAATCGGAAAACCCTGTATTATTTTTAATTTTTTAAATTAATTAATTTATTAAAAAATAAATTAAAAGTTAGAGTTTTAATGGCTATGCTGATTCCTCTGACGATAGCTACCGAGATAAGCTCTTGTAACAATCCAGTCTCATGTGGATCCTTGGTGACCCTTTGGATTGTTGAGCCGATCCGACTGACTAGATCGTCAGCTTTTGAGTCAAGGATTTTTGACGTCTCTACAGCACTTGTCCAACAACGAGGGAGCATTCTCTTCCATAAAATTACCTTCTCAGTTGACCATCAAAAGATAGTTGGAGCCATCCAAACCATATCCTCAATAGACTTGCAGGTTTGTTTATATTCTTAAAAAGATTATAAATTTTTAATTAAAATCAGACAGAGAAATCAAGCTCGCCGACTATTGTCTCGACATCATCAATGAAGGTACGCTTGAAGCACGTGTCTTTTCACTTTTGAAATGCCAGCCCAAAAATAATGATGGAACTAATTGAGGTAGTCTTAGTTTTTCACTAAGAACGCTTTTCCGAACGCCATGCTTAAACAACGTCATTTTCCTTGGATGGGTGAACGTTGATGAATGTGACGAGGACACGTGTTTCCTTTCAAATGGTGATAAAATTGAGGCCACTACAGTAGCTCTTCTACGAGACATTCAATCATTTAAGAACTCTCTCGACGCCTCCGTGCTTCTGATTAAACAGAAGTTTACCACTTAAAAGCAAGTATTAAACTAATCTGTAGTAAAGTGAGTTATTTTTCTTGACACATGGAGCAGCTTTTAAACGTGTGTGTCAAAAGAGGAGACTGATTTGACGCCTGCTAGAGTGAGCCAATTGGTTATTATGAGGTATCAGTCGGACTGGCACCACAAGTATGTGAAGAACATCTCAAGGACTCACACGACTGCGACAACTACCAAGATGCTGCATATTCTGGCCCAGAAGGAGTTTAAACCTATGAAGTATTTCTTGATCGACCGTGTATTCAGCAATGAATTAGTGGATGCCACACATTTGGCAGAATTCAACCAAATTGAAGAATCTGATCGATTATGATATGTCTCTGGTTTGATGGGTTTAGTGACCCCGTTTTCTTTAATAAGTTGGGTTGGTGAGTTTGAGTGAGTTTAGGGATCACGGATCTGCTGTTCAAGGTTGCCTATAATCCATATATGGAACCAAGCATGGAGATATTCCACGACCATAAACGTTAGTGGTGTTGTTATTGTAGAATTAAACAAGTTAATGGAGATATGGAACAGTGGAGTAATCAGAAGGGAGGTATTGTCACCAATGGGATTCCCCGATAATGTGAATTGTATTGCATGGGAGATTTCATTTGAGAGACCAACCATGATTTTTTATGAAATGACTAATATACGGATTTGGTGGGACGCCGTGTTGGAGTTAAAAATTTAAGGAGTTTTTTGTCAACGGAATTTTAAACACGTTTACTCTAAGTGAGTTCATTCCCTCTGCAAACACCTGCTATTTGGAAGTTCTATTCCCTCAATTCAAACTCGGATTCAGAAGTCTTTGTTTTGATTGCTATTCTTTTCTTTTGATGATTTTCCAAGCCAGAATATCCAGAAATTGGAACAAAGGCTTCCGTAGGAATCTCCACGTCTTCCTTGCCTTGGTTTTGCCTCCCCATTCCTCGCTTGAGTCTTCTGTGAGAATCAACAAACACAGAACAGTTTAAATGGAAGACTCTTTGAGGTACTCTTCGACATGTCAGATTCAGCACTCTTCCTGTTCAGTTTTTGTACAGAGGATAAGGAAGGACATTGAAGAAAATGGATTTCCGTATTTGGGGAGGAATTGTGATTATCTCACTCCAATTACTGGTAATTAACTATTTTATTTACATATTGTAATTAACTTAATTCATTTGAGGCCACGTGCTTGAGCTCATCATATGAGCAATAATATTGTACTTAGTTCTTTTTAAATAACGTGGTTGAATTATGTGATTAGATTATTAAGTTTTGTAGCACAAACTGACTATTCAATAACGACCACATGCTCAAGCTAACTCAATGGCCAATGCTCGTCTCACATAGATTTTGCAAGTCACGTAATATTTATGTAAAGAATAATGCAATTAAAAAAGTTTTCAGGTTAAAAATTTTGGTCTTTAGATAATAATTTTACAATTATAAAAATCTTTACTGAATAGATTAGGAGATTTCTTCAAAGAGCCGTATATGTATAGACAATTATGAAGAGCCATATTAGCTATAGTTCTTCCTAGGCAGAACACACACTCTATATGCATGTAAAAACTCAAAAATAGCTTCTGTCAAGTTTAATTTTTTAATCTTTTTAATTGGTTACAAGTGTTACTAATCATTTTATCTCAAGAAGTTCTGAACTCGGAGGTTGATGTCCAAGAGGAACCAGGAGAAACAGCTGTCTTGTCTAGTGATTCGCTTTCTCAAGTTGTATATGAGGGGAACAGTGAGGGTGATACAAAGGGCCAATTCAGCTTGCATATTAGTGTCAATTAATTACAATTGATTTTCTATGATCTATATTTGATTTGTTGTGTCACAATTAAAAAATTGATCTGGATGAAGGGTTCATTGATAGAAACCATTTAGCCAGGCGGTCTGGTACTATCTCCAGGAAACGTCTAAGTGAATCTTTGTTACTTGAGAAAAGTCAACATCATTCTTTAATACTTCCGGAGATATCGTATAGCAGATTCAAGATATATAACGAACAATACCAGAGAGAGGGAGTCTCCTTGAGGTATGATCGCTGTTTTCACGATTTACCAATAAGCAATCGCACACTGTGTTTGATAGGAGCATCCGTATTAGGGTGACCGTGTCCTGATCCAGGAAACTTTCCAGCACTTCAATGAGTTTTTCTCAACACAGTGTCGAAAACTCATGTGACATCAATTCCAAAAATAGGCCTTGAGAGAATCTTTGCTGAATAGTACATCAGCTGTTGATCTCTTAGTCCTGAACACACTTTGCTATTGAGTCAAGTACCCTCCACTGATTCTTGGATCCAATTAAGTACGAGCAGGACAAGGATCCTCCGCAGGATATTTAGAAAGATGACAGGAGGCAAGTTTTCAACAGATCCGGTAGGGTTATTTCCACTCTGGAGTGGTATTAGTACACCCCACTTTTAATGACCCTACCCCTACATTTTCCGGATACAAGGCTATAAGGATGGACCGTAGAGAGAAGAGATGGAGATCTGCTCACTCTATTCCAAAAGTACCTCAAATGCAAAGACATCTCAGAAGTGAGGAAACTTGTTGGGAATCATGAGATTAACGTAATAATCTTGCTAGGAACAACGACAGGAAGACTTTTCCTTGTGTATTTCTACGTTCCGCCAATGGTTCCACCCAAATAGCTATTCCATGCGAAACCCATCAATACTGGTTACCTTCGATGAGATCATGAAGATCTAAAGCATCCCTCATGAAAATCAAACTCAACATGAGAGGGAAACTATTCTTATCGAAAACGGATTCACTTACGATATTGAATGATCCATCGAAAATACAAGGACACCACTCAGAAAGTCGCTTCGAACACTCTCTCCATATCACTTTCTTTGATAATTGCTTGGTCAGTCTCCTATGAAACAAGAAGCGATCATAATCCGACTGCGGTAAAGATCAGGGAGAAGCCAACGTGAGGAAAATTCCTAGAAGCTACAATTACGAAGCTACTAATGGAGATTGTTACGCGCAATCTCAGAAGACGGACTGAAGAATCGTTGCTGGCTATGCCCAAACATTGATTAAATTCTTCGAGTGGTCGTGGGAAGACGGCCTTGATTGAAAAAGAAATCAACTCAAAAAATCTAACCTGATCACTTTGGAAATGAAACTCCGGATTAAAACATTGAATAATGAAATAACAGACAAAGAGCTCATAGGAGAGAGGTTGAAATGTAATCGTGTGCTCACATCAGTAAATCGAAATCTTACTCCAAGAGAAGTATGGAAAGCTAATCGAAACGTAGTAAAAAGCGAGGAAATATCGTCTGAAGAAAATTACGCTCAAAGAGATGTGAACAACTTGATAAAATTCTACACAAAAATTTTCCACAAGGAGCAAAACTATTATCACGCAGAAAATTGAAAAAGTGTCAGTCCCCTCTTCTTTTAGGAGAACGATGTGAGGGATACACTACATTCCGCAGACGCCATACTCTCACGGTTATTCTATTAAAAATTTTGGAGACAAGGGAGTTATCTTCCTATGTCGATTTTCAACTCTTCTATTTATCAGGCACAGATGCGGCCAATATTTAAACCTGGAAGACTAAAAGATTACCCAGCGTCTTTTAGACTGGTGTCACTACTATGTTACATGTAAAAAATACTGGAGAGGTTTGTGATCGTGAGAATGAGAATAAAAGAATTATGCCTTTTCAACACCCTTATAATATTTCGCGGAACCCAGGTTGGGAAACACTGGTGTAGAGGATTGTCCTAAAAGTTGGTTTCATCACCAGACGAATTGAATTGAGACTGAAAACTCTGTTAAATTGAGTTGGCATATATTTAAAGAAAATCTTATTAAACAGAGCAGCAATTTTCTTCGTAGCATCAAGAGTGTTCGTCGAAAAATATAACAGATCTCTCAAGACACTGTGGTTTGAAACACTAAACCAAATCGATAAATCCTCAGATTGAGATATTTTTATGTTAAAAAAGTGAAATTATGAGTGACAAAATGATTATTAAAACCATTTAATCCCTTAAAAACAAAAAGTTAACTAATCAAGCGATCAAATTATTCTATTATAGGATACATTGGATAGTAAGGAAATCCACAGTTAAATTTCCCACGTGACAGTTTGAAGTATCCAAATAAACCCCATGCTTTTCCCCATCCATTTTTGATAAGCCAATACTTTTCACCTTTCATAATTCCATAACCAACAACAGAAATTACATGATTATAGTCCAAGTTATAACAATTCCTGATATGGTATACTCCTAAAACGTTACATTTATATTTACCTCGGATATAAGCTTGCATGCTTACAAAAGAACCATCAACAAAAACAGTAATAGGACCAACATTAATGAGATAGTCCATAAGCATTTTTCGTCACCATCAATAAGTTTTTTATAACCAGTCAATTTAAATTTAATATTTGGTTTACCATCATATTTACATTTACCCTCCTATAGAGTTATCCCTCGAGAAATTATTACCTTAGCCACATATGGATATCGTTTTTCTGAATTAATTCCTCCGTTATGTTTAATGTAATTATAAACATCTTCGACAGATCCACCACTGCATCCATGATCTAGACAATCTACTATGTTTTGTTCACTCATAGATTTAAGAATATTGTGTTTGATTGCTAAATGTGACTCCAACGTTGCCAACTATATGCATTAAACCAGAGCTTTTCAAAAAATAATTCCCGCGGCACACTAATCGTAAAAAAAATAATCCACGGCACACATTAAAAAATTAAATTTTTAAGATGTGTAAAACTAAGGACAAAAATTGAGAATTTAATCCCCAAATTTTTATTAATAATAAAAATAAAATCTTAATTATTATTGTTTTTGCATATATCATCAATATCAGTCGAATGGTTGACAAAGCCACCCGCATTTCAGCATCAATGTTTCTCAAACTTTCACGTTTGTTATATTTCATATTATGCAGCGTAGAAAAACCTGTTTCGCATAAATAGGTCGTTGAAAACTGTAAAATTATGGTCAGTGCTTGTTTTGATAAACTGGGATATATGTTTCGAATATATATCCAGAATTCTCCAATGTCTAACTCCCTCATCATTAATTTTAAAGATCGATCATTAAACAGTGCAATAAGTTCTTCATTTTCTTTAACAGATAAGTGTTTTGATTCTGACACAAGAAAAGGATTTCGTATCTAAAAATATTTAAAAAATAATAACCCAATCGAATTTTTCAATTTCTAAGTCTGGAAAATAAGCATCCATTTTGTTTTCCAAAATTATTAAATATTCATTAATCAGTCCCTGTATCGATTCACCATTATATCCTTATTATAATTAAAATATAAAATAAACCATTCGTATTAGGAAACATAGTATAATCGCCATCTAAAACCCTTTTTCTCCAAAAACTGATTTTCATTTTCAAAGAATTTAATTTGTCCGTCGACGATAAAATAGTCTCAGAACCTCCTTGCATACTTGCAATATTCTCCGACAAAGCACAAATCCGACGAGAAACAGTGTTATCTGACAAAGGTATCTTCATTATTTTTTGTTCATATTTATGACCAAACATTGTCCGAGCAATAATACGACAAGCAGGGATTATCAAGTTTTCGCCAATAGTGTGAGGTTTTAGTTGTTTTGCTATCAATTCTGAGATCAGGTATGAACATTTCAATGATTCCTTTGTGTTTACAAAAGTTTCACTGAACATCATTTGACTAGATCTACGATTCATAGTAAAAACTAAATAATACTTGTGTTGTTTTTTCAAATGGATAAAATAATCCACAGATTTTTCGGAATAGTCCGGATGCTTGGAAGTAAAATGTCTCTTTAGTTTGCTAGGAACCATAGCATCATTTGCCAAGACTTCCATACAAATTAGACATTGAGGTAGTTTATTTTTATCTATGCATATAAATCCAAATGACAAATAAGAATCTTTATAAGAACGACGAACTGATTTACCCATAACCACGTTGATGCGCACGTTATTAAAAATTATTAAATAATGGTTAACCAATGTAAATGTCATTTATTATATAATAAAAAAAATGATTATTTTAATTTATTTATCTTTTTAAATTAATTAGGTCAAAAAATGTATATAAATTTATTCAAATTTGTATTTGGCAGGCGGCACACTAGAAATTGTCTCGCGGCACACTTAGTGTGACAACCTCTGCATTAAACATTCGTTAACTGCTCCAAATGCATAGCAAGACCCACAAAAACTTCCTTGCATTTTTATATCAGTTACACAGTTTCGTTTTACCCAACTAAATGATTTGGGATATCTTGTTTTATTAGCATGCACAGTATAATCTTTTAATAATTCAGCTGTGTATGTTTGATTAGAATAAGAATTAAATTTGAATTTGTTTGGTTTTTTAAATTCCCTTTTTGTCTACAAAAATATATTTTAAATAAACCAGGTCAGCAAACTGATTAATTCCCAATTCATACAAAAATCTTCCTTTATTGAAAAGTAAATTGTGATTGTCAATGAATCTTAAGTTTTCAGTAAAAATTGCTTTTCTAACCTGGAGTTCTAAGCCAGAATAAGATTTATCTGTATAATAGGTAAAAATAAATTTAACTATATTTATCTATGAAATTATTCCATCGGATTTCATAATATTCATCGTCTTTAAGTGAATAGTTGATTGATTCGTATTTGAAATGAATTTTAGATGAAATAAAGTTATTAAAAAATGAAACAAGGAAAACTATGTTGATCATTTTAATTAATTCTTTCTATTTTTTATTTAATATATATTTTTTTCATTAAAAAATATATTTTTTTGTTTTTATGAGTTTATCGAGACGAATTTGATATCGCATTATTTTTGCTAGATGGTCATTCCTTGATCCTTCACCAGCTCTTTGGGTTCGTGCTGTGTTCTGGTCACGTTGGATTAGGTCTCCTCTGTTATTAGTGGTAACTTAGGTTACTCATATAGGAAATAGCCTGGAGACAGACCCAAGGAAGACTTGTCTCCTCCGTTCTCCTTCGCTCTCTGCTTTCCGCATCTGTCCGTAGATTTTCTAGGTCATTGCAGATTTAAATTTCTTCCAATTCCATTAAGATCCTTGTTCAGAGCCACAGAGAGGGTGACTCCTCTGAACGATGGTTTGTTCTCATTGTTAGACTTACTGTCCATTATTATATTTGCAGAAGCGTTTATGTCTATTCTAAGCACGTGCCCAAACAGTCTCCATCTTGATTCAATAATGTCGATGGTTTTAGCCTCTATTGTGCCACAGAGGATAATTACTTTTTTGAAATCTTTTTTGGGCAGCCTAGGCATATTAAATTGCGTAATTGTTTTTGATGAAATATATCTATTTTTTAGCTGTGTGACCCTCCCATGTACCCCATTTGTACATAATCACCGTCTTTATATATGAGTTTTATACTCTTATTCTTAGATTTGTTTTTATTAGTTTTCGTCGACTCCATATCTACTGCATTTTCTTGTGACATCTCTCATTCCAATACATCTCCTCCAAAAAAAAGCTTAAATAACCAAATCACCCCAACTTGTATTCCAACCCCTATAAAGTCATTCTGCGAATTTCAGAAAATTGAGTAATCAAAGGAGACGACTACAATAAGTTTACAATTCATTTGAGTCTTCTCTAATCCATTAGATTTCTTCATGATGAGGGAAGCAATACCACCAGGACAAATGTTTTGAAGATCTCTGTGAAATTCTGTGAAACTTGTTCAAAATGTACGACTGAGAGCATCACTTGATTGATCATAGTGTACATTACGCAATTACTAAGCCAATAACTTCTGGGACTCGTTCACATTAAGTTGTCTCGAAAGCAAGTCATCGTTAACAGAATCAATGTCAGAAACTGATCCTTTTATTCACATGATTTTATTGCTTTAGTTTGACGTTACAATCATCATATAGTTTGCAAACTGGCGAAGATTCTGACCATTGTATTTCTCAACTTCCTCGAATGGGATTGTACCCAACTTTCTAACCTTTACTAAACACTTCTCTTTCTAGCAATTAATGTACAGGGACTCTTTTAAGCAGCATCTTCTGCTTAATTAATATCCCCTTTCAACGATTTCCCAACTTTGTTAATCTGGTTCCACAATTCTGTCTCTTTAATTTAAATTCAAGATTCCCCGAGACCTTGGTTCTGTTAAATTCTTCTCGAGATTCTATCAAAGTCAGAACTCGACATTATAATCTTCACAAAGAATGACGACTTTTCTCGTCGAGCACTTCTGTTTGAGTTATTTCTTATTCATTCGCAAGTTCAGTTCTTTCGATACCATTCAAAACAGGATCTTGCATTATATCTTCATTAACAAATTTATCAATACATTTAATTGACTCAGTCTTTTTAAAACAATTTTAATGGTCTTCCTTTACTTTGTCATAATGATGGCTTTCCGTAAATTCACAAAAAAATTTTTTTTTACCAAATCAAGGATATATATCCAAAATAAGCCTTTTTCTATAATAATACTTACGTTCTTGTTTATGCCTGCATCTATGGTAGAAGATGTGCAGTTGTGTTTTTTGGAAAAAATAAAATTTCAATTTTCAGAAAATTACGTTAAAACGTGGAGCATTATCAATCAGTAAAAAGAACTTTTTTCTGTAACATTTTAATTCATCACTATGATGACTGATGAAAACATTAAAAAATCCTGTCATTCAAACCCTTTTATTTACATAGTACAATAATTTTCAAATTCAAAATCTTTAAAAATCTTGGTCTAAGAACTTTCTTTAAATCTGTGATAGCCTTTACTAATTTCAAAATCATTGATTCTAAGCTTTTCACCAAATACTTTAGCTTATGAAATGATCTTCAGTAATAAAACCATTAATTTCATCTATTCAATAAGTGAATTATCAAGTTGATGACGTTTACCACTTGGTTCTTGACTTGTTAGTCGTATTTTCACTGTTTTCCAACTTTCACGGTATTTTTAGAATTTCTGAAAATGTAGGAATTCCAAAATAGTTCATTTTTATTTCACAGATATAAGATAATTTTCTGAGAGTCATTTTTTGATGTATTTTTATTTCACAAATATTACTTTTTTATAACAATGTGGTACTGTTAGATTTTAAATGTAAATTCATGCGAATGTAGAATAAAAACAAAATAAATTAATCCGAAATATTTAATAAATGTCTTTCGGATTGCGGATTATGAAGTTTCGGTTTTTTAAAGCCTGTTTGTAAGGAAACTTTGTAAAATTTTGCTAACTCATAAAAAATTCGGATTATTGAAGTTCAGATTAATAAGGGTTTACTATATTGTGAAATTTCTTCCCTGTAAAAGTGAAGAAAATTCATTCAATTTACTGAAAATATCGGATAAATATGCTTCTCGTTGCAGCCAAATGAAATCGTTTAAAAATTTACAAAATTGAGATTTGAGTAGATTAAAAAAAATTAAATTCATCTATCAACTCGAAAAAAAAGCCAAAATTCTGCCTCTCTATAACCACCTTACTTTGGTATGTAATAAATGAGATGTATGATCCCATTTCTTTACATAATACTTTAATAGACGCGCTTGTAACGGCCGTGATTTGATATAATTTATCATTTTTATAACATCATATATAACCAATTTTAAACTAGGATGGAATATTTTTAGAAACAAGAGCACAACGATGTAAAATACAATGTTACTTGCTATATACGGGATACTGCTCCGGCATAGTTCTCGATCATTGCTTGAGCACCCTCAATGCAAACATCAATACATTTTTCCCAACATAATTCCCGAGAAATCATATAATCTTGGATTGCGTTGAAAATTTCTTGACCAGTTGTGTTTTTTTTCAAGAGATTTACAGAATAAAAAATCTTCTTGCAGTGTAGAATCAAACTAAAAATTATAATCAACTTCATAGGAAGCTTCAGTGGCTTTTAAATTTTCATCTATTATGAAGTTTTTCATCGAATCTTTCGAGTTACTGAAAGCAGCAAGCATTTTTTCAAAAAAGATGTATCTTTGTGTTTTAATTCTTTGTGCTGACCAACGAAATGTCGATAGAGCTTAAATGGTATTAATGTCTCTTTTTACATAATTTTGTGGCACATCATACACTCTGCTCTCTTCGAATCGTCCTCAAACTGGCAAAATCCATAAGCAAGACTTTCTTAAAATTTCTATTCTAGAAGTGGAATATTACAAGGTTTTCTTATTTATTTAATAATTTTGTCAAAAAATTTAATAACTTCGTCATAAAATTTAATAACTCTGTCAAAATGTTTAATAACTTTGTCAAAATACTTAATAACTTTGTAAAGGGTCAAATTAAAAGAAACCAATTTCATAATTAATTGAAAAAAAACAACTATAAATTAAAATTCTTCATTAGCCAATGCTTTAACTAAATGGCTCCACATGAGGCTGTACAAATTATTACACACATCTGATGGAATTTCTCCGATGTTTTGGATTGCGTTTATTAATTCATCAAGTTCCTACAATTTTTCTTTTTGATGTTATTTTTTCAAACAGAAAAAAACTCTTCACTTGGATTAAGTTGAGGAGTATAAGGAGGCAAAAAATACAACATTTTTTAATTGCTCGCTCTTGTGAATTGATGCATTGTCACATATCATTACCATGTCTTAAATAAAACATATAACCATACTTTTTTCCCTGCATGTTCAAGCTTATAATTAAGATGTATTACAAAATCAATGAACGTCTCCGCGCGATAAGGGGAGGAATTGATTTCGTAATGTAAAAGGCCGTCCACAGAAATAGCAGCACAAATAGAGAAATTTTTCTCTTTCATGTTTCTAATATATTTTTTTCGGAGTAACTCCTTTTATAGATCTTCCAAATTTGGATCTCATCGAACAATTGACTCCCATTTCGTCTATAAAAAATAAGCCGTCGATTATCAATTTAAATTATTTTTCTGGCATATCTCTATCTTTCTTCCACATTTATTGTAGAATTTCTCGCCATAGGTACAAATCGAATTTTCTTAAAACTATATCCGAATGTCTCTAGCGTCCTATTTATTGTCGATAGAGAGACATGTTTTTTTGCACATCAAATAAAGAATTTTTGTAAATTCTTCAGCGTAAATGAAGCATCTTCTTCAATTATTTTAGTCAAAAATAAGATGTCCGATGAATTAAGTTTTTTTTTCGTCCACAATTATTTCTTGTTGAGGCAACATTTTGACAAAGTTATATAAATTTTATGACAAAGTTATTAAATTATTTGACAAAGTTATTGAATAAATAGGAAAACCCTGTATAATAAAATATTTAATTTAAATTAATTTTTTATATATCATAATTTTTTTGAGGCACCCCGGATTTAAAATGAGGCATACTTTGGGAACCACTGCTATTGTATAATTCTGTTTTCTCGGTGTTAATGTTTAGGAATGATTTTTAAAATGTTTTGGCCAATTTGTCGATAATACCTTTAATTGGAGTTCTGTTACCGTGAGATCTATGTCATCTGCGAAGATGACTTCCTTATATGTCTGGGGATATTTTCCTGGCATCTCGCAGGGTCGCCTTCAGATATGCGATGAATAAGACCGGGGATAGGGCGTCTCCTTGGGGGTGCCCATGTTTGTTCCGAATACTCTGGATTTCTGATTTCCGATTTGGATAAATAGTTGAGTGGAGGAGAGTAGATATCGAATTATTTTGATGCAATCTTCCTCGAATAGTGGTGTTAATATTTGTATCATCTTGACTCTGCTGATTGAGTCAAATGCCTTAGATAGGTCGATTTCCATTATGTGGTACTCCTCTTTATATTTTTGGCATGAAAAACACATCCATTTGTGGCTCAAAAGGCATCGGAAGTTGATCTTACAGAGACAAACCCACTTTGGCTAGCTCCGATAAATCCACGTAGTGGAGCTTTTATTCTGTCCAGAACAATTAGCGATAAAATTTTTTTAAAATTGAAATATTTTTCAAATTGATCAGCTATGGTGTCTGTGCGTTCCTGGTTCTTCCAAGATCATCATGAACTGTTAGATTTTCAGATTTCTTCTTTCAGGCTAGCATCTTTACAGACGAATATATTTGCGCTTCGTGTTTGTACTTTCCTACTTTATTTGCAAGGTTTTGTAGCTCTGTTTCATGGATTATCTGATTTTTTATTGATTTGTCTCATAATTTTGTTTTTTTGGATTTTGAACTCAGTTGCTTTCACTTGGTTGTGGGGTGTTCATGCATTTGATACGTAGATCCTTTTGTAAATGGAATAAATGATTTATATGTCGTGTAATCTAACTGCTACCTTAAGCCCTAAATTGATCGCAATACACTAAATATAAATTAAAAAAAGTAAATAACTCCATTACTAAATTAATAACTAAAACTATCGTTAAATTTTCTGATCTTCCTCAGGCGAAGGATTACTAATCACATCATCCTCAGAAGAATGATGTGAAGCCCCATTCCCATTCAGGTGTAGCTCTTTATAACAACTGGGCATAATATCAAAGGCCATATGCCGACTGTTAATAATTAAATAATTATACTATTTGGAATCCATACGCATATAGCTTGAAAAAGTTAAGGAAGGGGTGAGTCAGAGATTTGTGGGCACTCATTCTGTCATTCGGATCCACTTTTAGGAGATCGTCAAGGAAGAGATAGAATAAATTGTAGTCAGCCATGAATCCAGAGTACTGGGATTCAGGAATCCCCCATTTGAGAAGATTATCCCAGACCATGGACAATTGCTAAAATAAGGATCAGCATTACCGGCATGACAACATCAACTTCTGTCGGTTCCATAAAGCCGCCATTAGCTTTTTTCCAATAATACCGTTTTTTCGACTGATGGGCTAAAAATACGTGATACCTTCAATTTCGAAGTTTTACTACGCCTTCGGCGTGTAAAAAATAACTTCGACCTATGTCCCGCAGAAATCATGTATTCTGGTGGCATCCCTCGAAGTTTTATGATGTAACAGAACTAAAAAATAATGAACTACAAACTAGTTGGTATTCGTTTCACCCGGAAAGAGCAGAACCTGAAAAGTTCGGCCAGGATGCACCCAAGTGCCCACATGTCGATCTTTTCGTCAGCAGTGAGGCCCAAAATAACCTCTGGAGATCTAAAGTATATCGTCCAGAATACCTATATAATATGTACTGAAAATGGCAGAATTCGTCTACATCGTACACATATGTAGCACATCCAAAGTCCACCAACCTCAGTATATAAGGATACTGGTCGTGGTCCACTAACATTATGTTGTCTGGTTTCAAATCCATGTGAACAATTCCATGTTCTTTCAACTTTGATAATGATTGCACCAACTAGAGATCAAATTTAAACATTATTTAATTTTAATTAACCACAAAAATACTAATATTATTACTTGATATGCAATTGATCGGATAGCATGAATTGGGAGTTGTTTTTCTTTTTTCATGAATTGTCGCAAATTTATGTTAGCAGTTCAGTAACAAAGAAAGTGAATTTTTGATGATAAAAGAAGTCAATTATTTGGTAGATGAAGTGCTTATCCCCCATCGTTTTTTAAAGTTGATAGAATACACTCCTACAATTAGTATATAATAGTACCTCATATTCTGGATTACTATAATCGTCCCTGTCACAGTATTTTAGAATTTTTAGAGCCACAGAATAGCCAGTGCTAAGCTGTGTCGCCTTGTAAACTTTTCCGAAGCATCCCTCATTTATGTATTTTTTAATGAGGTACGAATCTGTTACGGATTTGATAACCTGTTATTAAAACTAAAAGACCTCGTCATTGTTAATACGAATTCATCATATGATGAAGATCCCAATATTTCACTTGTGTCTTTCGCTTCTACTGTAGGGCTATGATTCATGCCTTCTATAATGTCTTCGATCAATGAATGTTCATTGTCTACAAAATTTGTTAAAATCTTTACCACTTCCGTACTCATTTGGTATTCTTGTCACTATTCTCAATTTGATTACGAAGGCATATTGTTTTGGGAAAAGAGAATCTTTGTATTTATATGCTTAGTTATTAGTAATAATATAATTTAGTCACGAGAATAATTTTACATTCTGATACTCATTGTTCGTTGCAATCGAAACCTCGAGAATTCTACTAATATCTGCTGTTCAACAATACGATACTATAAATCACTTTGATTCAAGAATTTTCTGGTGAGTTGAATTATTTTTTTTGATTTACATTAAAAGTCTTTTTAGTTTCATTTAAATTTCTCATAAATTCAATATTTGTATAATATCGATGATCTGTCTTGTACAATTTCCCTATATTCTTAAAAATTTTTAAAATTTAAAAATAATAAATTAAAATTTATCTATTATTCACATAAATATGAGTAAACTTAAAAATAAAATTTCAGCATAAAGTTTCATTTTCTGTTTAATATTCTGCTCATTGACCTGAGACATGGCTCTTAAACACTAGGGACTAGACCAGTGTTTTTTTAACGACGGGCGAATTTTATTTATCAGGGGCGATTTTCTATTTAGTGATTTTTTAAATTATGAAAATATTTATGATTAAATTTATTTTTAATAATTAAAATAAGCAATCGAGACGTCTGGTGCAGCAGCAAGTATTACAGCCTCTTTCTTAAAGGAAATCGGGGGGAAATTGGCCCACCGCAAGAAAGACGTGCGGGAAGCGGTCTGGCTGAGGCAACAAATTGGTATCGCAGTTGTCCACGGAAACGCTTACTCCGTGATGTCAGCACCCGTCCTCTCCCATAGTTAATAGATGTCGTATGTGATAGCGTCCGGGCTGTTGATACTGTCCGGGTTGATAAGACAAATTTATCATTTGAAAACATTAACAACCACTAAGTTTTGCTTCGAAAGATCTGTCCCTTGTTCCCTAAAAAAACAAAAAAATATTTTGAGTCACTAAAGCGATTAAGCGTGAAAAGGTTGGAAAATAGAAGAGGTCGAAGGATCGGTCCCTTGTTCCCTCAAAAACAAAAAAAATTATTCTGAGTCACTAAAGCGATTGAGCGAGAAAGAGGTCGAAAATAGAAGTGGTCGAAGGATCGGTCCCTTGTTCCTTCAAAAACAAAAATTTATTTTGAGTCAATAAAGCGATTAAGCGTGAAAAGGGTTAAAAATAAGTTTTGTAACAGTGAGGTTTCAGCATTTTTATGTGACTGGGGGATAACGGCGATTCGTGGTATACCAAGACTCTCTCAATCACAAGAGCAGGTGGAACGCTAAAATCAAACGATGAAGCGTTGGTTAGCGAAAACTCTATTTCAATCCAAATCTAATAATTGGATTTAAAAAATAAATACAACTATTTTTCAAACGGGAGAAATATTGTTCCACTGCAATTTAAGTAGCGGGACATTTAGAAGGTTGTAATATGTCATTGGATTTATTAATTTGTTATTAATTTAACAACATCCATTAAACCATTTTTATCATATCTTTCAATAACATAATTTTCAATATCCCTTTTTACAGAAATAGAACTGATCTTTAAAAAATCTGCATTACTCTTTTTGATTAAATACAGTGAGTTATGCAATTTTTCCAAATTAGATTTTAGCCATTGATATTTGGTAATTTCAGTTCATGAAACAAATTTTCATTCATGATTGATTGCTTCACATTGGCAACAATAATCCCATCGTCTTCAAAATTGTTTAATGTCTTTTATTGCAACAAAACTTTCGGAATAAAAAAATGCCGCTTCTAAGAAACTCCCTCATCTTGAAAATTACATCTGGAAGTAATTTAATTTCAACGAACATAGCTCTGTGCTTTATTGACTTCGAAAGATCATATAAAGAGCCACATCGATAATAAATAAAATCAAATTTCAAATTTTTAATAAGAATTTATCAAAACATTTTTTGATTGTTTAATTATTTCATTCGAATTCAGATTTAGAAAATTTTTTGTTGTTGTGGTGTTGTACATGTCCGTTTCTAATCATACCGAGAAATCGAATCCTATGGGCCTTCTGCAAAATCAAATAAAGAAGATAGCATAGTAGAAACAGGACCGTCGTCTGTTGGGCTGGATAATGTCACAAGAACTAATATCCACGTCACAAGAACTAATATCCACGACGATCCTGTGGTCGCTGTCAGTTGTTGTTCCCTGGTAGGAACGTGCATCATTTATCAGGTATTTATCAGACTTTCGGGAGATAATGTAGTCGATTTGATTATATATATTCACGGTCTCCACGACAGAGTTTCTTCTATGTCCGTGCCACGTCGTCTTGTGCAAGCTGAGTGCGTGAAGGCCGTGTTGCACATGAAAAAAGCTATTTGCCTCGCAGAAGTTCACCAGAGAGGCTCCAGATGCATTTCTCCTTCCGCGCAGATTATCTCTTGAAGTGAGTTTTTTAAAAATATTAGAAGAATTACTAAATTATTACGTAGATTACTATTTCTGACTGTCTACTTCTTGACTCATTTTATAATTTATCAATAGAAGGAATATGGCTAAGACAAAAGATTGGAATGGCCATTCTCCGAGGGAACTCGTTCGCAATTCACGCATCAGGCTTCCTCAACTGACATTTGTTTAATTGTTAAAAAATATTTTGTTTTAAAAAAAATAACTAAATAAAAATTATAAGGTCACTCATGATCGACTGGTTGAATAAAAAAATAAGACAATAGTATTTGGTGAAAAATAAATATAAGACAATAATTAATTAAGTTTTCCTAATGCTGTGTGTGTGTCACGTTTCAACTATCCAGAGGATTCCTCTTGGAACTATTCCAGAGACTGAACCTAGAAGAACTCCTCTGGATAGTTGAAACGTGACCCACTCATTCCAGAGATTAATTCTGGAGACTTTTAAATTAATTTCTTACCTTGATAAGCTCTGTTTTCCTGGCAATTGCCATGAAAGAGGTCATAGTCTATTGGCAAGTCTAAGAACAATAACAAGATAAGATACGATGGTCCTTCTCAAGAACGTACATGTAAGTCTACTGGAGGAATTGGTAAGCTGTATAACGATTTATTTTTAAGATTAATAATGACTTTGGAGTCACATGTGGCGGCCAAATTGGTTACACGTTACAATTTTATAGCTATTATTGCTAGTTATGACTGCTTGTGCTGTGCTTACCAAAGATTGTGTTAATAAATATAAAAGTTTTTAATGTATGGCAAGTCTCGTATTATTCGCATTGATATCCATATTTTCCTTCTATTCATTAATTGAAGTTTTCGATTTATTTGATAAATGATGTGCACGACATCTTTTAAATTGATTTCTTTGTATTTTATCCGTATTCAATGTATTGAATAATATCGATGATGAAATTTGAAAACTTTAATATTTTAAATGATAATATTCTCACTTTGATTGCACTATCACATAATGAATGACTATTGTCATTTTGATTGACATTAAGAATAGGAAATAGTATAGTTTGTGTGGATATTGATAAGATGTAATCCGCTCACATGTTCGATTGTCGGTATGATTTATTGTTCAATGTGAGGGAGAGAGGATATTGGGAATCTAGAAAAGGCCTTGTGGATCCGCATCGATTTGGACTCTCAAACAAATTTCTCCATGTGATGTGTGAACGTCATACCGTAGTGTTTGACTTTTCTAGGATATATTCACGTGGTTCTTAAGGAACCATGAATTCATATTGTCGAGGATCTCCTGAATCCTCCTTGTAGCTAATATAGCCCATTTACATTGTTTTGAATAATTTATGAATTGAGTCAACTTCGTTACAAGTGTAGAAATCGAATCTCGTGATCCGCCGTGTTTTGAATGCGGGAAGCTTGAAGAAGGAGATATCTTCTGAAACTCAGTACACTATTGAATTATTATTATTATTACTAAAAAGCATTTTCACATAACCAAAAAACGTTATATTTTAAAGTCCCGTTTGTGCCACACGTTTCAAAATTTGTTTCACTAGGCGTCTCTATCGGCCTCTGCTTTGCGCAGCTGTTGGTAGATCTTCTATATCATCTGAAGATTTAAGTTTTCTTCCATTGAGATCTTTGGTTTAGAGCGACATGGAGAGTAACTCTAGGCCTTCCTCTGAATCAGTGGTTTCCAACCTATTTGAGAGCACGGAACCCTTATATATATAGTTTTTAACAATTATTAGTAATTTACTAATATAAAAAATAAAATGCTAGTTAGTGATATGGTTGAGGCTGATGTCTCTTGCATAGTTCTGTAATATTTGGCCTTGACAGGGATAAACGCAGGTCTTTTTCCACATACAGTAGGCGCGTTTTATGATATATATTTGTTAATGCAGAAAATCCACTTTCACATAGATAAATAGTTGAAATGGAGGCCAAATGGTAATGGTTACGAGGGATTAGTACTTATGGATCTTCTTGACCTCCGCCTGGTCCGCTTCGTCTCCAGGAGAGTGCGTCGCCGTCAGCAATCTGGCTCCTGAGAAGGTGTCCACACACGTTGCATCCCAGACGAGTGATTTTCCGTGGGAGTATGGGAACAACGTCATTCCATCCGACCTCTCCATAGCCTCTGTCGAAGCCCAATGGTTCCAATTGGGCCGGAAATCCCGCAGAATTGAAGGCTCGAAAGATGATGTCATTGAGGGCTGCGTGGCGCGAGGCTCGACCAGCACTCCGTCGGCAAGAGAGTGGATGTAATCCTTTCGCATCAACGTCTCCGCCGCAACGGCATTTGTGTCTCTGGCATATGTCCAGTCCTAGGCGCAGTGACACCCTGATCCTCAAGCTGTTTTCGTCAAGGAGGGTCCCCAGATGTGGGCAAGGTAGGGCCACGAGCCAGACTCTATTTCCGCGATGTGCGGCCGACATAATGCTTGCTAGTCGGTGTGGTTAGTGCTTATATTCGCGGCCTCCAGAGTGCTCATACATGCGGTTGAATCCCAACTCTTCTGGCAAACAAAGTTCGACGGGAATTCCAAGTCCAACTCATCCACAACTTGCAAACTCTGTCAAGCTCCGAGTCCAAGGTATGTCCGGTTGCGTTACGTAGGACTGTTGGGCCAAGCGACTGCAGCTCGCAAGGGATGAAAAGTAGGCAGGCAGGGCGGCTTCAAGGAGGAATCTCAACCAATACCCCCATTTCTCGCAGGTTGTTTGCACATAGTCCAGCACCAGATCATCAATTTGACATTCAGTATTGACTCCACCGATCGTCTCAGAGTCATCAGCCGACTATAGTGCATTCCGGTTCAAAACATGGTGAACATCTCAAAATGTACATCATCTTCGACATGGAAATACAATTTTTGAGCAAGAAGAAAGACACATGTGGATCCAAAGATGATACTCTTTTTGTATAAGCTTCAACTTCATTATTCTTACTGGTAAGGCATTTTTCCAGCTCGTCGTTTCCGAGAGGGCAGCCAAGGAAGTGTACCTTTTCCAAGGAGGATATGCTGAAACCTGGAACTAGGGATCTGAATTCTTGTCAGGCAGTAGAAAAGTTTGGAGAGAGCATGAATATTGATCAGTTCCGATTTCATAACGTTGACACTTAAAACCAATTCGATTAGAGCTGGAATGGTTGAAGAAATATCCTGAATACGTTCTCCATGAGCCAGCTATTGTAGGGTCGTCCAAGTACCACAGGTTGAGTTCATAGTTTATGCTTCGTGCCACTGTGTCAATTGTCATTCAAAAAGCAAAGGCCTTAGAGGGTCTCCCTGCTAAACGCCTGTGCGTGAATAAACGATATCGTTTCCGTAAACTAGTCCGTCCATACGATAAGTGTACAAGTCGGCAAATCTTTGGAGCTCTCTTCGAATAAATTTCCAAAATACAGTCTCTTCTCAGCGTGTTGAAGGCATTTGATATATCAAGCTTCAGACCTAGCCTTTGGGTCTGAGAATTATTGTTGTTGATATAACCCCTCGCGGACTGGACTGCTGCTTCGCAACCGCCGGTCACTCCCACACCAAGTTGAGTCGGAAACAGCTCTTCAACAACATTGTGGGAGACTCTCCGGGCAGCGATTTTAGCAGCAAGCCTTCGAAAGTATGTGCCGATCGCAATTGAGCGGACACCTCCATCCCCTTTTCGGAATGCCAATAGATGTCCACAAAAAAGAAGATCTCTAGCAAATTTTGGAATATCACCATTAACTATTCGAGTAAACAGCAAGGTGATAGACGTTAACAAGGCACGGCTGGCTTCTGCAGTAGCTCTAGAAGTTATGTCCTTCCGTGGGAATAAATGCCGGGAGGTCTTCTGGCATTGTCAAGTTCCGCTGGTTCGGTGGTATAGCAGGGTGCTTCCAAGCAAGATGTACAATTCAAACCGTACTTCCTGCGTTACCATTTCGCCCACATTGCCGCGGAGACAACTGGAACTGTAGGCGCGAAGACAGAGGCCTTTCTCCACAGCATTGGAAGCAAACTCGCCTCAAAAAGGTGTAAGACACGGGAGGTACTCCGGTTGAGGCAGAAGCTCGAAATGGCGACTATCAGAGGTAACGCCTTCCCATTCTATCGTCTTAATTACTGCCTAATTTTCATTATATAGTATATTAAAATTTAAAAATAAAAAAGTAGTAGAAAACTGGACCAAAACTTTTAATGTTTTGTTTGCCAGAATAGGATATTCTTTTTTGACAATCAGCCAAAAAATCAATATCAAGCTGTAAATATTCTATTTTTAACGTTCTGTCACTTGAAACAAACGCAATTTCTTCTTCCTCTTTTAATGTAAGCTAGTTTCTAGTTATTTTGTACTCAGCAAAAGGATTCCTCACCCAATCATAGAGTTCAACTTATGTGGGTGGAGAATAATTATTCGTACATGTAAATACTCCAAATGGTCTACAATTTGTGAAACAATTTATCTAAAATTTCTTTATTGCACATGAAGAAACATTTCCAAGTTGCCATTCATGATATGTCGTTTCCATATTTGTAGTTTTTTCAGAAAAGCAGCTATTTTTGCATGCTGCTATTGCGAACATTGAGTTCATTAAAAATATCGGCGAGATATGCTAGTTTGCAACACAACATTCATCACTGAGGCATTCAATAAAGTCATCCAACTTCTCTTGTATACAAAAAGCCAACATTCGTGTCTTATTTCATAGAAACGAATATTTCACTTTGAGAACCATCTTCAGTATGCAAAATCAAAACTGAATGCATTTTCACAAAGTTTCGAGAAATGTCGCAATTTCAAGTCTCATTTTAATGTAATTAATTATTTTTACAGCCATGTTCAAAGGACATTAAAGTTCATGCCCAATAGTTTTTGCAATCAATGTTTGTGAAGAAAACAATGCGTGTGAATAATGTTCGAATTCTTATTTTTAGCAATAGAAACAATGCCTTTAAATTGCATAGTCATTGCTGGAGCTCCATCAGTGCAGATACCCAAAAATGCATTCCAATCCAACTTTATATCCTCAAAATATGAATTTATAAGATTGAAAATGTCATATCCCTTGTTGTTCCAAGCAACTCTTTGCAGGAAATAAAATATTCAATAATGGATTCATCGATCATATATCGAATGAAAACAAGGAGTTGCATTCTTCCTGTAATATCTGAGCTTTCATCCACTTGAAGGGCAAAAAAGGCAAAATAACAGTTTCGGCGAGAGTATGCGATTTCAGATTTTTTAGCAGCAATCTCAGCAACAGCACAATTAGCATGCTGTGCTTTTTCATTTATTTTGAATATTTTTGTAAAAGGGAATACTTGAACTTTATTCTGGTCCAATTTCTGCATAAAATAGTCTTTTTTTCTTTGAAAGTCAGGGTGCTTGGTGGAGAAATGACGTCAAATTTCGTTGGAGCCATAGCTCTATTCGCAAGTTTTTCACCGCAAACAAGACAGTGATAGAAGGTAATTCATGTCCCCAGTCGATGTGAAAACAAAGGCAATATAATTTTCTCGATACGATCGATCATTAAGATATTCAGTGTCACAAGACTGCATTTAGACACGCTCAAATTAAATTAATTCGTTTTGAAAAATTCAGAAGACGACGAAGAATCGTTGCTGGCAATGCCCAAACATTGATTAAATTCTTCGAGTGGTCGTGGGAAGACGGCCTTGATTGAAAAAGAAATCAATTCAAAAAATCTAACTGATCACTTTGGAAATGAAACTCCGGATTAAAACATTGAATAATGAAATAACAGACAAAGAGCTCATGGACAGAGGTTGAACTCACAGCAGTAAATCGAAATCTTACTACAAGATAAGTATGGAAAGCTAATCGAAACGTAGTAAAAAGCGAGGAAATTTCGTCTGAAGATTATGCTCAAAGAGATGTGAACAATTTGATAAAATTCTATACAAAAATTTCCCACAAGGACCACAGGAAGTCGAATAAACTATTATCACGCAGAAAATTGAAAAAGTGTCAGTCCTCTCTTCTTTTAGGAGAGTTATGTGAGAGATACACTACATTCCGCAGACACCATACTCTCACGGTTATTCTATTAAAAATCTTGGAGACAAGGGAGTTATTTTTCTATGTCGATTTTCAACTCTTCTATTTATCAGGCACAGATGCGGCCAATATTTAAACCTGGAAGACTAAAAGATTACCCAGCGTCTTTTAGACTGGTGTCACTACTATGTTGCATGTAAAAAATACTGGAGAGGTTTGTGATCGTGAGAATGAGAATAAAAGATTCTAGCTTTTCAACATTCTTATAATATTATAATATAGGTTGGGAAACACTGGTGTAGAGGATTGTCCTAAAAGTTAGTTTCATCACCAGACGAATTGAATTGAGACTGAAAACTCTGCTAAATTGAGTTGGCATAAATTTAAAAAAAATTTTATTAAATAAAGCAGCAATTTTCTTCGTAGCATCAAGAGTGTTCGTCGAAAAATATAACAGATCTTTCAAGACACTGTGGTTTGAAACTGTTGACCATATTGATAATTCAGATTGAGATATTTTTATATTAAAAAAGTGAAATTATGAGTGACAAAATAATTATTAAAACCATTTAATCCCTTAAAAACGAAAAGTTAACTAATTAAACGATCAAATTATTCTATTATAGGATAAATTGGATAGAAGGAAATCCACAGTTATATTTCCCACGTGACAGTTTGAGTATCCATATATACCCCATGCTTTTCCCCATCCATTTTTGATAAGCCAATACTTTTCTCCTTTTATAATTCCATAACCAACAACAGAAATTACATGATTATAGTCCAAGTTATAACAATTCCTGATATGGTATACTCCTAAAACGTTTCATTTATATTTACCTCGGAGATAAGTTTGCATGCTTACAAAAGAACCATCAACACTAACAGTAATAGGACCAACATTAATGAGATAGTCCATAAGCATTTCTTCGTCACCATCATTAAGTCTTTTATAATCAGTCAATTTAAGTTTAATATTTGGTTTACCATCATATTTACATTTACGCTCCTATAGAGTTATCCATCGAGAAATTACCTTAGCCACATATGGATATCGTTTTTCAGAATTAATTCCTCCGTTATTTTTAATGTAATCATAAACATCTTCGATAGATCCACCACTGCATCCATGATCATTTATACAATCTACTATGTTTTGTTCACTCATAGATATAAGAATATTGTGTTTGATTGCAAATGTGACTCCAACGTAGCCAACTAAATGCATTAAACATTCGTTAACTGCTCCAAATGCATAGCAAGACCCACAAAAACCTCCTTGCATTTTTATATCAGTTACACAGTTTCGTTTTACCCAACTAAATGATTTGGGATATCTTGTTTTATTTGCATGCACAGTATAATCTTTAATAATTCATCTGTGTATGTTTTATTAGAATAAGAATTAAATTGAATTTGTTTGGTTTTCTAAATTCCCTTCTTGTCTACAAAAATATATTGTAATAAACCAGGTCAGCAAACTGATTAATTCCCAATTCATACAAAAATCTTCCTTGATTGAAAAGTAAATTGTGATTGTCAATGAATCTTAAGTTTTCAGTAAAAATAGCCTTTCTAACCTGGAGTTCTAAGCCAGAATAAGATTTATCTGTAAAATAGTAAAAATAAATTTAACTATATTTCTATGAAATTATTCCATTGGATCTCATAATATTCATCGTCTTTAAGTGAATAGTTGATTGATTCGTATTTGAAATGAATTTTAGATGAATAAAGTTATTAAAAATAAAACAAGGAAAATTATGTTGATCATTTTAATTAATTCTTTTATTTTTATTTAAATAATTTTAAAAATATATATTTTTTTCATTAAAAAAATATATTTTTTTTGTTTTTATGAGTTTATCGAGACGAATTTGATAATCGCATTATTTTTGCTAGATGGTCTTTCCTTGATCCTTTACCAGCTCTTTAGGTCTTCTCTGTTATTAGTGGTAACTTAGGTTACTCATATAGGAAATAGCCTGGAGACAGACCCAAGGAAGACTTGTCTCCTCCGTTCTCCATCGCTCTCTGGTTTGCGCATCTGTCCGTAGATTTTATAGGTCACTGCAGATTTAAGTTTCTTCCAATTCCATTAAGATCCTTGTTTAGAGCCACAGAGATGGTTACTTTTTTGAACGATGGTTTGTTCTCATTGTTAAACTAATTGTCCATTATTATACTTGCAGGTGCGTTTATGTCCATTCTAAGCACGTGCCCAAACAGTTTTCATCTTGATTCAATAATGTCGATGCTTTTGGCCTCTATTGTGCCACAGACTATTGAATTATTATTAAAAAGCACTTTCACATAACCAAAAAACGTTATATTAACTAAAGTCCCGTTTGTGCCACACGTTTCAAAATTTGTTTCACTCGGTGTCTCCATCGGCCTCTGCTTGCGCAGCTGTTCGTAGATCTTTTATGTCTTCTGCAGATTTAAGTTTTCTTCCATTGAGATCTTGTTTAGAGCCACAGGAAGAGTAACTCTAGGCCTTCCTCTGAATCAGTGGTTTCCAACCTATTTGATACCTAAATAACCTACATCCATGTTCTTAAAGAACCTGCTTAACCGCCGAGAAGGCCGAAAGATCAAAACGAACAACGTTATGTTCGTTCCAATCATATAGAAACGTCCGGCTCCATTTGTCCGCTCGAATTTTTGGGTCAATTATGAAAACGACTGGGGATCACCGCAAGCACCGCTGGCTTTTGAGCAAATCTCTCTAGCAATCTTGAGAGGAAATAAACAAGCAGTCAGGCTGCTGTACAATTCTCGAATTATTACTTTGATATTTTTTGGTAAATAAAATTTGCTACCGAAAATGCCGTGTTCTATCAGATATGTGTTCTGTTTATAAGTTTGTGTGTGTGCGTGTATGTGATCTTGTGAGTGTCTGTTAGTCCACATTCGACAATTACTATAGGTCGACTCAAACGACGTAAAAGAAAAATATATTTCAGTTTGGCTTACCAAAAATTGTAATCTTGGTTTATTATATAAAATATACTGTCTAAATTCTAAGCCACAAGACAACAGTGAAAAAAGTGCGTCTAGAAGATAAATTCGAGATCTCGCGCTGGACCTCCCAGAATCGACTTGAAAGTAAGGATCTTTTGGATCGACTTGTTTTGGCGACATGTTTCATACTGCTAGGAGATACCTGCATGCTAGCTTATCTTATATTGCAATAAAGGACAAATGCTTTTTTTAAATATGCATGCACATCTCGTCAGATATAAAAGAACTCATGCGTTTGCGAAGTAATGTTGGTTTTGTTGACAAAATTTAGTTTCTTTTGTAATTAATCATTTTTTTGATGCCAACCAACCACTTAAAGGTACATATAGGGGTAACTTTATAATTTATTAAATAGATAGAATGTGCAGAAAAAACGCTCATTCACTTGCGGTATAATATTCTCGATGGTTAACTGTATACAGGATTTCGAAAAATTCTGTTAATTATATCCGAGGACAAATGAAAATATTTGCAAGGATGAATATAATGTATTATGTGACACATGAACATCTTGGAAAATTAGTTGAAATTCTAATAGAGGAAAACCAGACTCTTACTGCAGACAAATTCCCAATTATTGTTAGCAATACTAACCTTAAAATATAAAAAATGCTACAGTTGCCAGCTATAAACAGTATTCAATGTGTTTTCTACAGAATTAGTAAACTAATTGATAATTTCACTTTCTTGGCTAAATTTTCTATATTCAGTGAATTAAAAAAATGACAATTCATCTTCAAACTAGTGGCTGTGGAAACATCAGGACTCATATGAAGCAGATCACTAATTCTGCTAACCGTATCGGATCGCTCATCGCAGGGAGGAAAAAAGAGAAAGGACTCATTATGCGCCTTGCAAATTTTCTGGAGGAAATACGTTCTCGATCCTGAAAGTAGCCAGTAGTTATAAGTGTTAGTTTTTATCAATATTCGAGTTACATCTAATAAAAAATAATTAGAATGTGATGATAAACAAAATGTTTCAAAGCATTGGATGTAGGAAAATTCATAACCAGCATCATTAAATACATTATGCTCTGGGTTCGAAAATATAATTGTTATCGTCATTTTATGATTTTATAGTTTTCATAGATCAGAAAATAACATTTTTGTGGTGTTTAGAGATCCATTAATACATTCAAGCAACAAAAACAGAAGTTATAATCTAATATAACAAGAATCATCAATAGTCATATTCATGCGATCCACCACCCTCAGTTGTTTTCAGTGATGAAAAAGGTCATTCGCTCTCTAATCCATGGATAAGTTCGGACAACTAATAGGAATAAATTATCGGCTAATTAATGGTGGACTATTACAAGTCTTTGCTTCTGTATCCATGAGAGTTGGATATATTTGATTACCCATTACTAAAATATATTTCTTGGAGTACCGGTTAATAAAAAACACTTCAGTTCTTATTTAAATTAAATAAATTTTCCAAAGTCCATTGGTAAACCAAATTACTAATTTATTGATCCTGACGAGTTCCATTGGCTTGACGAGTGAAGCCGTCATCAGTGGATATTCACTGCGGAACTGATAGTCTAAAAAGACACACACCCAAGAAAAAGAAAACAAAGAAGGGAAGAGTATTCCTTAGTCCTTGATCCTCTTTCGATTAGCTATTATAACTGTTCTTTGCTTAAAATAAAGTGTGTATTCTGCCTGTGGGGATCGATAACTGATATGGCTCTTTGGAAAGTGCGAACATTATTATTTTATTAATATGACGCGTTCCAACAGAACACCCACGTAAGCACCTTGATCCAGAAAGATTTATCCGGGGAGTTGAGGTCGATTCCAGGACTCGTGACCAGGTTATAACGATGATTGACTGTCATGTGTACGAAACATATATATTGAAAACTCCTCGAATATCTTCCCCAACAGTCTTATATAAGTACAGAACCAACTGCCAAATTTTCCTTTGTCGATTTGGTAAGCATTAACATAGTGCGATCAGGAATTTCCAAGAGTGAACATTCTTTGGTTTCTTTGCAAATTCTTCCAAATAACCATTGCTTGGTTAATATACTTCCGCGATTATTACTTCTTTCGTTAACTTATAATATTAAATGTAATGTCTTTTTTTCAGTATTTTTTATGCGGAAATATCCCATTTTTTTGTAAAAATTAAGTTCTGATGGAAACACATTGTAGCTTTATATTGCTGAATAATTTGAAATTTGTGAAGAAATAACCGGGCCTCAATGTAAAAATAATGGATCTGTCGAACGTCCTACATATTCTAGACTTGTCTTAGTGTAAGAGCTATATTAAGGATGAATAATGCCGTAACTGCATACGATATTATGGAATCATACTTCCTCTGCTCAGGGACTTTTAAAAAAAGCCACAGGCAATTTTGCCATCGATTTAAAACATATTTAAATGGCATTAGAAAACGCAGATGATCTAGACAGTCTCTGAAAAATCGCAATCTCAAAAAGATCACGGAGGAATCAAACAGACCGGATCATCAGGGGGTTACACAAAAGACGGAAGGATATAACTTTTTTATCGCGAATGTGTATTATAATAATTATAATAATAATTTTTAATAATTTTTTACTCTGGAAAACCTAATTTTAATAAATAAAGCACATTATTATAATGAGACACAGATACAATGGTTTGCTGTCTTTAGTCAACCTTTTAGATGATAATACTAAGTCTACTACTACTTTTTCAAAATATCCAAAGCAACTTCCAATTAACAGATCTATGTATTATTCCTTATTTATTCAAGTTAAAATGGTTACTAATTTCATATTCCACCGAACAGGTTAGATTATTTCAATTTAACTTATTTTATTAACATATCTGTTAATCAGTAGGAGATAAAACTGCACAACCCCGGTAAACGTGAAAGTATCTGAAACGACAACAAAGAACCAATCAAACCAAGAATCTACAAGAGTACCGGTTTCTCAGAACCCAGAGAAAATCAAGGAAAGCATTGTCAAACTATCAGAATACGAGAATAAATTAACAGATGGTGGAGGTTCAATCTAAATTCTAGATTTTAAAAATCATTATGAGGATGTTCTTCTTATTGGGGATCATATATATCCTCGCGAAAGCGACAAAGTTGAGCACATTAAAGATCATTTTTATCCTCACGAAAACCATGAGGCCGAGCACACAAAGGATAACTTTCATTATCAAAAGAATAATAGAAATGGGCAGAGAATAGATTATGTTTATTTTCCCAATCAAAAAAACCACCATTCACTTGAAAACATTAATTATAATGGAAGAAATGAGAACAGTGACCTAAATAAAAATGATCACAATAGCCCAATAAGTTTGAAATATTCAATAATATTATTAAATGTTAACTTACTGTAGGGAGATTCGTCAGATTTGTTAAATCCATTGGAAATATTTTAAAGAAACCTGCCCATCCGAATCGCTTCTCAGAGGATATAACTCACCGCACAGCTGATGAAGGTTTTGAATTTTGTGATTTTAGTTTCCTTTGTTGGAAGAGTTTATTATTGGGTAGACAATGATAGTTATTATTAGATTACTCATAACAGCAAGACTATAACTGTTGTTTTATATTCGATATTCTCAACCTTGATCATTATATCGACTGCGATACTTTTGGTTAAGTTTCTTGGAAGGGTTGGTCACTGTGGTAAAAATTTTAGATAAAATCGAGAAAGGTTTGTTTAGACGACAGTGTTTGATCTAATTATTTATTTTAGGAATTGTTCGATCAGAAAAAACTGATTACGAATTCTAATGATTGCTAGTCAGTCTTTAGTTAAATTGGGACTATTTTTTGGGTTAATGAGAACGCTTAAATTCTTTTTCTTAGTTTTACTTTATACTTTTATTTTGGCTAAAAAGCCGAGAGGTTACAAAAGTAAGGGTACCGATACCTACTTGTCGGAGAAATTCTGTTCTTTGCATTTTAAAGGAGTCATTAGGTCCACCTAACTCAGGAGATATCTATGTGCCATTCAATGAGGATTTCCAAATTCTCTACTTCATTAAGATGTTCTCATAATGGCGGATACTCAAAAAAGATGTCGGGAAAGGATACGTCCACTCCGTTCGAGGGAAATAGATAAAATCTATTCGAGATTATCTAAAGTTATTAAAAATAAAATTCTAAAAATACCAGTTTAAACTGGTTATGAAATTGACATACTTATAATTCTCTTATTTTATTCACAATGCAAATCCTTCTCAAAATAACCTATCAACCAAATTATTTAATAATGATGATAGCACTTCATGTTGATTTATACTTTTTTAATCCATCATTTCAGCTCATTGGATGTGAACATTATCTTTCGGCCGAAATTTCCCTGTTTGACATATATTACGTTTTTAAGCTAAAAGTTAAACTATTATTATTTTATTACCCCCAGGATCACTGGGTCAAAGAGAAAGAAATAAAAGTTCTCATCTAACTAAGTGATCCCAGACCGACAAAGAGAGGACGAGTCCGGTGGAGTCGAGAATCCTGAACAGCTTTTCTCATCGGACATGGCATCGGCTCAAAATTTTTGTATGATTGTAGATATTTCGATAGTGTATGGAATAGAGGGCAGCTTGATAAACTATCCTCCTTTAAGAGTTACCGTTGTAATTCGATTAAGAAATTTTTAATGGGTTGGATTTTGTGTTCTGGTCAATTAACCTTTTTGCAGTCTCCTCGATTGCGGATAGTTTCAATGAGAAAATCGTGAAATCTGCATTGCCCATGAAAAACATCGTTGGTCGGATAAATTGTTCATAAATCGTGACAAGCCACCAGTTTGGTCTCTAAGTGTTTTTGAGAGCACTTTTAAAATTCTCATTTTCCTCAGAGCAGAAGTTACTATGTTCTCAACATGTCGGATAAAGGTGAGTCCCTGATCAAAGATGACTCCCAGAATCTTCGGTGTTTTGTTAATAGGAATAGTCCAGAGGATTTGTTGCTGATATGTCGAGTCTCGCTTCGAGAGCTATAGTTCCAGCTTGTCAAGCATTTGTTGAGTGAACTGAGTCGCTGAATAAATGCTTCTGTCCTTGGAGGCAAGAATGATATCGTCGGCATAGGAGAGGATTAGACAGTTTTCATTACAGGTTTGTGGCATATCGTTTATGTAGAAGAGTTGGGGTGATAATGGGGAGCCTTGAGGGACTCCATTTGGAAATAGCGAGATTTGATTTGATGTTGTTGCAGAGTACTTGTGCTCGTCTTCATTTAGGAAGTTTCCAAGCCAAAGTTTCCAGTGCGGATGGATGTTGGTTTCAAATATTTTCTTGGTAAGGAGTTTCCTAGGGACTGAATCGAACGCTTTTGTGATGTCCACGGATATATATTACTGTCCTCTGATGGGGTTTGGGGGAGTTAAATCCTTCCGCAATGAATTGTGTAAGGGTTGTGAGGTTTGTTGTGGTCGAATGGTTACCCCGGAATCCGTGCTGGTTTAAGGTATTGAGATTGAGTCTTGTACTTTTTCCAGAACAAGCCTTTCAAGGATCCTTGATATCGGACTCAGAATAGATATTGGGCGGTAGGAAAATGGTTCATTTATTATTTTTTGGGTTTTCAAATAGGTTTGATTAGAGAGACTTTTCAATATTTCAGGGATTGTATTTGTGTTAATGGATAGGTTGAATATATGGGCTAATAGTTCCAGGGCTCGATGGCCTAGGTGCTTCAGTTCACATGTGGTTATGTTGTCTGGTCCTTTGGCCTCTGAGTTGTTGGCTTTGGATATGGCTCTGCAAACAAGTTAAACTATTTTAAGATTTTATATAATTATTTGAAATGCAAATGCATTAAAAACAGAGAATACTGGACTTAGTTTCCTGATAAGATTAGCAATAAAAGAGAAAGAATCCGAACAAATGTTTAAAGGTGATTCAATCTTTGATAAAGAAAGTCAAAATCAGATAGTTAAGTACCTACGCCAATGTCTATGTTTCATTCAGCCAGGCCAAATCGGAGGGTTTTTCGAGTGACTAATGGAATCTACCTGGACTTGTGAGAACGCCCAAAATTCTCAATTTGACATTTGATGACAGCCGCCTACTACATGTTATGAGGACTGAGTTGATAACTTAATCGTACTTCAGTCTTCCTTCAGATATATTAGAATATTGACTATTACTTTGATTGATGGTCAAATCATTCTATTATCTGACCATATGTCTAATATTTAAGTATTCTAAGATAGCCTATATCATCAAAGAGGTGTAATGAACTATTGAAACGACTAAAGAGATTGGCCTCGCACTCCCAGTGGATACTTGATTGAAGATATCTCTTCCTTTAGTGGTGTCATCAGATCCAACTTAGTTAGGAGACGTCCAATGCTCGGTCGGTATTCAAAGGGATCTGTCTTTTCATTCCATCGGGAGAGTATTCGTTCTCTGACAACGAGTTCTGGCTTCTTTCTCAGTTTCCGGAAAAATGTCCTCTGAATCACTGTGCTTGGATGAGGGCTCTATGGAAGAATTAGGATCACTAGATTTAGTTTACTTTTACCCTTGGTCTTTGGAATAATTTCATTTCACTAGAAAATTATATTTCAATCATTTAGTGTTCCTTTGTCCTATTCTTTCATAGACTTATTCTCGGTTATGAAAAATATTTGGTTATAATAATTCGGAATAATTCCAAATCAGTTTCAAATGAAAAGTAGTTGATACAAATCCAGTAAAATTGGATCGATGACAAGTGAATAGTATAAAATACCGGTTCACTAGGGAGTCTTTCCTTATGTAAGCATTGTTTTTTATAAACGTCTTAACCCAGAGGTCAATTAACGAACTCATTAAAAATCGGATTTATTTGGACTTTACTCTTGCAAACAAAACCAATCAACTATGACATCACTGCTCTCAAAAAAATCAAGTGAACAATTACCTGAACTGGTTTCTGTTATTCTTTGGTTTCCTGAAAATATTGATGAACTGTATTGTTCTAATAGACATCAGAAAACGTGGATGAATCAATCATGGCGAGTAGAACCACGGTAATGACGTGATAAGTCCATGGAACCTGGTTACCCTTCGAACGTGCTCTCAGTGTTTTTGAAAAGTCTTCTATACAGCTTTTCCATTAATCTTCGACTGAAAAATACTTAGGTATAAAGCTAAGTAAAAAGACTATCTCCCAAAACTACAATCCGAAAATAAAAAAGCTGATGTACGCTTAGTGATCCACGCATCTGGGATTCTTCGCATTTGACGATTGACGCTATTAATGAACACTTCACTGCAGAAAAAATAAGTTAAAGAAAATTGCCCTTTTCCTTTCAATGATAAGATACATCACTGTTCTTTACTTTAATATAATGTAGTCCTGCATTACTGTGATATAAGTTTTATGATTCTCGTTAAAATACTATTATTAAAAATGAAAGTGTGCTCATTACTTTCAAAACACCGCCTATTCCTTGCAATTTTTGTCTGGTCTACCTCCTAGTTTTGCATAGAACCAAATACATCTGTCTCTGGCGTTACGTTCTTGTTAGCCACCGGTTTCTTTCACTCGAAGGGACCGAGGGTAAGTAAATAAATCCTTTTTAACTGTTAATGGTTATATTATGGACTTAATCCTCTTGTAAAAATCAATTAAACCGAAATATTTTTAAGTGCTATTCTACTAAAACGTTATTCGTGAATTTACTATAACTTTCAAACACCTCCATTGCTCTTCTGCTTTTCACCTTGGGATTGACTGCACAGTCATGTTGATAGCTACTCATCCAGGATCGACATCAGCGTGACCCACCCTTGGATAACAATTTGTCTTCAAGCCCATCGCAGCTGAAATTTGGGGGATTCTAAAATCCGAATCGCTATTCTTTTCACGTATCTCTAATCATTGATAGAAAAAAGGAAAGATAGTAGAGAAGGGAGATAGTTGGATGGGCGCATTAGATACCCTCTATTTAATAGACACCTTTCACTCACGTCTCAAACATATGATGACTGGCTCCCCATCAAACTCCTTGGTAGCTACAGGTTGTTCAGACGTCCACCAGGTGCCATCGATCGAAGTGTAACTACAAACCTATGAAATTCAAATCCATTTGAAAATAAGTCCCAGATGGTTTTGATTATTACTTTTTTAACTCCTAGGAAAAAAAACTTGCAAGTAACATCATCACGTGATTTTGGAGATCGTTCGTACCCAGAAACATTGAGACCACTCGCCTCCCACATAGAGAGTTTTGAGAATACCTTGTCGAAATTGAGTTGGGTCACAGTCGGGAAGCCGTAACTCAACAGGTAGAAGGAAATTTGCTACATAAAGGACTGGACGTTTTTACCAAGGTCTATATGTTTCAACCACCATGGGTACTCAATACATTAATTGGTCGTTTTTAACCAAAAGATTTGTGTAATCGATGCTTCCTTGTTCCTAAACGTCCCTCCACACAAAAAAATTAGAGCCATATTGACGAAAAAAGACATTTGTCAAGCATAGGGCGGATACTTATTGATTTACAATATTTTAAACAATGGTCGGTTCATGATGGGGGGGAATAGGTTCGTCTTCCTTCTCTCATGAGTATAGGCGAAATGACGGACTAAAACGTGGGAAATGTCCACGAAGTATCTAGACCCAGCATTGAAAGTACTTGGGGGATCAGGTGTTTGTCACTTTTCCAAATATTGTCCCGGTTTGGAAGTTATTGAACAAATTCGTCTTGCTCGGTTAAATCTTCAACACTGAGTCCTGCCTCGACGACAAGGAGTTTAATGATCACTGGTCTAGGCGGATAATGAAAATATCTCCAAATTCTAGGTAAACTTATACAGGAAAAAGCGAACTTATACTGATAAGTAGGTGTCCGTTTATTTATGTTGCAACGAAATTGTAGGACAGTGGTTCTGTACTACTTTCCCACGATGATGGGGTTGTCTTCTTGTTACGTCTTTTAGCCTCAGTTTTGGCGCTATCGCGATGTCTTTACCGTACGAATCAGATTTTTTGATACTGTCTTTCAAGTCCAAACAATTTTTGATTGTCTAAAAGGTTCGATTTGTAACTAATTTGGCTGTGTCGACGACATTGGTTTTGGTAGAACATCTTGAAATGAGGGAGAAGATAATGGAACGATAGAACTTTGGAGGACCAGTGAGAGATCGGTGGGCGGTTTTGTAGGCTTCGATGTAAGGATTTTCTTCCATAACGGGAGGATATTGTTTTTAGGAACCCATGCGTTACAGAGTGATATATGATCTATGATTTCCTTGGTGGATCCAGTGATGCAAAGGAGTCATTGAGTCGGGGTTCTGGTCACCCTAATATGAGAGACTCTAGAGGGTACTATCCCTAAACTCTCTAAATGTATTCTGTCTTACGGACACGAAGTATCTTGGGAAGAGTGGATTCAGTGGCCAGGATAGAACTTATTGTCTCGAAAAAAACTATGCCCAAATAATGGAAAAACCGTGTAATGTAGTTACTGATGATTTTAGTGATAGAAAGTTCAGGATTTGGTTCGTCGTGGTAGGAGAGGAAAGGTACCACTCACTTTTCCGTGATATATAGATTTCTGGTCTTTCCTAATGTTAGCTAATAAAATCAGCATGGTTTAGCTAATTACTTGAAAGAACCCTTAAGACATTTTCTTACAGGGGTATTGGATTCCTTCCTCGGAAATAAAATTAGATATTTTGAACTTGTAGAGTAAATTCTCCCATCAGATACTTTATTCCCCCTCCCAAATGTAGAGATTTTCAGTAAGTGGCGAATATATAAACCAAACAACATTTAGGATGACACGTGACTGGTGTAGTTATTTATATTAAGGTGACGCGTTGAGGCGACTCGGGGACACTCCCTGTTTTACTCCGTCGCGATAAATTGAGTAAATTCGAAGAAAAATCGCAGATTGTTTTACCGTCGCCTAAACGAAAATGGCCATAGTGCATATTCCCAGCAGGACGCGGCAATGCTTTCCACATGGGGTAGTATGTGGGAGGCTAAACCACGCAGAGGAAATGCGTGGAATGTCCTGTAAAGGGTCGCTCCTTTCTTGGCGGAATTTTAGATTTCTGCAAGAAATAGAGAGACATCTCCCTGATTGGAAAACGACCGGGGTCGATAAAGTTTATAATTTTTTTATCAAAAGATGCACTTTATTGCACGAGTCTATGTGTCGTGTATTACAGAAAAGCATCACTAACGATTCCTGATTGGGCCTGCACCGGGACAACTTATTTGATCCCAGAGCTGGACAACCCTCAGTCTGCTGCAGAAAATCGACCGATAACCTGCATGCCAACCCTGTATAAACTGATGACCAAATAGGTGGCTAATAAGGTCAGGAGCTATGTAGAAGCAAATGGGATTCTCTCCGAGGATCAGTTGGGTACTGTACGTATGCCTGTGTGGTTCATCAGCTTTGTAGTGGCTGTGACGAATTAGTGGAGTATTCATCTGAACTTAATAGGCACCGGATAGGAGAGGTAAAACTCAAGAGGGGGATCCTTCAGGGGAATAGCAAGTCTTCGCTGGCTGTTTGAGCGAATTTCGCTCGCAATTCTGAGAGGGAACTGCTATGCAGTGAGGGCGGCAGCTAACTGATGTTTTGTCCTTTTTAATAAATTTCAAATTTAATAATAAAGATCAGTCGAAAAAGGTCAGTTTCAAGGTCAAGTGCTGCAACGTTTATTTTAGTGTAACCGTAATGGCGTAGGAAATTAAACAAGTACTCGGCATTCATTTTCTCTTGCTTAAGTTTAGATTAAAATATCCCCGAGTGAACTCAAACAGCCAATATTTTTCTGAATTCTTTTCTAGATTCATGGATTCTAAGTATTATCTTCACAATCTTTATGCCATCCCGAATCCAAGCAGCGATTTTTCTGAATTTGTCCTTTTACGCCTTTCGATTTCAGAATTCGCAAAGCATATCCATCGCTGCTATTTACCAGCTGAATTAGTGACTGTTGGGGTTTTCCTTTTCAATAAATTAATTATTTTATTTCAATCTACTGAAAATCCATTTATTATCACCCCCATCATATTCATTTGGGAGCTTCCGAAATATCCTTAAAACCAAACTAATTACATGGTCCCTACATGTTGAAGGGGCAGTAAACTTATTGGCCCCAGATGGAGTAGAGTGAATGGATCTCTTTCATGTTGCATTATTAAAAACATACAGTTCAGGTGAGCACATGACCCGTCCTAACCGTCAATGATACTCAATATAGTAGAATGCATCAAAATGATTGAAAATGAAAAAACAATTATTCTCGAATAATTCATTATTGAGTCAAAAATAGCCCATTACTCTACGAAAGAGACATATTCTCTTAGAATTTTGAATAACAAATTAAAAGATAATGAAGCTTTAATAAAAAACAGCCAAAGCTCAATGACCATCGTCAACATTTTCTAGTAATACAAATTTTTCTCGAATTTTTTGAGTAGAAACTTCTCCCCTTTTCATCGAAAAACTTAAAATCTTTTCTGAAGTTCCGTTTAGCAATAGTCTTCCTCAGATCAACTCCAAGAATAGGTCTAACCTGCCCAAGTAAATCATGATATATTACTCGGGACCATTTAAACGGCGAAAGCGTGAATTTTTGGTGGGATCGTTAAAATAAAATTTTGTCTCATTAAAGAGGGGATTGACATAAATAGATTCAATATCTATAACTCACTTAAAGTTACCAATTACTGTCGGAAGGTTATTACCCTAAATTCATAAATTACATTAACCATTCTATCGCATTCTCCGTTATAATCGAGGATATTTATAGACGAATGTATTCGGTATTTGAAAAATAATATAAATCCAATTATTCGTCATATAATCTAAGCACGTGTTCACTTTTGAGTGACTTTGGTTATCCGAACATAATCTATTATTATATTTTGTATTGAACTACTGGGACTCCATAAGATCACTGACTGACAATGATGAGGATGTCTCATGGGCAGGACATGACTGCCATAAGTACTGTGGTTAGTGTGAAAGTGCTTAATAATTACCAAGCAGAACAGATTCCAGGGACTAACGATTCAAATTCTGAATCTTTATGTAGTCAGGATAAATTATTATTAAGATAAATTTTCTACTATAAAATTTCAAGTGTTTAATAAATTATCTAAAAATTTTATTCTTGAAAAAATATAATTCGCTTGTCTTTGAATTGACTTTTCATTTTCAAGTTCCAAATACTACAGTTTGATTCTAACGAAGCGATTTCTGCAACCAAGTCTATCTGTTCCACATTCACGTCGGACCGTCGTTCCAAGGATGAACCGAGTCTTTTCATTGGTCCCACTCGGATTCCAGTGACAAGGTCCCCCACTGTCCTTGGAGTCAAGTACGACAGCCTTCGCAATTTCAACTCCCATGCAACAGACATGATTACCAGGGGCCTCCAGAAAGTTAACGTTATACGCGCCCTTGTTCGGAGGACCACGAGGAACATGGACTTTTCCGTTTCTACCCTCTACCAACAAACAATCGCGCCTGCCATTGAGTATGCCTCCGTTGCATGGAGATTCGGGCTATCGGAGTCTATGGTCCAAAGAATCAACTCGATATACCGGAAAACAATCAGTATGCTTTGCCCACGTAATGGATCAACAGTCGACCCACTACTCATGGAAGCTAAGATCCGTAGTCGTGGCTCCGGATTTCTTCGCGTCTGTGAGGAAGATGGAAATCCGCTTCGCCTGATCCTTCCCATGGCAAGAGAAAACCGATTGGATAAGAAATTCCCCTCCCCGATCGGATTCCTCTGCAAGACCGAGAGAAGGCTCTTCCGGAAAGTAGTGGGGACGATGGAAGATCACAGACGTCGAATGGCACAATTGATTGCGAGGACTGGGATCACTTAACTGTTTGACTCTTTTGTCTTTCTTTCTCGGTGTTCCCGGGGTTATTAAAATAAATAAATAAACGAAGCGATGAATACATCTCGCTCATTAGAGTTGTCAAAACGCAAACATCCGGAATCACTAGGTTTTTTCTTTATTTGCATTAATCATATAAGAATCGACAAGAGGATCTCCACTAATATTTAATTATTTTTCTTAGAAAAACAAAAATTAGATAAAATCAGTTGTATTTGAAAATCTATTTTAATGGAATATGTGATAAATATGTTTGTGTCGAATGTTATTACGATTCCATAAATTGTGGAAAATTATATCTTCAATATTGTTGTTTCTTTAAGAAAATGTGAAATATTTGTATACAAATAAAAAACATCTCTCTCAGACTACGGCTATATAACACGCTTATCCGTTCCATTTTGTTATACTACTTGGGAATCTGGGGGAAAATAAACAAGAGTTGGATAAACTTGACACGTTTCATTGGTGGACTTTTCTCAAAATACAATGGCCGAAGAAAATATCAAATGAAAAATTATAAAAACAAAAAAATCAACGCCATAACAACAAGCCATGAAATTGTTGAGTACAGATGAAGGCTATTTGGGTATGTCCTAAGACTAAACTGCGACACACCATGTAATATTGCCACGGAAAAGTATTTTAATCAGAAAGGAAGACGTGCTTTCCGTGGAAGACCGAGACGGACATTACTAGTTTGCCTAAAAAAAGACTACCAGAGGACCGGAAAAAATTCAACTCCATGAATGACCTGGGTGATATTCGAAAGAACGAAAAATACTGAAAACTGATGACAGCAAGGATTGTTGAAAGTATGGCTCAAGCGAAACCAGACAAAGTCAGGGCAACGCGAACAAGCTTTTTAATAACTAATTGTTATGTTTTTCGAAGTTGTATTGATTGAGCTGATAAATGATTTAGTTTACTTAGCCATAGTAAGAAGCTGCTAAAGAGGGGACATCGTTAGGATAGTAACCCCGGCTTCATTAACTTTTAGGAGACCAGTGGATATTAAGTAGGACGTAACAAATGCCGGTCGCTCTCATGCATCAGTCAATCTGTTCAATGACCTCAGCTTTTTCAAAATGCCGTCCGAAATCTTATACAAGAGAACAGGAACTGAGCCAAGATCATATGATATTACTGATTCAAGATGATTCAAGACTGATATTACTGATTCTGTTTGGACACATACTCCGCCACGATATGAGAACCTCTGCCAACATAGTAACGGAGGAGTATTTCATCTTAGAGGCTTAGCGCTTCCACGGCCGGCTGAAGACAACACTTCGGTAATCCTAAATGAAGATCTCAAGAGGATTGGAAAGTGCCTTAAAGATGAGGATGATCCAGATATGCTACGGAAAATGGCAACGGATCGAAAAGATGGGCGATGTTAATTATACTTTTTCGTGTTGCACATACTTTATCATGATTTTGGCATCACGTACGTGCCTATAATAAAAATACTGATAGTTATTACGCGGGAGAATAAATTATTGATGGGACGAAATTTTTTTCATTGGGACGATATAAAAAAAAGTTGAGCTCATCGGACATTCTTAAAATCAAATTTTAAATTATTAAAGTCAACGGTTTTTTCGCGGACAGTAAGCTTTTATTAATAAAATTTATATAAATAATTTTATTTTTGAAAGCATAAATTGTGTTAAAATTTAAAAAACAATTGGAGGTCACGGATAAAAGGACAATGCCCAACAATAACTAACTACAGCCTTGCGAATTGGAAAGGATTCAAGGAATACGTCGATAATTGTATTGGACTATTAAATTTCCCCACTTTTCCCTCCGTCGAACAATTAGTGAAATGGTTCAACTCCATTATAAACGATGCGAAAAAGAAGTACATTCCTATGGGGAGACAACCAACGTAATCAAAACGTTTAACACAACGACGAAACATCTGATCAGAGAACTAAATAATCTAAAGATGGTAAAATTGCCAACAGAAGAGAACATCAGGAAAATACGAGAATTGAACAGAGAGATCGACAACAACATAAAGACAGAAAATGCAAATAGATGGACGAGACTATCGTAAGCTCTCTACAAAAACCTCCCAATGCAAAGAGTGTGGAAGTGGATCAAAAACATCAAAAGACCCTCCCCAGAGAGAAAAGTCGAAGTCTACATAAAACCAAACACTCTGATAAAATATTACACATCTATATCCTACAGGAAGTTTTCAAAAGAACACCAAGTATTCCTGAAAAAGATTGAACCGAAACGCTCCGATGACTGGATCCTATTTACTAGTCAGGATGTTCGCAGAGCCATATCTAAGGCCAACAACTCAGAGGCCAAAGGACCAGACAACATAACCACATGTGAACTGAGGCACCTAGGCCATCGAGCCCTGGAACTATTAGCCTATATCTTCAACCTATCCATTAACACAAATACAATCCCTGAAATATGGAAGAAGTCTCTAATCAGCTATTGGAAAACCCAACAAACCAATAAATGAACCATCTTCCTATCGCCCAATATCTATTCTAAGTCCGGTCTCAAGGATCCTTGAAAGGCTTGTTTTGGAAGAAATACAAGGTTCAATCTCAATACCTCCGACTTAGCACGGATTCCGGGATAACCATTCGACCACAACACACCTTACAACCCTCAAAGAATTCATTGCGGAAAAATTTAACTTTCCAAAACCCTATCAGATGACAGTACTTATATCTCTGGACATCACAAAATCGTTTGACTCAGTCCCTAGGAAACTCCTTACAAAGAAAATATTAGAAACCAACATCCATCCGCTCTAGAAAATTTGGCTTGGAAACTTTTTAAATGGAAGACAAGCAACAACATCATATCAAAATCTCGCTATTTCCAAAATGGAGTCTCTCAAGGCTCCCCACTATCACCCCAACTCTTCAATCTCTACATAAACGACATACCACAAACCTGTAATGAAAACTGTCTAATCCTCTCTTATGCCGACGATATCATTTTTGCTCCAAGACAGAAGCATTCATTCAGCGACTCAGTTGGCTCAACAAATGCTCGACAACTTGGAACTATGGCTCTCGAAGTGGAGACTTGACACATCAGCAGCAAAGTCCTTTGTCACACTGTTTACCACCTACAAAAGACAGCTCTGTATCGAACCAAAAGTCTTTATGAAGAACGAAGCTATCTCTATTAACAAAACACCGAAGATTCTGGGAGTAACCTTTGATCAGGGACTCACCTTTATCCGGCATGTTGAAAACAGAGTAACTTCTGCTCTGAAAAAATGAGAATTTTAAAAGTGCTCTCAAAAACACTTAGAGAGCAAACTGGGATCCTTGCCACGATTTACAAACAATTTATCCGACCAACGATGACGTATGCAAGTCCTTCATGGGCAATGCAAATGTCACGATCTTCCACATTGAAATTATCTGCAATCGAGGAGACTGCAATAAGGTTAATTGGACCAGATCACAATATCCAACCTATTGAAAACTTTTTAATTGAACTACAACGGAAACTATTAAAGGAGGCTGTTCTACCGAGCTGCCCTCTATTCCAAATACTATCGAATTATCTACAATCATACAGAAATTTTGAGCCGATGCCATGTCCAATGAGAAGAGCTGTTCAGGATTCTCGACCCCGCCGGACTCGTCCTCACCTTTGTCAGTCTGGGATCACTTAGTTAGATGAGAACTTTTATTTCTTTCTCTTTGACCCAGTGATCCTGGGGGTAATAATAATAATAATAATAATAATTAGTTACTGTGTATCTCCGTTGCTGTTACCACTTGGGTCTTAATGCCTACCTATACAAGACGGACAGACAAAGTAGCCAATTTACTCTTTGTGTGCACTTGATGACCGCGGGAAAGAATACTTTTTCTCTTGTCCTGGCACGCCTTCTATAACTCCTCCACATGGGATCAACCTTTGGATCTCAGAGAACATCCGTCTTTGGTAATTACGTTCTTGTTAGCCACTAGTTAAATTTATTTGAATGGACCGTAGATAATTAATTAATTCTAGCACGAAAACGGTCCTTGTTATTATAACTAAAGAAAAATTATTGCAAAGCAGGAAACTCCAAGGATCTTTAGAATTCGCAATGGAAATTGACCGGAACACGAAATATCGACTCGACTTTTCTGAAAAGTCTTTAATCTGGGAAAATTCCTTTCTAAGGTTCTTAACCTGCAATGATCGAGGTTAACATATTATTTTTTACATTTGTAGAAAGATCATAATTCTACCGGGTAGACTTAATGGGTGAGGTACTCTCGGTTTTTGGGGCAAGTCTCTAATTCAAAAAATTGTAAAAACAGTAATACTTCTTTTCTGTTCTAGTGGTCTGTGAGAAAAGATGAAATCTTTATTGTTTAGAAAGACAAATTTCCGTGATTTATGAAAAACTCAAATAGTGAGGATCATGAAGTGATTTAATCAGCGTCAAAATTGTCTGGATGACATCTGAACTTTTTCCCTGCTACAAAAATATGTGATAAGAAAATAAAAGAAAACATATCAGAGATGAATGACATTATTATATAAAATAATTTTGACTATGTTGTCGCGAGTGGAAAAGATCTATATTTACTCCAATACCTAAAAAAGGGGATAACAAGGACTGTTAAAACTGTCGTACAATAGCCTTAATTCCCCACGTCAGCAAAATACTTCTAAAGATAATACAACATCGTCTAATGCCGAAATGATTCTACCGGATGTCCAAGCAGGATTCAGGAAGGGACGAGGCACATGTGACCATATAACGAATGTCCGGTGGATTATGGAGAAAGCCCATGAATCCCAAAAGAGTGTATACATGTGCTTCATTGACTATCGGAAAGCTTTTGATTCCGTTATACATGACAAGCTGTGGTCCGCTTTAAAAGAATTTGGATTCGATTCCCATCTGATATTGCTTATCAAATCTCTTTATAAGGATCAAGAAGCTACTGTTAGAACAGTGTATGGAGATACCGATTGGTTCAAAATTGGTAAAGGAGTAAGACAAGGATGCTTATTATCTCCCGTCCTATTCAATATTTTAGCTATTCAATATTATTATCCCCCATCCGTTTTTTGGGCATGTTGTCCGCTCTGATTCTCTGGAAAGAACCATTATGCTGAGCAATATTACTGGGAAGAGAAGACCTGATCGACCGAGGACTCGGTGGCTATCCACGATGGAAGACGTCACGGCTACTCCAAATTGCGACGGATCGGGGAGAGTGGAGAAAATTGGCTCAGAAAAATAGATCAAGTTGTTTGTGAAATATCTGGTTTTAGGCATTTTTATAAATCGGTCCCAAAACTGGGTCTCAACTAACACTGAATAGATGCATGGCGCTTACCGTTGTGGACACCACGCTTTGGAGGAATTTTGTGGAAAAAGATTCCTTATTAAAAGAGATGTTAATCTTCAGATGACACTACCATAGATGCCAGTTTTGCAGTGCCACGAAAACAATATGACGATGTGAGTGAGTCACATAACTATATTTTTTCTAAAAATAATAATTTCATAAAAGCTGGGTGGCTTAGTGGTTAGTTGTCGGGCTTTAGTGGCTTAGGCTACGGGTTCGGATCTCGCTGCTGTTCACCTGGTGGAAGGTTCCACGCATCTACGATGCAGAAAGGGTTTGACGAGTGACGCCGTCATCAGTGAATACTCACTGCGGAACTGGATTGTCTAGAAATGACACTCACACAAGAAAAAGAAAAAAAGAATAAAAATACCAAAAAAGACCAGATTCAGGGTCCAAAGGTTCATAAAATTTAGTATTGATTAATTTTTATAGAACACAAATTTCTTATTCAAACAAATAAACAAGTGTTAATTGAGGAATCCTGCTGCGTGGATCGTGAACGTGTTTCCTCGGTGTATGGCCATTCCAATCTTTTGTCTTAGCCAGAACGCTTCTTGTTAATCCCTTTTTTCCTGGAAAGCAATTCTCCGAGTTCGCGGAAGAACTCAGCCGTCATTCGACCAACGACTCCTGATGACTTGACCGCAACAGGAGTAAATCGTTACTGGTCCAGAGGAAAGAATATTTCTTGATTTTTTGGTTTTCCGCAGTTGAAGCAGCTGCTCCAGGTGTCTGAACCGATTTAAAAAGGTTCGTGCTTGACTGTGTATTAACACAAGTTGCGTCCCAGACCAAAGATAACAGGATCATCCGTCAGGTCTCTTTCCATCTCCTCGATCGAGACCACGAGGTCAAGCTGTAATGGGAAGTCTGTAATTTTTATTAAAAATGGCAGCTGTCCAAATCGTGTCTATTGGTTGACAGCGCTCTCGACAACACTGACGGTGTGATAGCATTATGGGCATGTGATATAATATTCAGATTTAATAAAACGATTTAGTATTTTCTGGTGTACCCAGAAATACGGGTGACATGCCAAAACTGAAAAATTAAATAAAAAAGATTAAATTTATAAAACTATCACATTGTAGTCATTTTCTCTTCATAAAAATTCTTAATATGCACAAAAATCAACCAGATCAGTAGAATTGGACATTCTTCTCAAATAATTAATAGGCACATATCCCTCCTCGTCCTTAGATTCCGCCAGACAGAAGCCGTGACTGTTAATGGGTCCTTTCACATAAACTGTCTGTCCTCGTCTCAGCCTCATTTGTTTCCCCTAACGTAAAGAAAGACATCCTACAATATCCATGTCAAAGTTTATCGATGATATCGGATCAAAGTCGAAGATCGCCACATAATACTCCGTTTTATGAGACCTCTTCTGTTTTGGACTCAATTCACTGAGCTTCTCAGTATCAGTGATCTCTTTGACCACATTGCTGGGTACATAACCGAATCGCCCTCTACACTCACCCTGGTAGAATCCATCTGCGTCCATCTCCCCATATATTTTTATTATGTCGTCCTTAGTGAAAGCGATCTCCTCGTCAGCCGAGTCTTTGTTTGGGGACATTGTGAAGGGATCGTACGTATACAAGGCCAGGAAATACCTAATCTGAAGTAGAACTGTGAAATACTTTGGAGTTATTCACATTCTCTTCTTCGGTATCCAATTTGACGGGCATCTCATCAAAATCGGTTGGTTTGTAGTCAAGCTTCCTTAAATCGGCATTTTTTAAAAGTGGGGATGGTTTATGTTCTGGTTTGGGTTCCTCTGGAAGCTGGAAGACATCGCAAATGAAATTTTTCGTGATCTCAAACGGAGTACTGTCCGCAGACTCTGTCCCGTCGTACCCGAACGACCGAATAGTCATTTTCCTGACCAATCCCTTCTGCAAGCATCTGGCAGGGAGAATCACATGATCACCTCCACTAAGGTTAAATCAACAACTTTTAGCTCCAAAGACTTCACGGACCAAAATTCCGTCAAAGAAAATCGCGTAACCCTTTGGTCCCAGAATCTGGTCTTTTTTGGTAGATGGTCGCCAACTGACCAAGAGAGTGTCACTTTGGGGTCCAGGTTCAAGCATGATGGATGTAGGTGCGTCAAAATTGCCTAAATTAATCTCCCATCTAAATACATGGTTTATCTGTCTTGAAGGTTATCGTTTCCGAGTCGGTGGTGATCTTCTGTTTCCTCTGTGAGTCAACGAAGACAGCAGTGACTCTAATAGTTCATTATAATAATCAATCAGCCAATTTTATAATCAAATTAACTTATTAAATACCTAAGTTTATGCTCATTAAGGGGATTCAAGTGGGAGATACAGACTTGTTGAACTCCCGGTCTCAAGAAAGCCATATCTGCATCATTCACGTAGACAATATGATGGCAGTTACTGTTCCCTGGTCGCCAGCTTACCGTCACTGAATACCCTGTGACGTTTTCGACTTTCACGTGGGTTGGTGTCGAAGAGGAACCTGAAATGAGTGGGACACAACCTTTCCCCACCAGAATTGAGCACTGGTACATCTCTGATCTCACGAAAGGATCTATTTTACTGACTACAGAGATCCGGGACAACTGAAATGATCACTAATTTACCTCTTCGAGGTCTATATTGTCTAGTAAATGTCTGGGCTTGTTTTGGACGGGAATTATAGCTTTTTTTTCATCATTCAAGTAGATCTCATACACTTGACCATCCTCTGTTGGGGTTGGGGGAGGAGTCCAAGAGATTAACAGACCATTGTTGAATTCCCTCTCAACCTTCAGCTTTGTAGGTGGTAAGACGAATATGTTGTCAATCTGTCTGTGTTTGCTATGAATCGTCTAGGATTTATACTTAAAGAACCTCACAAGACGATATATTGATCTCTTTTTGGATATTCTGATCCGTCTCATGCGAGTCACAATCAATAATGTCTATCCTCACATCACTCTCGTTCACTTTCTCAAATCTAAGGTCACTGAGTAGTTCTACAAGTTCGGGTCATCTGTTTGAGTTTCCTTCTCAAACTTTTCAGAAACCCACAGATCTTCTGATGACTTCCTAGGATTTCTAGAACTGACAAAACTTGTCATTACTTGTCCAAGTCGTCTGTTTTGACACGTGGGTGGTCATCCTAAAGTAACCCGTATAGTAACCATTATTTGATTATGACTCTGCTGTTTCTGTAATAACAACACATTTTACTAATTGAGACTCCAACTCCTTGATGGTCGATATCTTCTTCTCCAATTCATTAAGCAAAGCCTTGTTTTCTTCTTCAACCCCAGGATTGCCTACAGTAGATCGTTATAGGACCTTTTCGTAATGCGAGGTATCAACAATATCGGGGACACTTTTAATTTTCGCCTGTAAATGACTGAGTTTGCGATCAAATTCTGTTTTGACCCTCTCATATTTGTTGATATACTAAAATGAGGTCACAACTGACATTTCTGTTGGTCTCCTCCAAGGCATCTATTCTGTTCTCGTACTGAGTGTTTTTGATCTTCAGAGCATTAATAGACTCAATTAGGCGGGCATTTTCATCATTCTTTACTTCAAATCAATAAATTACAATTTCTGCCATTTGAGTGGCCACGTGTGTGAATCTTTCCAGTTCAGCCCGCAATGCGGCGTTGGTGTCAACCAATGCCCGAGTTCTGTCACGCTCTAGATCGTAGTGAGCCTTCATTTGCTTGTTCTCCCGTTTCATGCTGATTATCTATTCATTAATTGCCTCAAAATTGGACTATTCAGCTAATTAGCGTATTTATGCATTCTAGGATAGTCAAGTGATCCGATTATAAATGGGAACAATTATCGCTGTAGTATCAATGACACACAATATGTGCTAAACACGTGCAAATAACTTAGTTTAAACTACTTCACAACTATGAGACAATTCTTGTATTTTGCGGGCATTAATATTTTATTATCCCATCAATTGATTATGCCTTAACGATACAATCGATATTATGCCCACGTGCATACTTTTTGTTCATGCGAGGATATCTCTTGCTTTTTTAAGTCACTTTGACAACGCAGGAGGTTTATTTGCTTGGAGAATTCCTGCAAGTCTTTTCGAATGAATTTTTCGGTTGATTTCTGTCTGTCCTTTAAAGTTAGGATGGCATTCATTCGCTTGTGTCACCAAACTCGATACATCTGAGTTTTGAAGCCGTAAGTGGTCGATCACTACCTCTTGCTGTTCACATAGCGACTGCAGACGAATACACTTTTCTGACATAACATCCCCCTCTCCTATATTTTCCTATGCATAATTCTACTACTTGCCAGTTCATTTATACTTTTTGGCTCATTCTTGGTAAAGCCTTGTCTAACTTTCTCATTTTGATTGTTACGATCAGTTTTCCCTATCTTATAATAAATTAAGGTCTTCCCTTATGGAGGTAATTGTTTAGATCTTCCGGTCTGTGCTTCATCAGGTGTATTACACAATTTTAATTCCCCTTTACGGAGTGTTATAGATATATTGGATTGATTACATAGCACAAACATGTGTGCCTATCGATTACTAACAGCGTAGTTAGTATTGCTCACAGCCTCATAGCTCATAATCTGACGTCTACAGCCTATTTCCCTATTTCAGTGGGTCTTTCATTGCTAAAACCTCAAAGATCAATTAACCTCGGAAAATATCACTTCTAATATCGATTATCAAATTAATGCCAAATAGCCAAATTTCAAGATTCTTTAAGGATGTTGAATGTCGCGGTTACAGTGCCAAATTTCAAGATTCTTTAAGGTTGTTGAAGTCGGGGACACTATTAATTATTTATTTTGTATTAATAATAAAGATAATAAAGATCACTGACCCTGTTAAACATAATCGGATCGCTCACCACTAAAGGTTAAATGATAAAGAAAAGAGAGGCAAATTGAGCCTATTTCCTGAAAATCGTCTGGGGAAATGTGTTCTCGATTATAAGAGCAGGCAGTAATTGTACCTGTTAATTTTTGTTTGTAATTGGCTTAAGGTCTGGCTGAGGCAAAGAATTGGTATCGCAGTTGTTCGCGGAAACGCTTACTCCGTGATGTCAACAGCCGCTCTCCCCCATAGTTAATAAATAATATTTTATTGTTAATAAATTTTTGATAGTAAAAAAAAATTGGCTTAATAAATTAAAAAAAAGATGTCAGCACTGTATCGTACAGTGATGGCACGTGACCTTGAACATACTTGCTAGTGATTTGACGTCAAGATGATTTCATGGGGATCGACCCATACGTTGATTTGACCTCAAAAACATCATTAAGAGTATTTTATGAATAATAAAATTTAATCTATTTGGTTATAGTCAAGCTAGTTTAAACAACACAACTATGAGACAAACAACTATGAATATTTTAAAAGTGGTGATAGATATTATTGATTGACTACTCCACGACGCACGTGAGACCCGATGGCTTCCCCAGTTGATCTCTGTTGCAATTGTGAGAGGCAACGCAACGTCGATTTTGCGTAAATCCTCGATTAACGAATTGCAAAATTCCTTACCATTGTCTGTATGTAAGATCAATGGCGATCCGACATAAACAAACATATTTTGAGAGTCCACAACAACCAAAATCTAAACTTTAATATTAAAAGTCATACCTGTAAATATCCATTATTCATTTCTGAGTATCTCCTTAGGTCTATTAAGTCATCCCCTTGACCTTCTAGAAAAAATCGGTATTATAAGCGGTTTCGTGTTGAGTAATTTCTTTTATGTGGAAATAAAAGGCAAAAATATTTGAAAAACTACACAATTTGGAATAACTGTCCCAATGAGATCCCTTCCAATCTTGTAATACTCCTGTCTCATTTTTGGAAATGACCGGTCTCTACCAAAGTGATTATAATTATGCTCTGACTAATAAATTGTGACTTTAAGGTACACCTCTATTGTTTTTAGCTCTAATTCCTGTTTTTCTTTGCAAAAAATCGTAGCTTTTTACTACCGTGTAAAATATAGGTCTTTTCCTTTTGGAAAATAAAAATTTTAGAGAGTTTCTCAGATGAAATCTGTCAAGTGGACTAGTGTCTCCACCATCGTCAAGATTATTACTGATTTCCTTTAATTTCTTAATTTTTATTAGTTAATCTCACTAGAATATCGCAATGGAAGATTACTACTCCTCCAATGTAAAACGCTTTCGTGGAAGACCGAAAACAACCCTCCCTGTCGTTCTACAAAACGATCTGAAATCCGTGAAGAAAACATTGCATCTGGTGACGATCTGGACACACTGAGGGACCTGGCTAAGGACAAAAGAGCTTGGAGCAAGCTAGCTCTTTCTCTTATATTTTTTGCTGCACATGCTATAAATATTATGGCTCTCGTGAAACTGCTAATAATAATCCCACTAGACGCACATGTTTTATTTATTTTATTTAACACCCAAGACCACGGTAGAACCAAACTAGCTATCACGAGATCCCGATGCGTGAAATCCTCATCCTTTCCCGGAACTCCACCCTTGTTCCCACACAAGCTCCGTACTGGGCGGCTGACTTGTATTTGCAGGGCCACTTTCCCACGTGCCGGAGTTTGATTTTATGAGGGCCTCCATAGTAGTCGGTCCTGTTCTGTGTCTCCCACAAGTCCACCGCTCCGTGACTCTAAAAGCCTTCTTTGTACGTTTTCGCTTTTCTTAGTATTCGTCCATGATAATGAAAGTCCCCACGAAGCATGTTTCAATGTAATATGTTCACGTTAAATTAAATAATTTTAAACTCATTATTATTATAAGGAAAAAAGAATAGTTAATTCAGCTGTTGGGAGATGCATAAGCTATTCCCACGGACAACAGCCAACGAGAGCCTCTCCTTGAGCCATCTCGTCTCACGAAGATCACCAGTTTTGTCAGTTAGTAGTTTTCCCAAATGGTTCAGGAACTTCAGCGTTTTAGGGCCAAAGTTCCCCGAAGTTTCAATCGCGACAGGTGCGAAAATGTACCTGTCGCTGATATCCGAATATTTAGCATTTTTTACTTCCTCTGCTTGAGAAGAAGGTCTGCCCAGTGAGTTATTTTTTTGCTTGGGGCGAAAGAGCAGACACAGGTCACATCCCATACAAGGTTTCGCCCTCGCTCAAAAGGAAAGGAGGTCATGCCGTCAGGGCGTCTTCCGTTGTCAAATAGACCAGTCGGTTCGATCCGGCAACGGAATCCAGCCGATTCTAATGCCCTCTTAATGATGCCGTTCATTGCCGAATGTCGAGAAGATCTGCCAATTCCGCTCCGGCATGAGAGGAGGTGGAGACCCAGTTCGTCCGATAGACAGCCAAATTATTAAATAATTTTGTTAAATAATTATTAAAATTTATAGATATATTTTAATATCCAATGAAAATTTTATGAAATTTCATATTTTTAATTTAATTTGCAAACAACAATTAATTCGCGGATTAATTAATAGGACTGTGACATTAATATATTTGAAATGCAATAAACATAAAAAAATCAGAACGATCCACGTTAGTTATTCCCAGAGGTATATGTGTTGACAATTAACTGTCATTTTGACCAAAGCACCAAACGAAGTTGTTATATGGATAGTCAGTCTTTTATCGATACTCGAACACACCAGGCTAGAAGACCATTTTTCTATTCGTTACTGAAAGCCCCTAGCCTGAGTCATGTAAAAACACTTTCGATTCAAAAAACTTCTTTCAGAGTGATGCCATGTATGTTCAGCTGCAGAGATATCCGAGACATTGAAGCCGTGGAATTATGTTGACCTCATGGTGATGTAAAGTTTGTTCCACTAGACTTGTATTTATGGTGTACTACATGAAGACTTGTGTGTTTGACATATTTTCAATTCTTTTATCTCCCCTCGCATCTCTCAGCAACCAGACAAAGGGAGACGGGTTGATTTGATAGTGTAGACAGGGTAGGAAGGCTAATATATTCATTAATTGTTGTCTACTATAGTGAGGGACAATTAAATTTAGATTAATGATCAAAAAAGTGATTATTACTGAAAGGAAACTATTATACACTAAAGTGAGGTGCCAAAAATACATATGCCTAATCAATTTTTTCAGAAAGAAAAATTACAATCCTTGGGAAACATAGCTACTTTCTCGTATATTCGAAATATTAGATTAACTCAATTCATAGGGTTTGATAATCAAAGCTTTATTTTTACGATATTAGGAATTCCTGCAGTGGAGTAATTAAAATGATCTTTTATCGCGCCACCCTGGATTCACATAACACCATTTTAATATGGTAGTCTTTATGTTCACCATGTCTAATTGAAGTGATACTTATGAACTCTAGAAGATTTTTTATGAATCCAGTACATTTTATTTTTATAGTTATTCCGATGTTATAGTTATTCCACTGAAAGTAAGAAAGACATCTACTTATATAAGTATTTCATGAATTAAAAGGATTTCTTTCCAAATTGATATAAATGAATCTTACAGCCCCTATCCCCGTGACATCATATCAAATTCATGATCCTTAGTCCACTTTTGGCTGTTGCATTACCCGACGGTTCCCTTCATTTGAAGTGATAAAAGCGAATTAATAAAAATGCTATTTTCCTTAGTTAATGAGAATATTCTAGTTCTGCCTTTGAGAAGGAAACTATTGGGTCTACTTCTGCTACCCAAACAGTATTTTGCCGTCTCGAATTAAACTGTCCCATTAAATTTACATGGAACGCAAGTAAGGTGAACGTTACATCTCTGAATTCTTGTAACCCAAAATACACAAATTTTTAATTAGGAATCATACTCAAATCGTGACAACGTGTAATAAATTTAATTTTATGGAATTAAAAACAATTATTATGTAAATGGACTAGTAAAATAATTATCCAACAAATGTCTCTTTATTGTTTGAGGTAATAAAACTATAATTTTTTACAACATTTATGTTTCACAATAATTCCCTGACCTGGAGTAGAAACACAAATTGGGAATCACACATTAGGTAAAATTTAAACTCAAAGTCGAAATTAATTAGAGAAATCCGCCATTATGGGGACCCTCCACTGGAATATGGTAGAGAGGGGTTTTTTTGGATGCCGGAGAGTCAGTGGTAGTCACCTGAGTTATGTGCAGCCGAGAGGAATCGACTTGAGTCGAATTTAATTTTAATGGAAATTTATAAAATAATCGATTTATTTGTGCGTGATTGCTAGCAGTTATATAAACGCCCACAACGGAGAATATTTAAGTTTTAAATTTTACAAGCAATGCTTTCAAGCAGTCCTCCATACGAGAATGAAACCTCAGATTGGGATGAGTCAAATAAAGAGAACATTCCTCCAGGGAACTCAAAAATTAAAAATTCCGAGAAAAAACTCAGAAGTTTGTCAAATAAAAAATTGAAATCAGTTGGGCATGAGAATTTAAATTTAGAAAAATAAAATCCACCGTTGTAATCTTGAATGTCATCTTTGCAGAGGAACAAAATCGAGGCCCTTTAACTTCAGAATGGTTAGCTGTGATCACTGCAAGCATCAAATCTGTAATTTTTGTAGAATTTCATCACATTTTAATTCAAAATATTCTTTCAGCTTCATTGAAGGGTCAGATTTTTATTTAGTAACAAATCATTGGGGTACTTTCCGAGCAGATGGAAGGATTGGGATAATTTATAAATTGATATTTATTAAAAAGTATAAATATTTCTTTATGTTGTCCAATTAATTCGTGTCCGACCCTTGAAGATATCATGAACGAGTTTCCTCCACTCTCCCCGATCCGTTGCAATTTGGAGTAGCCTTGATATAGGCATTCCGTGACGTCTTCCGCCGTGGATAGCCACCGAGTCATCGGTCGGCCAGGTCTTCTCTTCCCAGTAATATTGCTCAGCATAATGGTTCTTTCCTGGGAATCAGAGCGGACAACATGCCCAAAGAACGCCAATCTGTGTTTTACGATTCTTCCTTCTAGCGAAATGTCCGTCTCCACCCGTTTGAGTACATCGATGTTTGTTATTTTGGAAGTCCTAGGGATTCTTAGTAACCTAATCACCACAGTTTAAAAGTATCAATTTTTCGTCTATCCGCCTTTTTCAATATCCATGATTCTGCGCATTATCATAGTTTTCAATCCTCATTTAATATCAGAAGTTTGGTGGAACGTCAAGAAAACCAGATCTGTGAGATTTTATAAAGCCTTTAGTCTGGGAGGTCACGTGTACAGGTACTTTCACTTCAAAAAGTTTCCTTAGGAATGCTGCCAATGCCTGGTCAGCCACTGGAAAGACCGGACAATGAAGAGTAAGAAGTATGCTGACTTCCCGGAGATGTAACGTTTGTTACTCTCACTATAAACATATGGAGCCATGTTTGTTACTCTCACTATAACATATGGAGCCATTGTACAATCGTTCTACAATTTTTTCAAAAAGCTCTTAAGCCTAATCTCTGATCTCTTAGGAGACTTTTCCGATGATACTGGATATTCTAGCTGATTCCCTCGCATTCCAAAAGGAAAATAACCAAGCAGATAGGCTATAACTCTATTTTTGTCTTAAACGTGAATTGAACTCATCTTAAAAAAGATATAATCAATTTATTGTGACAATATGGTCCACTCAGAATAATTACCTCAAATCTGGACCCGTTTAGTGCCATTTGACATCTCATAAAAGTATTTTGAACATTTAAGTATCATTATTTTCACTCAATAACTGAAGCCGGGAAAATGTTTTAGCAAACTAATTAAATGTTCAAGCTCCAGTAACACCAGGACTCTTATTCTTAATCCCGGATATTTTTAAAGTAAGTCTTATCTATATATCCTTTCCCGTCATCACGTCCCCTCTGAGTATCTTTCATTATGAGAACTTCTCCATAAAATAGAAAAGAGAGGGATTTTTGTAGTCTGCTGCTATCTCACCTCTTCAAAAACTGTTTTCTCAAATTTATACAGAATGACCCATAGGAGTATCCTTCTTCAGGGTTGATTGTTATACGACCCACTCTCAGATTACACTCAATGTTGGGATGGCGCTGAAAACGATAATTTGCTTTCTTCCACTCCATTAGAGGGGTGCTCACAACTGCAAAGATTTGATATTTTCTTCCACACTATTGGTTTTGGATAAACATGTATGTAATATTGGAAGAACTATGTTTTCGCTAATACACTGACTATTAACTTGTTGGTGTTTCCAGAGTTGTGTTGGTTGCATGTTAATGTACTCATAATCTATCTACCCGGTTTTCTATTGCAACTTCAATGTCAGGGTGGATCGTTTCAAACATTAAACTTAACACTAATTTGGAATGATGCAAGTATGGGAGACATTAACACAATAGGTGGAAGTAAAATGGATTGAGATGTATAGAAATTATCGGCTGATACTACTACCGACTGTAGGTCGATATATAATGGGTTTTGCAGTATATTATTAATTATGAATCGAATACACAAAGTATGGATAACTACCGGGATGAGCCCTTCCGAAAATAAGCACATACCAAAAAATCAGATAAAAAACGTTTAAGAACATATTAAACCAGCATTTTCAATATCATCGATAATTATTTCAATTTCATCGGTAATACCGTCATATTAATTCTCTAATCAATATATGCGAAATTTCCCTTTTCAGTTTTTTCCTGCTAAAATTGACTGTAGCCTTGAATTCAGATACCTTGGCATAAGATCTAGTCAGTCAGCCCATTCCTGTTATTTTCTTCAGATGGTTACTATGGAACGAGTCCAGTCTATCCACTTCCTCTTTGTTCTTGAGTAGATCTTTTCGAATCTCACAAGAGTTCAGTATTGGATAGTAGAATTCTGATCATTCTTAGGCTTGACTCATCTAGAAATTTTTCCAGTAACCCCGATTGTTTATACCTATCAAAAGCTCTTGAGAAGATACCCACTGAAAAATTACGGCGTTATACTACCTTTGATATGTTGCACACTTCCATATGTGGCTCCAAACCGCATCATATGTTGATCTCCCTTCTTGCTTTGAATTTTAGCAAACAGACAATCAGGTCCGTAATTTAGCAACTCACTGTTAATGCTATCCGGACCGGGACTCCTATAATCCATTAGTTATTACAAGTATTTTGACTTCTTGGGGGTATTAACATCTCCAAAATCTTCCCAATCAATAAAAAGGAGAAATTGGTGTAACATTCACATTAAACAACTTTACGAAATGGTCTGCGATAATATTGGCTTGTTCCTTCAATATTAATTTCCCATTACCGTCCTTAATGCTAATAATTCTCAAGCTTTGTTTGTCAAACAATCGTATTGCTGTGTTTTTGCATTATCTTTTAGTTTGATTACTTATTCGAGATAATAATTTATCTTGAAATTTCCTGTTCAGTTTATTTATTTTCGCTACAATAATTTAATTTTATTGAACCAAAAAACCACCGTCATAACCAAGATAAACAAATTCAGATGATCCCATCCTCCTCAACAGTCTCTCACCTTGAAGGGATTTTCTCATATATCCTTCAAGTTCTAAGCTAGCTCCGCAACCTCTGGGTGGACGGCATCATGCAAGTCCTACTCTTCTGTCTCGTGCCAAGGTATTTTCCTGCTGCTTCAATAATAACGTTCTTTGCATGGTTCCAGGAATCTCACATTATTCCAGATAACTTTCTATTCCCACGTCCATGTTTTCCCCCTAGAAAGGTAATTTGGATTATTCTTTACCAAATCTTTGCATTTAGGTCGCCATCAATGAACATCAGTGAGGACGACTCGAATTCGTTGTACGTATCCGATAACGTTGAGTAAAAGTCGTCTAGATCAGACAGATCTTTCGCCACTCACACACAATTGGGCGCATACACCTTCATAATTGTCATAAGAATTTTGAAGAAACAGTAATTGCTTAGACGTATTTGAATTACAAAAATCCTGTCACTCACACGCCATATCTGGGGGATGTCAGAAGCCAATCTTGATTAGATAGCGAATCTGAGTTCATAGTGTTTTGAATCACTCGGTAGACAAACCAATCGATATTTTCTATAGCACTCGTCAAGTTTGTAGGCAATTTTCGTCTCCTGTACACACCCAATAGAAACTTCATATTTCTCTACGTCCTCACAGAGAATCTTCCTCGGCCAGACGTTTGATATACCTCTGGCGTTGAACGTAAGCAGCTTTAGACAAAATAAATCCTCTTGTATCTTCTACTTTCTAGTTATTTTCATACTGTTATCCAATCGCCACCACCTAACCAACAATTTTAGTTAATTCTTTAAAATTAAATAAATTAAATATTTATTATTATTAAATAAATCTAAGGAGTTCAATGGAATATATTGGTTGACATAAATATATTTATTACAGAAAAGTATGAACTTAACTTTTATTTGAATGATGTGACACACAAATATTTGCAATGTAAAAAATCAAACCCACAAATTAGCATTAATCACTTTTATTACGAATAGTACTCGCCATTATTAATTTTCAGCTTTAATTCCGTCTGTCTCGGCTACCACGTGCTATTTAAGCCATACGATTACGTATCTGCGACGTTCTATAACAGAAAATGTTTTTGTGCCCACGTGGGTAAACTGTTTAAAATACAATTCGATGGTTTTAATGTAAACTAAAATTATTAGAAAATTTAGAGAGAATCCACTTCAATTTAGACATAATTTGCCACAATTTCCCGCTTTCTATCATTTCAAAGGCAATTTATGCTTATAAAATGATTAAACAGGAAAATATTCATTTTGTCGACATTTTTAGTGTTATTTTCCAAATGCAAGGTTTTGTGGATTATGATGGTTAGAACTCTTCGAGAATTTCGACATTGAACAAACCGAAAACTCACAAATGATAGAATCTTATAAAATTGAAGAAATTGTCGATTTGTGTTCCACCAACGGGATAATCTACCCAGAAAATATTATTTCTGAAATTATTAAGGAAGTGCCTACTAAAATTTTGGACTTGATTGTTGCACTAAGAAATAAATTTAATGACGTTTTGTCATGTAATTACATTTAAGAGTTAATCTTTCCCATAAAAGCTGTTCTTATATTTCAAAGTACTGACGGTGGTCTCAGTGTCTTCTAAAGGGTCGACATTAGAGCGGGAAAATAGACAAAAATTTTATAAGAACATGGGGTCTAACAAGAAATTGCTAATATAATGTGGCTAGAACATCGGGGGATCATCAATATTTCCACAGGTCTGCTCTGGGGATATTAGTTTGTTCTAACATCCCTATTTGTGTTTTTTTGGAAGTCAATAGCAAGGTCCACCACAACAGAGACTTCCATCAAGTGAGAATTTATTGTACCAATGGTGGTGACTATTATTCAGCTTAAATAGATGATTTGTTTATTTTTATGTCCTATTTTTTCAAATATATTTGTAACGACCTTGGGTTAAACATCCTCTGTGACTTCTGATCATACAATGAATTGTGTCATTAAACATAGTTATTTAATGGGAACGTCAGTCTCAGATCCAGGTCATGCATCTAAGTAGGTAGAGGATTAGAAGAGAAGGAAGCACTGAAGCATTTTGGAGGATCACTTAATTGTCTCATTTGCTGTTGAGACGTCAGAAATCCTTGGCCTACAAGCGGACGATCTAGTCCGTCGAATCCGTTCAATAATCTATAGCAGTAGTTCCCAATCTGGGTTCCGGTAACTCCAGGGTTCCGCGGAGCCAGTTCTAGGGTTCCGCGAAAATTATTATAAATTATTTAATAATAGTTTTTAATTACACAAACACGGATGAAGGTTTCTGATAAAGAGTACACCTCTGCTACCTCTCAACTTGTGGAACTGGCATGCCGTGAGGACATCCCACTTGACTCTAACAGAGATAAATCGACTGACCTGATATGGAGAATAACAGGGAGTTGATAGCACACTCTTCTTCTAAGAAAAAGAAAAAGATTACCAGCGATCTGGATTAAAATCCGCTCAATTAGATAATTTACTCGTTTACTTTTTCAATTTATTTTTTCCAAAAATATAAAATATATTAATCATGATTCTGTTTCAGGTTAGTTAGTCAATTAGTCAATTTTATAAGATTTTTAGTGAGAAAATAATAGCATAGGAGATTCCAAAAATATTAATAAAAAGGTTTTTTATGATTATAATTTCATAAAAAAATATGATGAAACCTACATCCCATATAGGTTTTCTCAGAACGGATCTGATTTAGCGCATAAGACTGAATGTGTGATATGCCATCATATAACGTTTAACACATTTCTATCAAGACATCTATTGATGAAGCATCCTCATTTAAAAAATAAAGATATTTTTTTTCAAAACAAATTGAATTCATTTACAAGGTGATAGTTGGAAATGTCTAATTTTGCGAAAGACGAACTTAAAATGGACCAGAGCATCCTATGAAGTATATACTATTTTAATCGAACAGGTGAGTTATCTTGTAGCACATTGTGGAGAGGCACATTTAGTTAGTTAGTTAAAGCACATTCGCGTTGCCAATAAACATTGTTTATGGTTTCGCTTGTGCCATGTTTTTTGACTATCCTTTCCGTTAGTCTTCTCCCTCTTTTTCGTTGTCGTGCTCGTCTCTGATTTCGTCCAGATCTTCTGCATCCATCAGTCGGCCTTCGATCACTGCATAATCCTCCGCAAGTGTCCCGGGAGACAACTTCTTTGACGTCCTCTGAATGTAGAAGATTCAGTATGGCGTTGAAGGCACGTATAATTGCCAAAAATCTTATAAAGCAATGTTCAAAAAAGATCATCCATACAGAAGTAAGATGATTATCACGTGGAACGATATTGCAACGTTTGTTCGAATTAGGAAACGAGCTTTTTGTGTTTCTCAAGAAATAAAATTTTCCATTTTACAAAAATTTGAAAAACAATCTTAGCTTACAAATATCTTATTGATTTGACACCAGAATCAACGTCAAAAATGAACCCCCCTTTTTAATTTTTATGAGAACATACATTTCCAAATATCCTGATATCTCAGAAAAGGCTATACGTACACTATACTTATTCCAGCGACTTGCTTATGCGGAATATTCAATATATACATCTACCAAAAACAAAATACAGAAATAAACTCAATGCTTCCCTAATATGAGGATACAGTTGTCAACAAAAACTCCTAACGTTACACAACTAAAAAGTTACCTCATGTTTATATTAAAATTGTTTTTGGTTATTACTATGTTTTAAGTGAAAATTGTAATAATTGAATTATAAGGGTTCCGCAAAAATAAATTAACTCAAAAGGTTCCGCGAGCACCTTAAGGTTGGGAACCACTGATCTAAAGGGTCACAGAGGATTTACATGAGACTGGATGGCTTTTAGAGCGTATAGCTATTGTCAGAGGAAACAACCTTGCAAATTTTCTCATGGTGCTATCAGAGTTCCTTTCCTGTCAACACGGCCCCACAACGACGCATGGCGTTTGCAGAAGTCGAGCCCAAGACGCAAGCCAATTCCGATACAGAGACTCTCAGTGTCCAACAAGGTTCCTACGCTCGAGAGTAAGCGTTTAGCCAACAACCGCTGTTTCCTAAGCAGACTGCCCGAATGTAATCTTTTTACAAAGAATTACGAGTGGTTGGCCTTTATTCAATTTATTGATATGAATCACTCAATAACTTCACTCTGATGCTTCAGGGATTTGTCTTCAATAAAAGCACGACTAATATTGATTTCAACCACTAACGATCAAAGTCAATGAGTTCCGTCAGTGTTGAATAGATGGCGTAGAAAATTATATCAATCATCATATACTTACTGTGATACCACCTTCAATCAATGAGGACATTGAAAAGATGTGAGAAAATATTTTAAATTTTCTCCAATTCACAAGGAAATCTTATTTGCAATTTATGGCAAAAAACAATTTTTATTTACTAACATCGTTCGTCTAAGAAAAAAGTTAAATTTTTTAATTATAAACATTTGAGATCTAACAATAAAATATTATTTATTAACTATGAGGCAGACGATCTGGACTTTGTATCGGATGATTCTGAATTTCTCAAGTACATAAACGAACATCTTCCTAACATTTTCCAAAAATGGTTCTTGAAGATAAACACTGACAAAACGGAATTTACATCATTCAGCCGTGCAGAGAGGATATCTTACGAGACGTGGAGAAGACATAAGAAGGTCGGATCGCTCTTGAGGGACGAGGAAGATGTAGCTCGATGGAAAATCCTTGCATCTGGTGCTTTCAGAAGCCTATCTAAAATATGGAGTTCGGGAAGAAGACTTTGTGGAAAAATAAATCTTATGATATACAAATACTTTGTTGTGCCCATCCTAATATATAACTGTGGGACATGGGGTTTGTCTAAACGGGCAATGGAGTTGACAGTTTCGACCGCAGTATGCTTCGGAAGGCACTTAATATTCACTACAAAATGAAGATAAAAAACGAACAATTATATAAGTTGAGCAAAACAGAACCATTATCCATGGAAATCAGAAATCGAGATGGAGACTGTTCGGTCACATTCTGTGGATGGACATGGATGTCCCGGTAAATCACGTAATAGATGAATATTTCATGGAAAAAACAAAATTATTCCGAGGAAGGCCTAGAACAACCTTACCTATCACGCTAAATGAGGACCTAAAATCCATAGGCAGGGAGTTGAAAACAATGGATGACCTTGATGAACTAAGAGATCTTGCGGAACGGAGAGGCCTTTGGATGCGATTGGTGCAAAGGGTGGCCGGCGCGGCACAAGGGAACCTTAATTGACTTTGTTTTTTTATGTGTTCTCGGCAGTGCTGATAATAATAATAATAAGGGAGAGCGGCTACTGACATTACGGAGTAAGCGTTTCCGCGGACAACTGTGATCCCAATTCGTTGCCTCAGCCAGAGCGCTTCCCGCACGTCTTTCTTACGGTGGGCCAATTTCCCCCCCCCCCCCCGATTTCTTTCAGGAAAGAGGCTGTAATAATTCCGGCCTCACCAGACGTCTCGATTGCCACCGGTACAAAACGGTAGCGGTCTCCAATTTCGCCATATTGTTTAATCTTGATTTTCTCGGCCATATAGGCTGCCAATCCAGCAGATTGCGCCTAGCTGAGTATCATCGAGTTCGAGAACGAATCCACAACAGTCCTATACGAGCGATTTTCCCTCAGTGAACGGAAAGATAGTTAACCCATCCGGTCTATTCCCGTCTCCGCGGTCCAATCCCACGGGCTCCAGTACTGCTGGGAAGTCTGCAGCTTAAAGAGCACGCATGACAATGTTGTTCATAGTATCATGGCGGGGTGCTCTGCCCGCACTCCTTTTGCACAAGAGCGGATGCAGCCATTTGGCATCGATGAGGTCTCCACAACGACATTGGTGTTCGACGAATACATAAACTCCCAAGCGTTGTCTGATCCCAATCCGAATACAGTCATCGTCCAAAATGGTCCTAAGGAGGAACAAGGGAGTGCATCCAGTTACGCTCCGCTCCCATGGTTGGCGGCGGACACAAAGCATGCAAGACGATGCTGGTTGGCCTCAGAATTTAGCACGTCGAAGATATTCTTGGAGTAAATCTCATCTCAATCACGTTGCCTTGAAGGATCGTTCGGCGTATCCAAATAAGTTTCACGCCATTCGCGAAGAGCTTCGTCGAAGACTTTTTCCCAAGAAAGTTCGGATGGAAAACGTAGGATATCTTGGACCAAAGGCTTCCATTTGAGAGCGATGACACATATGCTGGAAAGGCGATCTCCAGCGCCTATCTGAGACTCGTACCTCCAAAGCGTGTAGGAAGCTTGCATTGATTCCAACTCGGCACGTCAAAGTGGATGTTTAAAAGCAATTCAGCTGATTTTCTCATTACCCTATTTGTTGATAGAGCGGACAATTTCATCAATGGCCAGAGCGAAGAGAAGTGGACCAAGTGGGTCCCCTTGTTAGACTCCAGTCTCCGAACAGATAATCTTATCCCCGAAAACCAGTGAAGAATTGGTTCCGTAAGCGAGGTAGACAAGTGGAATAAGTTCCGGGGCCCGTTTGCTTGTAGATTCAAAAGTTTAATCCCTCCTCAGTGAATTGAAAACATTTCACATGTCCAGCTTGACCCCAATGTGTGGGTTTTGTTCGTCTTTCTGTAAAAAAACATTTCGCAGCATGCACTGCCGCCTCGCATCCGTTCCTTACACAGACCCCCAGTTGGAGGGGAAATGTTAAATTAACTGGTATATTATTTTCATTACTTTTAACAGCTGCCAGTACAATAAAACTGCTGAAAACATTCAGAAATTGTATTTCTGATACGATTATGTGAAATCGGGTATATCTGGGATTAATGATTTCTGTCAATCAAGTTCTTTCTATCAATGAAGTCAAAAAGTAAAAATTTTAAAATTTATTCAATAAAGTCAATTTTTAGGACAAAGTTTGGGTTTATAGAAAATCTCCCTAATTATCAATAATGTTATTTTGGTCATCAAGTTCCTAGGCAAGACTGGCTACTTGATCGAAGATTTCTGTTTGTTTAGTGTGTTCCCCCTCTCTCCCTTTCTACTAGAGTGACGTCATGTGGCGATCAGTGACAGGGTGGCATTTAAAAGATCAATTGATTTCTCCATTCTACTGGAGGGGTTTCCACAACTGCAAGGAATCGACATCTTTTTTTATGCTGGTTCTGAATGGACTTGTGTGAAGCTGAATGGACCCTGTGACGGTAGAAACTGGATATACTTAATAGGTTGTCAATTGTTAACTTTTTCTCGGTGTATTGGGGGTTAATAATGAATGAGACTAACAAGTAAAACCTGAAGAGATTGTCGATGCTATAATCCTTCATGCGCGGACACGAGGAAGGAACATGGGGCAAAGATAAGGTCGTTGATAGAACGCATCGGAATCACGTTGGTTTTACCGTGGTCTGATAAAATAATTAACAATTTATCACATTTTACTCATTTACTACACATTTTCATCCTCCTCTGTGACTATTGCATTGAATGTCAAATACGCATAAAAAGATGCTTTCCGTGAAAATTCATATTCCCCAACTCCCTAATACCGCTCATCAACGTCTACTAATAAAGTCTAAAACTTTGTTAGAACACAAAAATTATTTTCTATATTCACGATAGGAATTAATAGCCAGTAATCCACGTAATATTGTGGCGATAACACAAAATATCTAAAAGTATATATTAATCAAACCAGAGTAGCAATAGTGGAGGATCGATTAAAAGGAACAGTGACATTTCCCCCTGCAATAATCACACAAATTAAATATAGAATTGTAAATAAAGCATTTCCAATCAATTCCCCACAAAGTAGGTGTTGTTTGATATTTTGATTCAAATTAAATAAATAAATGACAATGTGAGTGAGAATGAGTAGTACAGAGGATAAAACAACAAATAGAATAAATCCTCCCCCATTCCCAATTAGTGCCAAGTTAATGGAGGCACAAATGAGGATCATAATATCAATGGTCTAAGTATTATATATTACTAACAAGTTGAATTATTTGAAGAATAAAGAGATTTGTCTTTACGTGATTGTCGTCATAATTGAACATAATTTGTGTAGTTAGCATTGGAATAATTATATTGCTATAATTATTATTTTATTAAAAATATTTAAATAAATACTTTAATAATATAATTTCACAAATTAATTATAGGTCGGAGGAAGTTAGGCAGGACTCCAGGATCACTTATTAGACGATGACTCTCATCTTATTGTGGTTTCCGAGCTTTATAAATTAAATTATAGTTGTGTTATGTGGTTCTCCAGCACTTTAATTTCTGATAGTTCCGTGGGGAATCTAGTGAACTTTGAAAGAGAAGTATACACTCTCTCGGTCGACAATTCTTCTCCAACCAGCCTGCTGTAGCGCCAATAGTTATTTTGATTTTACCTTTGTCCTTGAAATTTCATAGGTGTTGTCGTATTGTTTAGAGCATGAAAGTAAGTGATTGCACGTGTAATCTGAAGATTTAAGTGAGCATTTGATTAGGTTATATGACTAATAATTGATTTATATTATTTTTCAAAAACCGAATACATTCGTCTATAAACATTCTCATTATAACCGAGGATGGTTTGTGCAATTTGTTAAGTTTCGGTAATAAATAGGGGTGTTGTTTCTAAACATTTTAATTGATTTTTCTACAGATGAAGAGGATGCTTGAGGTTGTGAATTACATAATCCTGATTGCAAATTTTTTTACTCAGTCATCTCAATTATTATTATTAAAAAGCACTTTCAAAGAACCAAAAAACGTTATAATAACTAAGGTCCTGTTTGTGCCTACAGTCATCTCAAAAGATTTTTAAATCCATTTTGTTCCATTCTTTTTTCTATGTAATTCTTAATTTCTGCCTTGTCATTTTCAAAGTATAGTCAGAAGATCTATTATTTTGGAATAACTTGGCATTACTTAACGTAGTGCAATCTTACAAGTATTGATTTCCCCATATGCTCACTTTATATGTAGAATCATATAATAAATGAGACTGTCATATAGATTATTGTACATCACCATTAGTTTTTTACTATATATTAATTTCACAAGAAATCATCAGAAATAATGTATAATTTGTTATGATTTGAATTTCTCTAATGCATAATTTGTTATGATTTGAATTTCGTCTATCACAAATGACAGCAGAAATAGCAAAAGATTCCAGTGGTTTACCAAATAGGTTTTTTTGAAAACGAATGATTGCAATTAGAACCACACTTAATTTTGTCTTCGAATATGGGTCTTATCAACAATTATAAATCAAAGATCTGCGATGGTTTCGTTAAACTGATCAGTTGATGTTTTGAGTTGAATAAGAGAATGGATAGAGAATTTTTAGAGCAGTTAAATATAAGCAAAGCAGACAAAATAGATTATCATCAATGACTTCATCTTTGAATTAAGAGACTGTTCTTCTAGTATTTTTAACAGTGAACTCTGGTTTCGGCATAACAAAAGAGAATTTCAACAACCGTTGAAGTAAATAATTGAAGTATTAGTTCTGGTTGACACTTAAAAGAAATATTAAAAAAGTATAAAATATTTTTAGCACTTTAAATTACCTAGTAATTAGGAAAACGATTTTGATAAAGTCAAAAATTCATATGTTCTTTAAAAATGTTTAAAATTTATAAAAATGTAATTTTTAATCAAAAATGTTGAGTTATTTGTCTGTTTTATAAGTTAAATAATGGAAAATCGAAACAAGGTTATTTGGATAAGTTAATATTAGGAAATGGAGCAAACGTCGACAATACCTAGTTTTTTCAAAACTATAATATTTTTAGAAAGAAGACATTTTTCATTAAAAGTTACCAATATACTAATGAAATGGCTTCTTGAAAATTCCGAGGTAAGATTTGGTGGCTCAGTTTAGCACCCATTTCCACATAAAGAGATAAAGTTACAGCTAATGGAGGAGACAAAATTGACTCGTCTCCAAATCGATAACTTTTTTCATTAATAAATTGCTCAAAAAATATTTTCTGTTTCGATAAGGAAAAACAATCAATATAATGCAGAAATGATACGTAAATACGAATCCCTAGGAGACCAATACCATTTCAACCTCATTGCTGTGGAGACAACTGGAACCGTGGGAGCGAAGACGGACGCCTTTTTCTCTAGCATTGGAAGCAAACTCGCCTCAAAACGTGTGACTCACGGGAGGGACTCTGGTTGAGGCAGAGGCTCGAAATAGGGATTATCAGAGGTAACGCCTTCTCCATTCTGTCGTCCTAATTATTCATAATTAGAAAAAATAAATTCTCTCATGCAGAAATAAAAATGAATGGCAATATTTTGACAGTGTCACACAATGTCGAGTGACTTGATATAAATGAAGAAGATTAATAACACCCAGAAGATAAATCAACGATAAAAGTCACATAAATGAATTTCTAAAAGAATTTGAAGTAGTTTCTCTTCCAATATCGAACGGATATTCGCATTCTGAATCCACACTAATAGATTTATAAATTTAAAGAAAGAGTTTAAGTGATGTTGTGTGCAAATATGTCAGAAAAGCATAAGTATTGGTTTCATGGCGAATAAATTGACCCGAGTACTGATTCCAAAACAAAGAACATTGAAAGGTTCTACTCTCATAAAAAATTATTGCAGAACGTGGGGTAATGCTAAATGGTAGACAAAGGAGAAATGTGAACCACACAATTCCATCTAACAGCTATTTCGTCGATTTCATGAGGAGACAGATACATTAAAACAAATTCGACGCAATGTTAATGGGAATACGGAATTTTTGATCCTCAATAAATAATTATTACCAAATTTTTCTTCAATAATTACAATAAAATTTCGAAACTGATAAAAATAAATTAAAAATATATTTTCCATAAACATACAATTTTTAAACATTTTTAAAACAGATCGTGATAAGAAGCGAAAAATCTAATAGTGAAGAATAATCCATATTTATAGGTTATCAAAATACATATTGTACATTTTGATCACAGCCTTCGACACTATTTGATAAATCCAATAATATATATAACATTGAAGAATAAATATGACAATACGGGAGAAAAAAAGAAAAAAAATGAAGAACAAAAAAACCAACCACAGCTACGTGGTAACCATGCGTCAAATAGCATTTTAATGCATTAAAAGGTTTGCCATATAAAAACGGAACAATTTTTAAAAATAAATGGATATTAAATTATTTTAGATAAGTCAAAATTTGTCGAGAATTAATAAATTTAATTATAATGGATGCCTCCCTCGCCGCGTAGCCCATGTGGTGCTACCTGGATAATTATTTGAAGATTTCTGATTGTTTTGTTTGTTCCTCCACTTTCCGTTCCTATTAGAGTGGCGTCATGTGATCCACCTGTCTAGGTGGCGCCCAGAGCCAGGCTGGCATGAAAAAATCATCATTTGTTCTCCCCCACTCAACTGGAGGGGTTTCCACAACTGCAAATAATGGACGTCTTTTTCCTTTTATGCTGATTCCAGATGGACTCTGTTTCTGTAGAAGTGGAAACTGGATACACTTGATTAGTGTTTACTTTGATCTTCTTTCTCAGTGCATCGGGGGTTCATAAATTAAATAATGGATGTAGCTTGCCTCTCATGATAGCAACGTTACGAAGAAGCAATTCAAAAGTTGATATTTCACTTTTTTAAGCAAAACTATTTATTATAACACAAAAACTAACAATTAGCAACTGCTGGCTGCTTTCATAATTGAAAACGCATTTCCACTTACGATTTTCAAGGAAATGCGCTCAATGAGCCAGCTCCTTTCTCTCCTATCGTTTTTCTTCGTCGCGATGAGCGAGTCGAGCCTGTTTAGCAGGGTCAGTGACCTGCTTCCAATTATTCCTGTCGTTTCGATATTTCATTAAATGCGGTTACTATGTGTATGACAAATTAAACAACAATAGAGCTGCTGCCATGACAACATAAATGCAGAACTTCTCGCACCGACCGAGATCTCTGAGCTATTAACTGAGATATACAACAAAACATTCAAATACAACTCACCCCTGGCTGTGGGTAATGGCACACTATTGCACTACAAAAACCGGGCAAAGCTAAGGCCTCTTAACGAATTGAAGACCCATCGTACTATTGACGACCCTATGCAAGACACTATCACTTATACTGCTAAATATGATTGGAACTGACATTGAGAACTTTCTCTCTCACGGACAAAGCAGATTCAGGTAAGCGAGATCTACAGCTGATGTGGTCTAGGGACATCGATGGCTTTGTGCAAAACATCAAAAGACAAGCGGGCTGCTGACATCTTTGCATGAACATGTCCAAAGCTTTTGACTCTATACACAGAGGGAGACTTTTCGATATCTTGGAGAATTTGGTTGACGAAGACAGTGTCAAAATGATCCGTCTATTACTTGGAACAACATGGTTAAGTGTATTTCTCGGTTATGTGGAGTCTGTCCCATTCGAGACAACGTTCGGGGTACCGCAGGGAGATTCCTTGTCACCGGTACTTTTTGTGACATATCTGGAGGCGGCACTCAGAGACTTCAGACTATTAATTGGCGATCTACCTCAAAAATCTATCACGTGCTGTTACAGCGTGTTGTTGTGGTGTTTATACATTCTCTGAAACTTGTCCTAATATAAGAGCTGTTGATGATGTAAGACCTGGCAACCTATCCTGTATTTAAATGCCAAGAAAATCTTATGAGCAAACTCTCCTACGATCTAATTGGAAGCAACGTTACTGCAAAACATCAAATCTCGAGTCTTCGTCACACAGAATCTCACAATTTCGCAACATGGAACGTAAGAGGCTTAAACGAAGGGAAACTAGAAGTCGTAAAAAGAGAAATGAGAAGGCTTGATTGACCTGCTTGGAGTAAGCAAACTTCACTGGATCGACAGTGGTTTTTTTCGTTCTGATGATTTCGTAATATATTATTCTGGAAACATTAATGCGGATAGAAACGGAGTGGCCTTCATTGCTTCAAAGAAAATTGCACGTGCTATTGAAAGTCATAGAATATTTAATGATCGGATAATACTAATCCACGTCCGTGGACGACCATTGAATATTACAGTCATGCAAGTGTATGCCCAACATCTATTGCCAAGGATGACGAAATTGACCAATTTCAAGAGGCACTAAAACTAATACCCAAAATGGACATAATATACATAATGAGGGATTTCAATTCAAAAGCTGAGTTTATGCCACATACGGATATTGTGGGAAGTTTTGGATTAGGGAAAAGAAATGATGCTGGGGATCGACTGGTCCAATTCTGTCAGGAAAATGGATTTCAGATAACTAGCACATGGTTAAACAGCACAAACGACGATTATACACTTGGACGTCGCCACATGGAATGTCTGGGAAACAGATTGATTATAATTTGTACTCCAATCCTTGGAAAAGCTCAATAACAGCCGTCAAATCATATCCAGTGGCAGACTGTGGGACAGACCATCAGCTACTTGTTGCAAAAATTAGGATGAACTTCATTAACACTTGGAATACCCCCGAGTAAAGAAATTCGATGTCTCAAACATACCACCAGCATACGCAATGTAAATTAAGCACAATATTGGATTTCTGGATTAGAACGGAATGATACTTGATAAATTATGGAATGATGTACAGTTGGTTATTAGGAAGGCTGCAATAAAGCATGTCAAATACAAAAGGCCAAGTGCTCTGAGTGGCTCTCTGTCTACACCCTAAACATTGCTGAGGCTCGTAAAGCTGCAAAACTCTCTGGGAATATAGACGAAACAAGAAAACTTAATTCTGAATTCAAAATGGCTGTCAGGAAGGATAATGCAGACTACAGGAAGTTATGGTGCAAAAAACTAGAAGATGACTATATGAGAGGTCACACTAGGAATGCGTATTTACAATTAAAAAGATTAAGTACTTCCTTTATAATAATGATGGGCAAAATCAAGGACAAGGATGGTGTGAATTGCTAGCCAACAGAACATCCGAAATCGTTGAGAGAAATATATTCAGAAACTGTGTGCCCATCCATATGTGTTGATGAAGCAACGTTGGGTGAGGGGCATAAAATCCTTTAGGAGGAATGCATGTGGGCTACACGGCAATTAACGGGGAACAAGGCACCGGGGATTGACAACATCTCAAGCGAATTGTTGAAGGCTATACTGGTGACAGCTATCACCAGTCTATGTAAAAATTTGGGAAACTGGTATTTGGCCACGTAAGTGGAAAAGATCTATATTTCTCCATTACCGAAAAAAGGGGATAAAAAGGACTGTTAAAACTATAGTACATTAGCCTTAATTCCCCACGTCAGCAAAATACTTCTAAAGATAATACAACATCGTCTAATGCCGAAATGATTCTACCGGATGTCCAAGCAAGATTCAAGAAGAAACGAGGCACATGTGACCATATAACGAATGTCCGGTGGATTATGAAAAAAGTTCATGAATCCCAAAAAAGTGTATACACGTGCTTTATTGACTATCGGAAAGCTTTTGATTCCATTATACATGACAAACTGTGGTCCGCTTTAAAAGAATTTGGATTCGATGCCCATCTGATATTGCTTATCAAATCTCTTTATAAGGATCAAGAAGCTACTGTTAGAACAATGTACGGAGATATCGATTGGTTCAAAATCTGTAAAGGAGTAAGACAAGGATGCATATTATCTCCTATTCAAAATTTATGCCGAAATGATCATGACTAAATTGGATACTGTATCAAATAACGGGATTAAAATTGGAGGCAGGAACATCAATAATTTGCGCTATGCTGAAGATGCAATCTTACTGGCTAAAACAGAGGATGGCCTCAGGGAGTTGATTCTAAGATTCAGAGAAAAGAGCGCCGTCATTGGTTTATTGCTAAATATCAAGAAGACCAAAATTATGACTACTGCTAATAATGGAATAATGGAACTAAAAATTGGGAATGAGAAAATAGAGAGTTGCGATAATGTTGTCTTTCTGGGATGTCTAATTAATCGGAATGGTGACGGAAGCTTGGAAATCAAGAGGCGAATTGCCATAGGACTAGATACCTTCCAGAGAATGAATAGAATTTGGAAAAGCAAAGATATTTGCTTAAGGACCAAATGCACACTGGTTAATGTAATCGTGTTCCCAGTTTTTCTATAGGCGCAGAATCATGGATACTGAAAAAGGCGGATAGACGAAAAATTGATGCTTTTGAGCTGTGGTGCTGGTGGAGGTTACAAGAATCCCTTGGACTTCCAAAATAACAAACATTGATGTACTCAAACAGATAGAGACGGACATTTCGCTAGAAGGATCAACTGGCCAAAAAAATTACAAACAAGAATCTATACAAGATATGTAATGCAAGACCATTGAGTCTGAATTTCCTTGAATCAAGATGGCGTCTATTTGTCACATCCTTCGGATGAGCCAGATGACGCCTGCTAAAATAGCAATGGAAACTATTTCTGCCAGAAGTGAATACCTCGTTCCGTGGAAGACATCGCATAACTTTGCCAGAGGTTCTACACAAGGACCTGACCAATGTAAGACGAAAGCTGAAAACAGGAGATGATTTGGATACGCTCAGAATAATTGCAGTAACCGTGGAGCATGGAGGAAGTTAGTTAAGAGAATTGTGGGAGAAGAATAACCTGAAGAAAAATACGGCACAAGCAAAACCTTAATTAAATAAATTACTTTTTGGTTCTTCGAAAATGCTATTAATAATAATTACTTTGTGTCCATACTTTTTTCAATCGATTTGTGCGGATTTTTGTATCAGCAAAGACTGAACATTGGTTGGTTATTAAACACGTTTCGATAGCTGACGGAAAGGTTCATGACGAAAATTACAGCTTAGATAATTTAAATAAGTTCCTTAAATTCTGTTAAAATCACTCAAGACGACTATATAAGATCATAAACACCAAACAAAATAATCAGACTCTTAGTGAAAGACATCATGGCTATGTCTTTGTAACCAAAAGCATTGGCTTTACATTCTCTGCTCATCATCCAGTTTAGTCCTTCTCCGATTACTTGATCTTATGATCGATCGCGGGTGAAAAAAGAAGAGGACAAAGTCTGTCACCAAATAATTTAGTTTCGCCGAATAGAGACGTCCAATGCCTGGCCGGCATTCAAAATGATCTAACTATTCTTTCAATCGGTAGACAACTTTGTTACCTATAGACAAAATCTGTAATCGCTGGAATCCGTCAGGATCAAGGAGGTAGATTGGTTTTACCCTTGGTCTTAGGAATAATTTTATTTATTTTATAATAAAATGGCTGATATTGTGTGCCCGCAGAAAGCACAGTTATTTAAATACATTTCATTAACCAGAGATACTTGCTTGATGGATTGATGAAATGGCGGATGATTGGAAACCTTAGTTAAATGCTGCATTTTCTAAATTTGAACACTTTTCTATTGCTATTGAAGAGACCGTTTACATTACTGTAATGAAAAACTTTCAGTTTTTACCAGGGCCTGTGAGAGTTAATTTAATATTTATAACTGATTGAACTGATTCCAATGCTTGACACTACATCGAGCGAAAACATCTTTGAAAAGTTGAACAGATTCTGAATGACTATGATTTTGATTTGAGTTTACTGCATGATAATCTTCACAATAAGATGGTAGTAAATATGATTCTATGCTAATAATGATGATTGATGAAAATGCCTGATCAAATACTCAAATAAGATGGCTTAGTGGATAGTGTACCTTATTGGTTATCATGTCATACACGAACCATGTTTACATGGGTACCGTAGATGCACTGAGTTTACTATTTTATTAAAAATTCTTGGCATATTTGGAGTTAATAACCTATGTTAGGGAAAGACACAATTAGAACCTGACATTTTTAAATTGGACTGTACCCCAGCTTCACTAACATGTAAAAAACACGCCAGGGTATTGGTCAAGTAATTATTACAGCTATTGTAACCTCCATGAAAATTATGTTTGAATTTCTGTACTTTAATAACTTTAAATTTAAAAAGAACCCTTAATTAAAAAAATAATGTAAAATTACTATCATTGAGTCGATTATATTTGCTGATGAGTTAATAATGTGGTTAATTTGTAGGAAGGTTGAGTGTTAACGCACCTATTTTGCACATAGCTTCATAATGAATAAAAACCTTGTCTTCATTCGTCATGATAATATGAGCGAGGTTAAAACTCGGGAGACATCTGAAACCTACATTCTGAACAAAAAGACTGTAGTATGCATGTATGATCAGGGTTCGAGTCTCGTACAGATATGGGATTTAGAAGATCCACAGATATTTGTAATTTTGCACTTTCTATAGTGGGCCCAGTCGACACCTTCAGTTCATGGGTAACAAACACTCTAGCGGTGCTTTTCGCTCCGGGATTTACTGTCAGTAATCGTGGAATATGATAGCTCCCAATATCGTAAGGAAAATCAAGATCTCCTCTCACTTAATGAGGATAGAGGAAACCAATTAAACTTCCAACATGTCCCCATCATGTGTTGAGTTCAAATGTCCATTAAAATTTTAGCGAAACCGCATCCGAGTTAACGCCGCGTGAGATTCTGCGGTGCAAAAAACACCCTTTGTGGTTAGACACGAGATTGATACAAGAGGACATTGGGATGTACCATAAGTGGAAGAGTGAAAATTGGAAATTCTAAATTCCCATGATTTTTGTCTAGAATCAAAATAAATTAAACGGTTTCTTCACAAAGTAGGGCCCCAAACCGATGCCAACTGTAATTAAAATCGATTTAAATTCCTTAAATGTTTAAATTTTAACTGCATTATATTTTAATCCAATTTACTGTATTAATTCACAACTTTTAATTTTCACTAAATTTAGATAACTTTAGTATTCTACACTCAGAACCGTATAGAATCGGATGCTCGTAGTTACACTAGGACACTTTGGGATTCCAATGGAGATACATAGACTATGAATTGGCTCCTTTATATTATCATAGGAACAAAATGTGAAATATACTAAGTTCTCACATGAGACAATCATCCAGTTATACAGAGCTTGAATTCCAATCACTCATGAGAATCGCGAACTCCTGCCATAGTAGCGCTATTCTGATGGTAGGAAAATGATTAGGTAATCATTATGTCGCCCATCTAACCACACGTGACCCTCGTCTCTTTAAAGTATCTAATGGTGGCTCTATAAAAATTCATTTCATTCGTTTTGAAATATCGTTCAAACTATAACATTGAATGATATAGCTTTATTGTGTAAGACTTGGTCCAATCAAGTCACCTCACTAACTCAACCAAAAGTTTTTATATTTAAAAGCATTAAAATTAAAAAAACTGACCTTAAAATATTTACTAATTCAACCTCAATAAAAACCATAAATAGTGCATTCATAAATAAAGTATGGTGACTCCTAGCAAATTTCTAAAATAGCGTTTATAGTGAATTTGTGTCTTTTTACTCAATTATGGTTGACACCGTGGTTAATTGCTCACTACGTAAGCATTTCTTTAATAACTAAAATGCCCCCTCGACTTTAGAATGATAGTAACGATTTTATTTAAGCGTAAGCTTTGCAACAATCAGTCAAAGGAATAATACATTTAATTTATTTAACCCAAGACCACCAAAAAAGATAGGTGAAAACTAACTAATTAGGTGATCCCAGCCTCCAACAACATCCGAACTCTCTTCGTCTTGTCTACCCAACCACATTCCGGAAGCGCCTTCTCTTCCTTCTGCAAAGGAATTCAATCGGCGTGCACATTTTTATTACCGACCGTAATTCCTCTGCATGGGCCACCTTTTCTTTGAGTGGGTTTCCTAGTTCCTTGCAGAAACATAAAAACCCTGGCCATTCTTCAACGTCGCCTCATCAGAAACGAAGTCGCCAATGGGGATGTCCGTGTGGTGCATAATTTTTCGTCTGAGGGATTTCAAACGATCCACTTTTGAAGAGGGAATCGCATATCTCCAAGAGGAGCAGGCATATTCAATGGTAGGAACGATGACTCGTTGGTAGACCTTGTTTACGCAAAAGGGGGAAAGGGCTCTTCTTTATGATCGCTTTTAAAATGTTCTATTTCCGAAGACCCTTGGAAGCACCTCCTCCACGTGACTCGAGAACATCATCAGAGAGTCGAAAACTACCCCAAGGATCTTCTGGGTCCGCAAATTAATGAAATTCTACAGAGGAAAGTGAAGCTAACTTTAAATTTACTAGATTTAGTTAATTTTTGATACCTGGAAATCGGAGACAGAAAGGATTACATTCAAGGAATCATTGAATAAGACTACGTCAAAAGGATCTCCCATTATTATTTAAACTTTAATAATTCCACCATTATGAAAGATATCTTTAGTATGGATGGTACTAAAGGCAGGAATACTGAGAGGGAACCTCTGAGCTATAGACCGATAGTCTTGTGTGCTCTATTCCGAAATAATCGAGAGGATTATCTTCAAATGTCTGTGTTGGCATATTAAAAGAACTAATTTCTTGCCCCACACCAATGGGGATTTTATCGTAGAAGGTCGCGTAATACTAATCTTCTTTGGAAATCGGAAAAATTCAAAAATTCCAATTAAACGTTTTATATTGACTTTCTGAGATAATCATGTTTATAAAATAATCGCGCTACATATAAAAAGCAGGCATAATTTTAATGTATTTAATTTTGAGTTATTTGTCTGTTTTATAAGTTAAATAATGGAAAATCGTAACAAGGTTATTTGGATAAGTTAATATTAGGAAATGGAGCAATCGTCGACAATACCTAGTTTTTTCAAAATTATAATATTTTTAGAAAGAAGACATTTTTCATTAAAAGTTACCAATATACTAATGAAATGGCTTCTTGAAAATTCCGAGGTATGATTTGGTGGCTCAGTTTAGCACCCATTTCCACATAAAGAAATAAAGTTACAGCTAATGGAGGAGACAAAATTGACTCGTCTCCAAATCGATAACTGGTTCAAATACGCTAGAAAAAGATCTTTATATCGTAATTATAAAGGGAAATATCAAAGACATAGACTCTGAAAATTAATTAACTAAAATTTAAATAATATTCATCTTATATGGGTTTATTATAAAATTTTACTTTGTTGAAATGGTAAAATAACTGAATTTACCAAACTGCAACAGAAATTATACGTCACTCAGAACAATATTATCATTAATTTCTGATTTTAATTATTCATCAATTTGTGTTTTTGGTCTTTGAATTTATATCATGTTATTCTAATATCTAAATCATCACAACAATACTTGTAAATAATATCATTCTTGGAAAAATATTTTTTGGTAGTTGGGAAAAATATAGAATAGAATGAACTAATGTTGGACTTTTGGACAATTTAAGTAATTTTTGCCTTCTTCTGAAATTGATGGGTAGTTAAGGAAACTTTCTGTGATTATCGTAATCATCAATTGTCTGATTTGTCGATAACATACTTTTATTATTATTATTATTACAGCACTTATCGCCTTGCCATAATAGTTATAGCAAAGCATGTGCAATACAAGAAACAATGTTATTAGTTAGCCTCTTCCATCCTCCACGGTTACACGCAGTCGATCTCAGCATGTCCAGATCGTCTCCCGTCTTTAGGCATTTCTTTATCCTTTGGAGGTCTTTGTGCAGCATGATAGGTAGGGTCATCCTTGGTCTGCCACGGAAGCATTTGCCCTCGAACATGAAATGGTCTCCATCGCCACATTAGCCGGGCAGCAAGAATCCATGCGTAGTACGTGACCAAACAGTCTCCACCGGGCGTCAGTGATTTCCAGGCTTAGAGCCTACTCTTGCAATTTTTTGTAAATACCGGTATTCGAGATTCTAGCCGGCCACTGCATGCCAAATAACAGTCTAAGCTGTTTTCTGTGGAACGCGTTGAGAGCCGTTGATTCGGCACTCGTACAGGCCCAAGTGCCAAGCATTGTAAAGCAGTATCGGTTTTCACAAATACGTTGTACATACGCATCCGTAGATTGACACCGATTCCTTTTCAGCCATCCCTTTTTGAGTTTTTTGATTGCTACTCCAGCAAGTGTTTTCCTTTTGATGATGTCTTCTGTGTCCCCAGTAGGGATCCAAGCTTATTGACATGTCCGCCAACGTTCATTAAGGATGTTGTCCATTCTTTTGATTTCGGTGATTTTCCGTTTTGGCCTGTTAACGATGAGGAACCATTCCCCCAGTTTGTCCGGTGCATTTTCCAGCAGATGTGTGAGAGCTTCTGTATCCTCGGATATAAAATCCACATCATCCGCGTATACGACTTCGTTTATTTTTCCTTCATAGCAAGTTCTTAGATCCTTTAGTGCAGCTTCGAGATATATCACAAATAGTAAGGGGGAGAGGGAGTCTCCCTGAGGAGTGCCGATTGTAGAGGAGTCTCCCTGAGGAGTGCCGATTGTAGGAGTGCATACTTTTAAACTCTACTATCTCATCCATTCTGCCACAACAGACAGATGATCCTAATTTACAATTTGGAAGATTACCGTTCTGATAAAGTGTTCTTAAAAATAATAAAAGGAAGTGGACTCTCGGTAGTAAATGCTTATATCAATGCAATAATAGTCATTACCCCTGTCTCATCAAGTGAAAGGAAACCGATGGCTAACAAGAAAGCAACTACCCTCTCAAAGATTGTTTGGTATTCACGTGGGTCAATGTCGTTAAGAAAACTGCTAAATTTGTAGTGAACAGACCTAACCAACCTACCTCACCAAAATGGATCCTCAAAGTTGAAGTTTATATAATTTTAACAAATACAGTAAAACGTTTGAAATGAGCCATTTGGAACTCGCAAAGTGATGGATTGGGGAGAATCAAATTTTAATATGCTTGATTTATTACCCCCGGATTCATCGAGAAAGCAACTAAAAATTAACGACTAATTAATTGTATCCAGTCCCACTGTCGCAGAATCAGAGATGCTCCAATTTCACATACAAGTACATCCTAAGACATTGAAAAGGGAAGAACATTCCTGTATTCGCAGTTTGTGGGGACTTTCAAATAGAGGGAGATTTAATTCATCTAAATTCCTCGAATTCACAATTGCTATTAAATTGCTAAATAAATCCTCACACTCACTTTCTGCTTATAATAGAAAATATTTACTTTAATGTAACATTGCAGCTAGTGGCTTTCGTCTTATTTTGATCGATTAATTATTGTTAGATAATTTATTTGACGAAAAAATTTAATAAAAATCACAATAAAAAGTGAGGGATCAGAGAATTTTTTAGGATTTTTACAATTTCTGCGGATTCGATAGATTTTATTGTACATTTAATCTTCGCAGCCTCTTTCGTAAAGGAAATCGGGGGGAAATTGACCCACCGCAAGAAAGAGGTGCGGAAGCGGTATGGTTGAGGCAACGAATTGGTATCTCAGTTGTTCGCGGAAACACTTATACCCGTGATAGTAGTAATAATATTTTTGTTAATAAATTTTTAATTTACTAAAAAAATTATTTGGTTGGTATCCCCGATTTCGCTATCTTGGAGGAGTCTGTCGTCCACAGGCGTCCAGCAGCTAGCGTCAGGCGCTTCCACAAGTCTTCAACTTTTTCTCGTAGTAGCATTGATAGTTGCTTAGGTGATGGGAGTCAAGAGCCTGATTTGTTTCTAAGGAAAAAGTGCTCAGAACGTAGTTGTGCTAGGGTCTCCCTTAGTTTTGTGAACAAATATATTGTCTTCTAAAGTAAGAATGTCGAATTCAGATCCTTATTACTAATTAACCTAATTAACAACAATCCCTTTCGTATAGGAGTAGTAATGTTTCCTCTTTAGCCGAGGCACACACTTTATTTAAAGGGGATACATAGTAATCAAAGAAGGTCACCAAAAATGGTCCTTTTGGTCGTGTGAGTCCCTGAAAACAACCCAGTTGCGCAATGAGGTATCAATGATGACGGCATCACTCGTCAAGCACTGACTATTCTTGTAGTCATTATAAACCTCTCTTGTTAACCACCAACTCGTCTCATAATCTATCATCTCTTCCACATCTAACAAAATGCCTCCACAATAACCAGACACTTATTCATCGGTTACTATCAAAGACGAATTCCCCAAACACGAGGCCACCCACTCAAGACAACCCAAAAATTTAAATCAGACACGCCGAGTTCCACAACCTCCATACACGTGGTCACCATCAATTTCATGCACATCAATATACATAAATTTATTATAAACAAAATAATAATAAATATCGCTACACTGAAGGAATCCAAATAGATCGCTCACTAAAATAATTATAATTCCCACCAAAAACAATGCCGAGCAATCTCCCGCACGTGGTTACTCCTCGTCAATATAATAACAGTAAAAATATCCACCAGTGGACGCCACACATACTATCAACTGGTTGGCCCGTCTACCATAACTCCTCACTTACTGCTCTATGGCCGTCTTCGTGATGAACCCCTTCCCACAAGGAATCTTTATCGTAGCCACAGATCTGGGACACGTGGCCAACTGAGTAGTCTCAAACGGCAAATAGGTGACCGAGGACGCCGCAAGGAATCCAATTGTTGAAAGCCACGAACTCGACCTATCATTATCCACATAGACTCAACGCAGGGGATTCCTTAGAGAGGTTGAATAGGTGGACCGTGTCCGAGTCCGAGGAGACCAACAAATATTCGAGTCCGCAGAACACTAAAGACGTAATCACAGCGTATCTAAAGTCACAAGTCCACAAACTTGGCCAAACCTCGGATAAACTGAAAGAGGACGTTCCCGTCGGCAGCATCAAAGACTTTTATGAAATGTCCCTAGTTTTATGAACAAACTCACCCTTGCTGGAGCCACAGCGAGGTACCGCTTGTTTTCAGAGAGCTGCAAGGCTCCTATTGGTCTCTGGAAGCATTTAATCACCACAGAGCCTTGTTTATGTTTCCCTACGTGCAGAATCTGGACGGATCCAGGGTTCTTCAACACTGCGTAGGCCACCCAGGATCCCCAAATGGCCAAGGCCGTGTGAGTGCATTCGTAGTCAACCACGGTAGACCCCACAGTCTGGAGATCCTTGGCGCTGTAGGTGAACAGTTTGTTGGCAACAGCAACGACAAGGATCTAAATAAACGTGAACATTACTGTGGAGTTGGCAAGAACTGAGGAGATCCTTGTGCCATAATGGAACTGTTTTTCTACCATCTTGGAATCCAAACTGAAGATATTAATTTTCTTGAGTCACGTAGTAGATTCGTCTTAGTCTGCTTTCTTTAACCACGTGGATGATCTCAGAGAAGAAAGGTGACGAGACTTCGACATCTAGTTTGTGATTAACTAGCTTGAATGACTTGAATCCCATATTGGTGGCAACTGATAATGAACTAGAAACTAAAAATGTACCATACTTGCTGTAACTGTCGAAATGAATATGCCTGACTGGCAGCATCACAAGAAAAAAATTTTTAAATTACTGATAATAGATTTTATTTATAATTTAAAATTATGTAATTGTTGTAATAATTACTGCAAAATTACGACAAAATTTCTTAACATTATTACAAAATTTTTCAAGGATTTCCTTTAGGAAGACTGTCAGCAAATTTAATAAATAAATAAATAAAAAATAAATAAAAGCAAACAACGACGTTATCTCATCTAGTAGATATCATGTCTATACAATCTTTAATCTGAGGGGCGTGTCCGTGTAATAATTGCATCCAGTTATATGGCGATGTGTGTTTGTGTGAGCTCGAGGGAGGAGCATCTGATCAAAATGAGGTCTCTGTTGAAGCAGGATCACGTGAGTAGTTAGTTTTTTGTTACCGTGATCATTAGAATTTTTCGTTCTTTCATTTCATTTTTCCTCTTAGAGCTATAGAGTTGTGGTGTGTTCCTTATTCTCCATGCTGGATGAGGCTGCAGGACAGTTTATGTCAAGACTAAGACATTGAAGTGAATCAGGGTCAAATAACAATCGTCCGATAAAATTAACGGATTCATTACAAGTAATTTTGCTAAAAGGAACCACGGTGATATTCCACCATTAAAAGAACTTAAACTTTGGAGTGGAAAACAATGTTACCTGGCTAATCGATAATCTGACGTGACACATCTTGGAAGAGGCTTATTAACTAGTTTACGCAACGGAATTATTTAGTAGATACCGTTGACTATGTCTACAACCTCCTCCAGGATAAAGCCATCTTTGAACCTTTTTCTTCATTAATAACAAGTTTTTTATTATAATATGGTTAAGCATATTTAGTTATTAATGAGTGAAATATTTCTGGTTCTGATGCCCCAGAGGAATGTAGGCAGAAGATCTTGAAACTGATTTCACATATAAGAAATGAGGGTTCCTTACGACTGATCGGCTAACATGATACTCCATTTGTTTGTTTTCCATTTCGAAGTGCAGGTTTGAAGCACTAGGAGTAACTATTCCGTCTGTCTCGTTTATTTGGTACTTTTGCTCTTTTCTAGTTCTTCCAAGACGTTGGCTACAATGTACTGATGGGAAAAAACACCCACCAGGCAACTTTATTTGCAACTATGTTTGTCCGGATTGACTAAGAGATTCTTGAATAAAATGAAAGGAAGTGAAATGTAAGCACTTCATCCGCCCTCTGTCTTCGCTTTAAGGACTCACATTTCCTGATCAGGGTTTCTGGTTAAAACTTTTTGTAGGATAACAAGACGTCTTCTAAGTCGTAGCATTAATTAAATCACTCATTCCATAAGATATATTCTTCTACTTCACCACATTAAGTCATTAGCTGAAATTCTTTCTTCACAGTGTTTTAAAAAGAAGAAACTCGGAAATACAGACGACCTTCTAAAAATCTCCTTCTCGAGGAGAGCGATTGAGGAATTTAACATGGAAGATTGTCCATGATGTTGCAGAAGCGACGAGGAGATAGGAATGGGGACAGATTTGGAAAACATCCATCCCAGTTTAAGTTCAGTGTTCACCTTAAAGTTTGCAATCTGAAGTTTCTCCAGAGTTTTTGTGTGAACATTGTTAAGATTGGATATGTCAATCCCAATAATTTTGGACCGTTGGCTCCAAACAAGATCCGCTTTTTCCAATTTTGAGCTTGCTACATTTATTTCTTGAAGTTATTTTTTCTTCAAGTTTGCCCCTTCGGTCCCAATGTTGCCATGGTAATTTGGTTTTTGAACAAAATTTATAAGTGGTCATCAATAAGCTCGGCCATTTCCAAGTGATCCACGATCAGTTACTTGGGTCGTCTCCAAAATTATCAGTTATTTCAGTGCTTTGCCTCTAATTTATCGAGCAACCTCATAGAACTTTTCATTGTCCCTGAGGCTGTCAATCAGTCTGCTCTAATCGATTATTCTGTTCTTTGATCTCAGTGGTGTGAATATAATCATCCATAATGGCATTTTATGTACAAATTACTTTTGATTTATTGTCACGTGTCTCACTGTTGCGATTCACACACTGTTATCTACTTGTCTTAAGAAATCCTTTTCTCAAATTTCTCAAGAATTGAGTCTCTCTTGTTTGAATCATACCAATCCTCCCAACATTCCAGAAAGTATTACGAAGTTGAAGACATAAACATTCTTTTAGTAAAATTACTTACAGTTACTATATAATCGGAAGAAAACGCACTTCTTATCAACAAATTAATTTGACTATATGGCGGAAAATTGTCTGAGAAGTTGGGTAAAATCACAGAAGAATAAACCTTCAATCGAACTTAATGATAGATATTTGACTCACAGTTTATTGACTTTTATTTGCAAAAAAGGCGTTCATCCCCCATAAAGCTAAGTAGATATTTCATGGATAGAGGTACGCCAACACCCTAACCTTCGAACCAATTAACCACGTGTTTAACAAGGATCAGAATATATTGATATTCTGTAGGCAACATTGACATTATGGATAAAAAGATTCAATTAAAAGCTGTGAATATAATAATTATTGGTGACCCCAGCATCGGTTTTTTAGTTTCTGCTGATAAACCCACCTCGTCCACTGAGGTCTAGTGATGTCAATTTTCGAAAGGAATCTTCTCAACTCGATCTTTGAAGGATTCGAGTGCAGATTACAAAACTTCCGCATTTCATCCAACTGGTTTTTAGAGAATCCTAAATATAACGGGGATTCAACTGAAAAATCTTCTCTCACTTCGAATCCTCCCTCCTCTGGGTCTACAACCATCACTTTTTTCACTTCCTCTTCCTTGAGCTAAACAGAGATTAGAGACACGCTCTCCTTCAAATTGACCTTCTAAACAAGGCAATAATCTACCTGGAGTTTTCAGCCGAGAAATACTTTCGTCATGGAAACTAGAGCTTCCCAAATAATCGGACTCCAAATTGACGTAATCACCATAATAATCCGAAAAAGGCTCAATATTTGAATCATGGTTGTAATCCTGCTGGTATTCAGAGCTGTAGTCGAGGCCAAATTTGTTATCCCATAATTGTTCTTGAATTTTTCCAAAATAAGAGTAATCTACATGACATTCCACAAAACTTCGATTCGACCGGTGAAATTCGCTATCTAAAATTAATATTGATTCCACCGAAATGTCCAGCCCAGTCTTCACAGTAAAGTGGAGGATGAGGATCTACAGTAACACCAAACCTGACCATCTGTATATCTCGGGTAGAAGTGATTCGACGAGAAGTACTGATCTAATTATTATTTGTTACATCCTTAACTGTGATATTCGTCACCTTGTAATGGGTCAACTATAAGTGATTACACTCTCCTCACCATAACGATTACTCCAATTTTCATCACAGATGTGGGAGTAATCATTTAAAATACTTCCATTAAATATGTCAAATTGTTGATTTGTGGTATTCTCATTTTGTGGTTGTGTGGAATAGTGGTCTATAATAAATTTACTGATTACTAGAATTTTTATGACCTTTGTGGTCGCAATGAGAATTATCTAAAATATTTGAAATAACAGCTGACCAAAGTATGACACTTCTAAATGCGGAAATTGGTCTCCATTTTTCTGATTTTGGGTTAGGCCACGTGTTGGTAAAATATCTGACATTTTTCCCATGTATTTATCATTAAATTGCTCGAGTGGTTATATATATCGGAAATTACGTTATCGCTCCACCCTAATCATTGTTATTGAAGTACCCACAAATTAATGGCTGAGCAATTTTAATCTATTTATTTAAAAATCACGGATATACCGGAAGGAGGTTGACGTATCCAGTTCCCACGGTCGGAATGTCATGCATCCGAGTATCTCGTCCACCATTGTGGAACCCCCTCAGTCGAATAGGGAAGAGATAGATCCTTTTAGATTTGGCGTCTCTTGAAGACAGGTGGACCGGACCTCTAGGATTTGAAAAAGGCATAGAGCAGAACGGAATCTTTTGATCAGACAGGAATTAGTTTACAATATAATCTGTTTATTTGCACAAACAAAATTTTTTATGCAAAAAAATAAACTAAGATCTTTGTTAAATACAAAAAGCTGTAATCTGTAACTTTTTAGATTAATAATTTGATCTATGATAATAATCGTGGATATATCCGTTAAGAATGATCCGTGATTTTCTGATAACTACTGCTTAGGGAGGTTTTATTAGTCATTCTGTGCTTAGTCGTCGTCTCTACTCAGATATTCTCAAATTGAATCCACTTTATTACTTTGTCCCTAGTCGAGTTGGCCGAATACAAATGTATGCGACACTTCTTTGTTCTGAACTTCCGCTTTCTGACGTTTCCAGAGTCCAGCAGCACTTCCATACTCAGGAAAAGAAAACAGTGGTTTTCATTTACCATTGACTTTAGTAGACATGCTCACGATAAGAAGAAAGACAGAGGTTCTCATCCATCCTAAGTCGACATTTTTAGCAATAGAGGTAGTCACCACCTCTACCTTCCGATCAATTAACCACATGGATATTTTGGTTTATCACAGCCACATAAGTTACGTGAGTCATATTTGTGATAATTTAATTTTCTAGCTGATAATTAATATTCCACAGTGATCAGAGAAATAGTTGTTTTTTGGTATCAGAATTAGTCGTTACTGATGTACTCTATTAGTCTGAAGACGCATAATACATGTTTAGTCAACCTCTTGTGAGTGAACACATTCACTCTAACAATTTGTGTGTAAATTCCCTTCAATCAGCAATCCTTCTTCTCTATTTGTCTTCCCTTTTTCCTTTTGTCCTATCGAGAGTTATGACTAGACTAGCGTGTCCTTCTTTTAAGTCACCAGCCATCCACCTAACTTCCCCTCCTCCTAGAGTGCGGGTATGCCACTTCACCAGTGTAATGAGTTTCTCGCTCTTCCAATACAAACTCTCCATATTTAAGATATGGATAATTAGCTTAAGTCATCGTTGCACGTGGGTTCCGCAGCGAGCACTGCTGAAGATTTGAAAAAAAGGAAGTACCTTGACATCGTGGACCAGTTCGTCTTCCAGCCGATCTCCTTCGAGTCGTATGGCGTTATTGGCCCGAGCACGTCTGAGATTATCAGGTCAAACCAGTATAAACTATTTTGGATCGTCTAGGGCAGTGTTTCTAAACTTTTTTTTCGTATCGCTTCTATGAAAAAAATTTCTCCCTTGTCAATAATTTATCGCCCCATAATAACTATAGTGATGCTATAATTAATCAGTAGGGCGGAAATTATATGACATTTTAAGACATTTTATAAACAAATTAGTACAATTAGGGCATCTTAAGAAAAAATGGGACAATTTTATCATTTTATGAAATATTTTTAAATGTTGTTTTCATTGAAATTTTATTGTATTACAAATTGTCCAGACAATTGCATTTAATATTACTTCCCATTAATGTTATTTTCATTAATAATTAAATAGAATTGTTTGTTTAAAAATGTTTAGCGTCCCACAGGTACGTAGTAGGAATATTTTAGTATTGGCACATCATTCTATTGTGATGGTGATGTTAATGGGGAATCTATAATGGAATCTTGGGAGTTTATGAAACTAAGGAATTTTGGATCACTACTTCGTCATGAAAAATGTTAGGATTTCTCTATTATAATGGACTCAACGAAGTAATCAATCCCACAACCTTAAGATATGATATCATCCTCCATCTCATATTCCTTAATCCAATTTGAGAATTATTATTATTAAAAAGCACTCTCGAGGATATATAAAATTAGTTAAGTTTCCCTTGTGCCGTATTCATAAACATCCTCACCGTCAGCCTCGACCATGATCCTCCGTTGCGCGCTAGTTTTCTTAGGTAGTCTAGGTTGTCCGCCATTTCCATTATAATGTTAGATGCTGCCCAAAACTCTTGTAACACAATAAATCAGGTCCTGATGGACTGCAAATCCGAGACCATAATGTCGGCAGGCCGATGAGAAGGTAAAAAGGTGGAATTTTCTAAACAGTTCTGTAAATTGTACGGTCGTTTTTGTCTCTTGTGGCCAGCAGATAGAGACGTCGTATTTTGTTAGATCCAGTTGATGTTTCTTGTTAGGTTGTTTAAGTCCTCTGCAATTTAAAAGATCCCAGAGTGAACGGAGAAGTCGGTAAGGAATACGAATAAAACATAGTGCAATAGAGGCGTCGTCACCACCTCAACCAATAATCAATTGAGAATGTTCTCAAAATGGAAGAATTCTGTGAAGAGGGGCTGCATATTGGGATTTACAGCTAAGACATCTTATCTCATCTTTTTCGAATTGATTACCCCTGAAGACTAAGAATACTTGGAATGATGAAAGGATACATTATGAGAGCAGTTAATGGTGAAATTATCATGAATAAATTTTTGTGTTTAACAGTATTGTCAAGCACGAATCTTTCAAATCAGTTCTGACAACAGGAGCAGCTGAATCGACCGCGGAAAACCTAAAAATCAAGAAATATTCTTGCCTCGTGGACCGGTACCGATTTACTCCTGTTGCAGTCGGGTCATCGGGAGCCGTGGGTCCAATGACGGCTGAGTTCTTGCGCGAACTCAAAAGGAATGCTTGACAGAAAGTAAAGGGATCAACGAGAAGAGTTCTGGCTGAAACAAAAAATTGGAATGGCCATACTCCGAGGCAACTTGTTCGCGATCCACGCAGCCGGCTTCTTCAACTAAAATTTGTTTCATTGTTAAATAATGTCTTTAATAAAAAACTATTTGGAAAACACTATTATTATTAGCAATGTCCGCGGGACCAGAAAAGTTAACTAATTTGAGATTCCACTTTTGCCATGCATCTCTGGATACGCGCTGTGAATCGTTTCCATCCTTCCCTGTTTCTAGCATCTGCCCTCAGATCATCGAGATCCTCTCCTGTTTTCATTTGTCTTCCTATGCAAGTGAGTTCTTTGTCGACCTCGATTCGTTGTTTTGTTTAATACAGAAAAGTATGATTCCATGGCTTGATTGGCTGGTGTCATTTCAGAAAACTCATAGGATATATCCAAAGAGGTGCCATTTCGCAGAAGTAACTTTATTCCCAATCTTTGTTGGTTTAGTAATTCTATATAGCTAGTCGTTGGTTATCCGTTTTGGCCAGTAGAATCCCAGAAGTCGTAGTTGTTTTCTGTGGAAAGAGTTGAGGTTTTCCAGTTCTTTAATGGTTAGGCTCCAGGTCCCCGCGTTATAAAGTAGAATTAGTTCGATAAAGGTGTTACAACCGAATTCGAAGGCGAGTGCCTATGTACTTTCGCTGCATCCAGATCGCTCTCAATTTTTTGAAAGAAGGAACCGTCAGAACTTTCCTGTGAATAAAGTCCTCCGAGTCCCCGAGGAGAGATCCAAGTTTCTTGCATGTTCTCCACTTTTCTTCGTTTCTCGTCGTGCAGCGGATAGGAAAACACTAAATAAAATAAAGAAAAAACCAGTATCGGAGACAATTTCTGCAACTTCCACTATCGAACGTCTTACAAATGTTAAATTTGACGACCAAGAGTTGGACCAAGCAACCTTACTTGTTCGCTTTGGTGGACTGGGAATCCCCTTACCAAAGGATTTAGCACGTCTTGCATATCTATCTTCCTTGTGCAGTCAGTAAGTTGGCGATGATCTAGTCCATCGGATCCGCTCAATGATCAAAAAGTCACCAAAGATCCACGTGAGATTGGATGGCTTCGAGAGCCCTTTTCAGAGGAAACAGCATGGCCATTCGAGCTCCCAAGATTAAATAATCTTTAACATTTTTAAATAACATTAAATAAAAATTTAATAAAAAAATAAATTAATCTATTTAAATGATACTGATTGTGAGACATGCTGTACTGGTTACCATCACATGTCATTTGTAATCAGAGAGCTGTCATATTTAACCTACATTCCGTACGATAAAGAATATTTTAATTATTTTCCCGTATTTTGTTAATTTCGGAGAAGGGTGTGTGCTCAAAGATGTTAGTGACTTTCTTTTAATTAATAGGTTGTGTTACAAATAGTTTTGATGTCGAGACAATAATGAATGATCTAAGTGGGCATTCGATTCTAGATTTGAAAAACAAACTAAAAATAAAATTGTTCAAAAATCCAAGTGTTTCATAATTGTTAATGATCTTCTTTATCTCAAAAATGAAGTCAGTCAAAGGCATAAACTCGTTGTATGCAGGACAATGAAACCTAAATGCATACAATAGCTTATGCAGGACAATGAAACCTAAATGCATACAATAGCTTATGCTCTTCATAAAGTATTCATATATTGTTCTTGCTTAAGGAATTATTGAAAGATTTGAACAAACTCTGAATAGTAATCTCTCTAAATTAATGACAGAAAATGCTACTAAGAATTGGAACAATTCTTAAAATAATTTTTGCGCACAACACAACAACGCATGATTCAACCAATGAAACGCCATTTAAAAATTTTAGGGATAAATACAGGCGTTTTAGGGATAAATACAGTAATTCCGACAAATACAAAGTTGTTATTTTAATTATAGTGAGAGTTCGATCGATGTTTCAATCATTCGAAGAGATAGACGTGGAAGATAATTATTATTTGCATGGTACATTTTAAACTATGGTAGAATAACGAATTATTCTGACCTCACTTTCTGCCCACCAAACCTTAATATGAGATAAAGTATTTTTATAATTAATTTTTTAGATTATGCTATCCGTCATAAGGCCTAACAGTTCTGAGATGTTTTATGAAGAAGCAGCTGAAATTATTAATATCTTATCATCGCTATTTTGTTATTTGTTCAAGCTGCTTATTCAGTTTTGTATGCTTGTCTTCCATATGGTGGATCCAATTGCTCTTCTTTCGGACATGCTGTGCGAGAGCCTCATACGTCCGCTGTCCATCATAGACAATATCCGTGATATCGCTTATATTTGTTGGTGAAGACATTATTTAATTATTGATTGCTGCGTTGGTTCCGCTACCAGGCCGCTGATAACAGAGGAAACCTGCTATTATCCCAAATGCAAAACTTAATGATTATCAACAATCTGAAAAAGAACACTAGGACACCATACAATACGAAGGACATGGTGACATCTCAGGACTTATCAATATCTCGCCTCATCTTTCCTTGATCATTAATTGGACGGTCCGTTATGACCACCATTCAATGATAATGAAGCTAAACTGCGAGTCACGTTTTGTACCAAAGTCTATTCATTTCTATGATTACAAAAATGCAAATTGGACTGGCTTTAGAAATTTTGTTGATTAAAACTTCCACCCTGAAAATTTCTCCTCCATAGACAGAGCTGTATACTATTTCAACAAACAATCATTGATGGAGAAAAATTTTTTGACAGAAAAGCATATATAAAAAAACGAAAAATTGAAATACGACTCAAAAACAAAGAAAATAATTATGGAAAGAAACAACCTTAGAGAATGAGACATCGTTCACGAGAGGTCATTAATCGAATCAGGTCACTAAACATTCAAATCTCTTTCCCTGAATAATCAGACCTCAATTTCCAACATGTGGAAGACGTTGAGGCGTCTGAAGAACCCAGAATACGAAGATAACAAAAAACAATGTCAGCTCAATCTGAATAAATTTATGAAACATTGTATCCGAATCAGTCACATTCCTTATAAAAAGATTAACACACAACCGAAAATAAAGAGAAAGCTATCCAAAAAGGCCCCACTGACTTATTTTCTTCTAAAGATGTTTCCAAAGGAATATCAAATCAGAAACAAACAAACTCATGTGGCTCAGATGGAATTCCTCTTATTCTGCTGAAACACTTGGGCCCAGCATCAATAAATGCATTGACAATCATCTACAACACATCGCTAAACATAAATACCATACCGACTTTATGGAAACTATCAAAAATTCGTCCAATATTGAAGCCGGGAAGACCGAAGAACGATCCCGGCTCTTACAGACCAGTCTCCCTTATATGTGTTTTGTCGAGGATCCTGGAGAAACTGGTCCTAAAAGTTATTCGCCCTTCTCTTCCACAACCTACATTCCAACATGGCTTCAAGGAAGGATTATCAACAACCTCCTTCCTAACAACATTAATGAAGTTCATAACTGAAGGACACAAGAACAAGCCAAAACAGGAAAAATCGGTCATATGTACGATCGACATTCAAAAAGCTTTCGACTCTGTCCCAAGGAAGATCCTCATACGAAAAATATTTTTGACAAAAATTGATGCACCATTAAAGTTATGGTTAGCAAATTTCGTAAGTGGACGCCGAGGGAAAGTGTCCGTCGGAAACAAGAGTTCCAGATCGGGATTATTACCCAATGGTGTACCCCAAGGATCTCCTCTGTCACCAATCCTTTTTAATTTGTTTTTGAATGATCTCCCCGTACCTATAAATAATAATGACATGCTACTTTCCTATGCCGATGACATAGTTGTCGCATCTAGGGACGTAAATGTCGAACATGCTAAAGAAAGACTACACGGAATACTAATAACATATTTGGATGGTTGTGCGATTAATCGATTAAATGAATGTTTCGGAAAGTCAGCAGTCACTCTATTTACTAAGAATAGAAAGATGGGAACGCAAAAAATTAATGTCACGTTAATGGAGTGCCTATACCACAAAAGAAATCGCAGAAGATATTGGGAGTAACTTTTTATACTTTCCTCTGTTTTTCAGCCCATGTGGAATCTATCATATCAACCTGTGCAAAGAAGATCAATTTTGTAAAAGCCTTCCTTTGGAACTGTGGAGGAATTTATCCGCCAGGTGTCGGAACCCTCTACAAACAGTATATTGAGCTGTGTGGGGATCTAACCTGTCGGCAACGAATTTAACAAAAATTCAAGAGATCCAGTCAAGAGCAAAAAATTACTGGAAAAATATACAGATAAAGAAATTGCCCCCAGAACACTTGAGTCTATCATAGAGGCAACTGGAGGAAATTTCAGAAGAGAAAGGATAAAGACCCCGTCCGTATAGAAAATGTGTGGGGTCACGGTCAGAGCATCGAGAAAATGCCCGATTTTTGAGAGATGCCGGGTTCACCTGAATATTAGTTAGTGGTTAGACGGTGTTTCTTTGGCTTAAATAATAATAAACTTTATCACCCCTAGTTATCAGTTTATAGAATCACATGGGTTATTGATTATTGCATTTTTCAATAAAACTATTCGTTAACAAAGTAAATGCATAAAATTACAAAAAGTTAAATTTACACATGGACTTTGATATTTCGGCGGAAAAAGGTGAGAAACACAGGTCTAAATAATCGAATTAGGCTGACAAATGTCTAACGTCGTTGACTTGAGAATTAAACGAGAAGCCACATAATCGATATATTTTACCTAAAACAACGTGATAGAAGAACAGATACACATGAAAACTACATACTCTAATACTTCTGAAATATTGGAGTGGAACATACAACATGCCAATCGGCAGACATCATTCTGGAAATATTAAAGCACGTCTACATCAGATAGCAGTAAATCGTGACCAGGTAAGCGAAATCGTCCGTCTGCGTTTGGACCCATTGGCTAAAGGACCTTGAATTCTCTGCACATTAGAACTGGTATCCACATAACTATACCCTACGTGCGAATTTGGGCTAACAGAAAAAAACCAGTTGATCTCAATTACCATCGTGAAAAAAGTTGATCTCAATTACTTGCTAAACGTACGTGAAACTCAGTGACTTCTCCAGTTGATCTCAATTGCCATCGTGAGAGGCAATGTACGTCAATTATGTCGGGGGACCATTGACTAATTATTTAAAGCTTAATATAAAAGAAGTATTCATGTTTAAATCCCACCCAGCATAAAATTGAAAAAACTTGACTACTTTGTATTTATCGTACCAACCCCTTCATATCATGGAAATTTTCTCTTCTTTTTGTTTGAATCACTGTCTTATATTACAAGGTTTCCACATTGAAGTCATCATCACATTTCCATTTTTCTCCTTTCATATATATTTTCCCCAGCCCTTTTCAGAATCTCAACAGTCTGATATTCATAGATCACTATTTCATTTTTTTACTTTCATTGTTTAAAAAAATGAAATGCCTCATTCTGTCATTCGCTGCAACTCTCATAAAAATATCGAATGGCCCACAACGAGTAGTTGATATGGGTTTCACGACCATTGACATCACTTCCCGACCAATAGCTCACTAATATTTTAAGGGTAAAAATCAAAAACAAATTTTTTTTTGAAATTTTTTTCATTTTCATCCCCTCTTCTGGAAACATATAGTTTTTCCACGTGCTGATTAAATTCTCAGTTGGATTGAGAAATGGCGTGTAGGGGGTAATGGAGCAATTCTCTAATATCCGTACAGTAATGGATAAAGGCATATATATTTTGGGTAAAAGAACATCTTGAAATTCATAGTGAGGTCGGATATTCATGTAAATTATAATCGTAGACTATAATTCATTAAATATAAATTTTTAAGTTGTTCCAGTGAGCTGAGATCAGGTTTAGAGGTTTTGAAGAAATTTAGGATGAGTGTCAGAAAATTCCAGAAGTTCCATAGAAAGATATTTCAAGAAAGTTGATCCTCAATACTTAATCTTGATACGAGCTCAGAAAAATATTATAACCGTGCTTCTTAAAAATATCGTTTCTTTCTAAAATCCTTTGGGTTGATTTCCTCGTATTCAATATTCTTTGAAACTTGAAGACTTTACATCTCTAATATCCCCTGGTTACGCCTAATAGGTTTTATCCCGTTCGCCTGGTCGAAGTGGGACGCTTACTTTCCGTGCATCACGTCGTTTCAATGTATCCCCCATTTTGCAAACCCCTGCACTAGAGTATGGAAGATAGAGATTCTTTAAAGATACTGGCCAGGCACTGCCGTCTTCTGTGTTAAACGATATCATAATTTAAATCCATTACTACATCTTAGTAAGAATCAGAATGTCGTTGAAATTACTTCCTATGATATTGTCGCATATTATAGAACCTTCGGAATTCATAAAATCAATCATGGTAGAACATCAATTTCTGACTACTTTAAACGAGTAATTCGGAACATGTACTCACACGATAGAGCGATAGGTAGTTTTTATTCTGTATATTGCTTGTGATACGACGATGAATTTGTTTTTAATCTTCTAAAAATGATTATGGATATTGTCTCATTGTTTTGAATAATATTTCACTGAAATATTAATCGTATGAATCATAGTTCCACCAAAACAGTTATGAAATAATTTAAACTTGTTAAATAAATTTTAAATAAATTAATAACATGAATATTATTAATTTTTTGAAAAGTTTTGGTTGAGCTGATGGCTTTTTATTAAAAAAATATTTATGTAAAACCCAAGAAGGTAGTTGCGACGGATATTATCATACTTACGTTCAATGTTAGAGTGATGTCCAAATTCTGGAAGATAAAAAACCTTGTGAAATACAAAATTGATATCGGATGCCCTCAGGTGACTAAACCGACTAATGGACTTGAAGAGCATCGTGTAGACCAGGGGTTCTCAACCTTTTTTTACTCGTCGACCCCCCAAATATTTAATTGACCCCTTAAAACTTTTTATTTAAATAGACAATTCTAAGTAAAATTAGTTAACTATCTAAAATGAATTCATTGTTAATAATCAAATCAAACAAAAAAAGTATATACTCGATGTTAAGTTGGTATCTTAGCATAAATCTATAATAGAAAAAGAATTAAATACCAATGGGATGTTTTTTGACCAAAGATTCAATATCTGGCACTACATGTGTTATTTTTAAACGAATATCTCCTCTAATGGACACATCCAATTTGTTTCGTTCTTTATTTACAATTCGATGTAGAATGCTAAATCCGCATTCAACACAGTATGATATCGGAAAATAGAGTAGCAATTGTGCTATTTCTGTCCACAATTTCGGATAACTCTCTTTCACTTTCATATTTTTCCAAAAAAATAACAGGTGATTGTGAATCATTATAATATAGTTTTCATTCTGGATTGAATTTTAACATAATTAATTCCTCTTGGGAACTCTCATTTTTGGAATAATCATTGCAATTTTATAGGATGCAATTAGTCCTCCTAAATATATTTTAAAATAACAACAACTATTGTTTCTTTCATTACTATTTGTAAAAACAGTGTCAATCGTTTTTTGTTTACAAATAAATCCTTTAATTCTTCAAAATACTCTAATGGTTTATCTTTTTTATCCGGATGTATTCTCCTAAGATGATCCAACAATTTGGACGGTTTCATTGCATCAGTTGATTATCACTTATAACACAGTAAGCAATATGGTCTATTATCAAAAGAATTTTTTATAAATCCAAATGCCAAATATTCATTTTTATATTGACGAATTTTTAATGTAAAAGAACAACTCATACACGAACAAAAACAAGCATGGTAATTTTAAAAATTAAAAAAAACAAATGTTTACCACTTTAAAAATAAACTAACTTAATTTAAAATGAAAAAAGTTAAATGTATTAAATTTATTTTCGACCCCCAAATATTTCATTTTTGACCCCCTTACGGTCGATCTGGGTTGATTTTCGACCCCAGGGGGTCGAATCGACCCCAGGTTGAGAACCGCTGGTGTAGAATACCACCTAATATTCCTGTTTTGTGATGCAAAGCACTATGGCTTGGGAATTGGATTCCTCTTATTCCGATACTAGTGCATTAACGACAGGATTGATGTTCTACAACTCAAAATAAATTATTCCCCTCTAATAGTTGTCTAACGATTATTAACTATAAATTTACCACAGTTGGTGGATTGATAACGACCCTGAAGAAAACTGACGATTTCTACACTTCACTAGAGCCGTATATAGTGAATATGAACATTCTTCATTGATTTTCATTGTTGGTGATCTGATTGTCCAAGTAGAAATTCGATCTGGCTGCAAGAAACGTTTATGGAAAAACATGGCTGAGAGAGAAGACTGTCGGGAACATTACTGGAAAACTTTTTTCCAAGTGAACAAATGATGCATCTGCAACTTTATGCGCATGAGTGGTCTGACAACAGGACGAGTTCTGACGGCCTAGTTGCCTATATCTACAGCCAAGTTGACTTCATAATATTTCGGTATAAAGACAAAGCTAGTGTAACTAACGCTCCTTCATATGGTGGATTTTGATTGGCAGAGGGCATTGCAGTTATTCAATGAATACAACTAGGAAGGTGGCTGTCAATATTGTCCTGTTTGGGTCGAGGAGTATACTGAAGGATATCTATCAGCATACCAGAGTGGTTCTCGAATGGGAACCTCTACGTCCGATCCTATATGGGATGCGGAACTGTGTAAAGATTTAAAACAACTACAAAAATCCTAGGTTGTCAAGATCTTCAATTCTGTCAGTCGACAAAAAACTCATTGAAGTGATTGAAAGCTTCCTAAACTCATCCACTACCCAACTGATAAGAATTATACTCTCAGATACGGAGTTCTCGGTAAGAGTTGGGAGAGCATTTTTAAAACATTCAATGAGGACCACACAAGAAGACCACCTTCTTATATTTTTTGTACGCTCTTCCATTCTGTGGATGACTGAGGATCACTTTCCTGATGATCCAAACACTGACCTCCAAAAGATTGGAAGATGCATAAAAACTAGAGAGGATCTGGATGTACTACGTGAGCTTGTACATGACAGGGGCGAGTGGAGGAAAATGACTTTGTTCCTATTTTCTCGAGTTGTACATGCTTTGTCATTACCATGGCAATGCGAGAGTTCTTAATGATAATTGATAATTTTGTTAGAGAAAAAGCGGATTCAATAGTTGACTGATTCGAGAGGACTTGCCTAATTAAGGTACATGCATCCTCAGAATTATCTTTAAGCACAAGACAGTTTCTCTATAAATCATCCAGAAGATCGATAATTTTTATAATTTGTCAAATCGTAATTCCCAAGTGGATTTACTGCTAACATACACATGGGGACCACACTTTTATTTGAGATAAGAACTGTTATTCTAATTCATGAACGGGTCCAAGGCATCAGGTATTAACTTATATTATTTGTGTGCGAGTCCCAGTAGAGAATCCAATTCCACAGTGATTTTATCGCTTGTGATGGCGTCACTCGTCAAGTCACGAAGTATCGGAAACATATGGAACCTTCAGTCATAGCGGCCTTGAGTAAGAGTAGAACATAAAAGTATATGAGCTCTAACTGTCACCTAAATCACTATTCCACCCGACCAGATACTATTAATAAAGCGAATTCTCTAGTAATTTAATATATTAGTGTAATAGCTGTCATTTAGTAGAGAATCTCTTCAGTGGCAAAGTCGGAGACCAATAGTTTTTGCAAGAAGATGGAAAATGCCGCTAAACTAATAAAACCACCAAACTTGAGAGTCGCTTGTATTTTTGATTAAAAGCCAGTCCTTTTACGAAAATAAAATAGACCGGAATTCCACAAAGAATAATTAGGAGAGAGTAACCACAATCTTGTGGTCTGGCTTTTAATGTTGTTACAAACAGAAATATTTCAATGATTATGAAGAATATCGGATGAAACAGATTTACCTGAAAATAAGCTAATAACAACCTTAAACGTGGGTTTATAGGTCGTGTCGTACTTTCTCATATAAATTAAAGTGGAAATAGTCAGCGCTTGAAATATTTGCTCTCCAAACGTTAAAAAGTTGATAATTGCTTCAATATCGTTGAAAGAGACGATAATAAAGGAAATGATTGCTGTGATTAGAAGGGGGATAATAGGAGTTCGCAGATTAATAGTCACCAAGGAGAACACACGTGGGAGGTTCCCATCTCTCCCAGCAGCAAAGAATGCACGTGAAAGAGAGAGGAATCCTCCATTCATACTACCGAATGTTGAAAGAGTGACAAAAATAGGCAACGACTCGTATAAATAGTAAGACACGTGGTCAGCAAATGACTAAAATTATGAAAATATTACTAACCAATCCAATCGTGTTAGTGTTGATCAATTCGTGTTTAGGGATTACAACAAAGTAGGCCAGATTGGTCAGCAAATAGATGAGAATGACTGAAAAAAGTGAAAATATGATAGCTAGGGGGACATTCCTCTGGTTAATCATAGAGTAACCTTTTGGGGTTTATGACTTCTTCACTGATAGAGTTGAGACAGTTCCAACCGGAATATGTGAATATGCCCGCATAAATGGCAAGGGAAATTCCACCGATGTCACTCGACGTCTGATTCCAATTAACCCTGTAGATCAAAGAGGGATCTATTTATTGCCAAATCTCACCCCTTCTGAGAACATCCAATCCGGCACAAATAATAATAATAAGGGAGACTGCCTTGGCTGCTGTAAACACATTCTGAATTATGCTAGAGAGTTTCACGCTTATGCAGTTAATGATAGCCAGGAGGACTACAAATTACACCAATTCTACTTATGGACATGTCGGCTACCAGAATGGCCAAATAGAGAGGAGGTTCACATTCTTTGTAAATCGATCGGAGGTATATTTACCGAAAGCCAATGCTTTTACGGACGTGCTGGCCGGCATTACTATTATCAGCAAATTCCACGAATATAAAAATGCGAAAATGTTTCCATAGGCTTGTTGTAGATATGCGTATTCTCCCCCGGATTTGGTTATGGCTGACCCTAGTTCTGCATATGACATGCCCCAGTGGTGGCTATGAGTCCAGTAATCACCCACACAATCAAACTTAGGCCAGTTGACCCACTTTTCTAGGTTTTATCAGTTATTGAAAACTTTAGCGACTGTTGATGCTGATATGAATATTCCACTCCCAATCATATATCCTATAATGATCCCCACACTGTTGAACAAGGTCAGAGTCTTCTTTAGACGGACTGGTTCACTAGTAACTTCACCCATTCAGCTTTTTACGATTTTGACTTGTAATCTCCATTAAGAAACAAACTTTACGCCCAAAACCTCAAATTACCTTAATTTGCTGAGTCGTACAAACTAATTAAAAATAATAATTTATGGTAATTTAGTTTTATCAAATAACAGAAATTTACTTTGGTACAAATCAGATACCACATCCATGAGGTTTTCTTATAGGGACACCAAGTCCTCACATAAGACATTTATAATCAGATAAAATCTCCTTAAAGATCACCTATCATGCTATCCAGTCCCTTCATAATACAGTTATAGTCAGTGCAATCTCCATTGAGATCTCTTATAAAGCAATTCGTCCACTTGTAAGACAGTTATAACTAGGCTTACACTTTATTATTTTAGAAATCAGGATCTATAAATTTTGATTATTTTTTCAAAAAATCAATGCATGTTCAATTTACAACTCAATAATGCGTTTCCACGTAATACGGTAATCCCGATCGTTGTCTTAGTTAAGTAACCCTGACTTCACTTAATTGTAGAAGGCCAGCAGCTATTAAATTGGATGTAGCAAATGTTGGTTGCTTCCATAGATCGGTCAGTCCCGGCATTGTAAACGAACGTTGTGCTAAATTATGGCATTCAAATAGGTGATTCGGTTTAGTATGTTAAGGATTAGAAGTTGTCTTAAATAATTTTTTTATAATTGTTTAATTTTTTTAACTGCTGGAAAAACTAGATCAGTGACCAAGTTCCTTCCAAATGGGTTCCCTCAAGGATCTCCACTGTCACCACACCTGTTTAACCTATTCTTAAATGACATGCCCTCCTTTGCCAGTGACGAATGCTCTGGTTCTGACATATGCGGATGATATAATCGTCGCAGTCAAAGACCAGTGCGTTAATACTGCTGTTACCGGATACAAGCTTTATTGGACGATCTGAACTGTTGGCTGGTTAAGAACATTCTACATACAAGTCCCGAAAAGTCTTATACAACAATTTCTCAACAAACAGAAGATTGACAAACTCCGCTTCATGTGTAACCATAAATGGAAACTCAATCCCCACGATCAACTCGGTCAAGATACTGGACGTAACTTACGACCCACTCTTGACCTTCAGCAAACACATCGACAACGTCATCTCTTCGGCACAACGAAAACCAAATTTTGTTAAAACACTCCTTGGACAATATAATGGGTGTTTCAACTCAAATTTGGACTCGCTCTACGTGCAGTGTACTCAACCGTTTCTAACTTACGGGTGCATAGGGAACCAACCTATCAAAAAGAAATATGATATTTCCTTAGTAGGTTTCACTTGAATGTTGCATATTTGTACAAATTCGTTGCAGAAAGTTAGATCCCCAGATATTACATGCGTATCTATTGTAGCCTCGATGAACTGTTTGTATATGACATCCAGACCACTCAGATCTTTTATGTATCTTAGGTTTCCCATGAACGCCTTCAGGAAGTTGATTTTCCTTGTACAAGTCAATAACATATTTTCGACATGTTTTGTAAAAGTTAAGAAGGTGTCCAAGATAACTCCAGGATTTTCTGATATTTGTTTTGCGGGATAATCTTCCCATCCAATGTGACGTCGATTGATACTTTCCCTAGTTTTCTGTTTGTCGTGAATAGGGTCGACACCGAGTACTCCAGGCTAGCAGTCAATTGATTTTCCCAAATCCATAAACTTAATTTATTCATATTGTCCTGTATTCTTCTCGTTACCTCCACAATGCTCACATCTCTTGAGGCAATGATTATATCATCAGCATACGTTAATAATATGTCATCGTCCTCTGAGGGAGTGGCAAGTCATCCATTATAACGTTGAACAATAGGGGAGATAATGGAGAGCCCTGGGGTACGCCATTTGCTAATAGTCTCGATACGGAACATCAATTGCCATAGTGTACTCGTCCTCGTCGACCACTAAGAAATTTCCCAACCATAATTTCAGGTTTTCGTCATTTTGTGCGTGATAATCCTCCTCGAAACCGAGTCAAAAGCCTTCTGGATATTAATTGAGCATACAATCGTCTTTTTCTGTCCTGGTCTTTTGTTAAGGCCATCTGTTATGAACTTCTTTAATGTATTTAGGTGTGAGAAAGTTGATCGTCCCTCTTAAAGGGAATGTCGCGTGTGAGTGTCATAATCATCCTTTCTAGGATTCTTGACTGGACTCACAAGAGCGACAAAGGCCTGTAAAAAGCAGGGTCTTCCCTTGGTTTCCCAGGTTTCAGTATTGGATGAATATTCAAAAGTTTCCATATAGCGGGAATACAGTTGAAGTTGATTGAGTAGTTGAAGATGCATGTTAGTGCTTATACTCCCACTGTGCCCATCTTTTTCAACAGAATAACCGGGATCCCGTCCGGTTCACAGGAATGTGTGTTCTTTGTTTGATAAATCTCTAAAGCGACATCTCCAGGTAGAACATACATTGTTGGTGCCTCCTTTTCGGTTTCGGTTTTTTGTGGAGGAATTATTTTTTGGAATGGTTTGTGGCTTATTCTCACACAATTTTTGATAAATTTATTTAGATCCACTTCCTGTTCACGGTCTCCCTCGATTTTGATTTCAGCATTTTTGACATTGCGCAGCATCCTCCACATTTTGGTAAGTGAACTATTTTTTCATAGTCTAGAAATTCGGCCCAGTTTTTTGAGAAGTTTCGTCTCTTCATGTTCAGTGCACGGATTCTAGTATCATTTGTTAGGTGCTTTTTACGTTTGAGACAATTCCATTCTTTTATTGTTGGATTGTGCTAGCATCATATTTCTTTGTGAGTTTTAAGAATCTTTTTCTAACAAATAGTTTCCTCCCTTCCATCGATTGAGTTGAAATTATTCGGATGAAATTCAATAGGGCCGAATCCACGTATCTTCTGAATCCTGTCTAGTCAGCATTAATATAGTCATAAAAATGATGTGTTTTGACCGCGTCGTTGGTGTAGAATTGATCTCGATCAGAATGGGATTATGGTCGCTTCTTAAGTTATAGTTTACCGACCAGCATATAAGCGGAGCAAGCCGTGGTGAACATAACGTAATATCCGGTGATATAACAGAATCCTTGCTATTATACGGGATTCGTGATTCCTAATTGGGTCGTTCATAATGGACAGATTTTCTAGTTGGGAAATAATATGAAATCCTTTTGTGTCTGGAGGTTGTTTCTCATACTACGAAGGGTACTTGGCATCAAAATCTCAGGACATCAACAAGTTTTCCATCATATCTAGGGCAGACAAATTCATAGAAAATCCTTTTGCACAGGAACCTGGAAGGGGAACATAGACGTTAACGATACTAATAGCTCCGAGAGAGGTCTGTACCGAAATCCCAATAATTTCTGTGTTTGCGTCTTCTCTCAGATTCCTGAATATGGAGGAGTGTTTGTCGAACATAATGCAGGGTCAATAGTCCTCCAGCTCGGCCCGATTGTCGGTCGAATACATTGAACCGGACTTTTAAAAGATCAAATTAAAAAATATTAAGAATATTTAAAAACCATAAGAATTTACAAATATTATTAATTGAGAAAGAAAATGTCTCAAATAAATTAATTAAATTGGCGTGCTGAAATGCGCCTTGTACAAATTTCAAGAGAAACCAAGGAAAAAATACAAAAAATTAAAAGAAATGTAGGATGAGTTGAACATCTCAAGACGACAAAGAGATCTTTTAATGAAAATAGCTAAAAAATATTTTTTAAATAGAACTAAATTATGAAGATACCTTTGTCAGATAAAACTGTTCTGTTTTTGTCGGAAAATATTGAAAACAATGTCTTATTTTCTATTAAGGAAACTTATTTTTAATTGCATATATATCATTTGACTTTTTTGGAAAAATTACATAACAATACTTGTTCTGTAAGCTTACTTTAACTACTACTCGAGGAATTGACATAATATTTCATTCGCCAATTGTATATGTACAGATGGAGCCCCGTCTATGTCTGGTCGTCTTAATGGACTTGTTTCATTAGTTAAATCTAAAAATAATGAGGAGGTATCATCATATTGTGTTTCAGAACAGTTAGCGAAACAGGATTTTTCTACGCTGCATCATATGAAATAAAAACAAACGGGAAATTTTGAAAATATTGATACAGAAATTCGAGGCCGTTGTCAACCATTCGACCAGATATTAATGATACACTCAATCCCATAAATGATGACCCAAATCCCATAATGATGACCCATTCCATAAATGATGTATACTAATATTAGGAAAAAAGTATTTTATTCAATTACAATCTGTAATCTGTTATTAATTCCATTTACCCTTTCCCAAAAACTGTAATATGAGGACAAATACTCGGTTTCGAGACCACTCATAACAAATCCGATAGTTGTTAGCAATTCTCCTCTTACAGTTACTCTTGGTCTAATTACATTTAGGCGAGATTTCACACAATAAAAAAAGTTTTCAATTGGGTTCAAGTCAGTTGAATAAGGGGGTAAATAAAATGTTGTAACACTTTTGTATACACCTATTCAAACTCTTTTTACTGATCGAAGTGATAAATAGAATTTCGTTCATAAAACCCTTGCGACTTCTCATATCTGTATTAGTTGATAACAAATCTAAAAAATTAAAATTTTAAAATATAGATTTACTTGTGTATTATTTATATATATAACTTGGACATCATTTATGGGAATTGGGTCATCATTTATGGGAATTGGGACAACATTTATGGGAATTGGGACAACATTTATGGGAATTGAGTGTATATTCAAAAAAATAATAAAATGTATTTCATTTTTTAATTTATATTTGTTTTTAGTGAATCATGATTCAATTACCAATTCTCGTCGCAGGTTCTAATTTATTTTTTATATTAATAAAAATTTGCATTTTAAATTACCAAATTTTGTCCTCACATTTTCGTATCCGAAAAAATTTAATTTTTTATTTTCATGTGTGCCGTGAATTGTTTTTTTACGATTAGTGCTCCGCGAGAATTATTTTCTGAAAACCTCTGATTTATATTGTCGGCCACGTTTATTTCATCACTTGAAAAAAATAAATCCCATTTAGAGAAAATATGATCCAATATTTCAAATTAGGTCAACTGACTACATTTTAATAAAAGATATTGGAAATGGATCATTTGGAAAAGACACAGTGCACTAGCATTAGGTCACTTGTGCAAAGACAAAAACCAAAATGAATGTGCAGTGAGACTTCAAAGTCGCCTTCAGTCGACTTGCAAAAAATAATATATGAATTGGAAGTGTTTGAATTAGTCACAAGGACAAACAATGTATTTTTCGTCCACTTAAGGTCATTCGATGATGGTTATTTTGATGATGTTTGGATTTTAGTATTTCATGAAAATCGACCTCATTATGAGTGCACCGACACCTTTTCCCAGTCGAGACTTCCTGGTTCCGCGTTGAAAGTTGTGGAGTTCTTAAATTTAAAGACAAATTACAATATCCGTAATTAATTTCTTTTCTTAAAAATCCCGCACGTCTACCCATCCAATGGTGGTACATGTCACTCATTCAGTCTTTCACCAGTCATTCGATCACTATTATTTGATTTCTAATCAAAAATCGTTTCCATAACAAAGAATTTATATAAAAAGTCTATATTTTTGACTTGATTCATGTTGATTATTTTTAATTCTCCTGAGGTGCATTAATCTGTCATAACAATATTAAATAAAACTCGATTTTTAACAAAATTTGAATAACTTAGCTTGATTCTTTATATGGATATTCAAATCTACTCAACCTTAGCGATGGATTAGTCCCCTTTTTAACTCGTTATTCACTAAATGCCTCATTCACAGTTATTCCGAATTAAAAAATCATATTCTGATTGATGGAAATTCATTTTTTGTTCATCCGCTTAAAATATGTTAAATTTAGATCCGGTGGAATAAATTCAGGTCAAAATGCCGAATTCAAAACAAATTTTTTCGAATGTTTCACAAATATCTAAATTCCAATAAATTAAAATATATTCCATATTTTATTTTTAATTCCATAAAAATTGCATATTTACTGTAAAAATGACAGTAAATATTTATAGCCATCATTTGAATCATCTAACATCTTTATGTTCTGGAATCGTTCATTGGGTCTTTAGGCAATCACATGGTATTCAGAATCGGAAACCTATAAATTATTTAATTTTCTATTTTAAGTCAAGAGAAAACTACTAAATTGAGCACTCTGACAATTGTTTTCAATAATTTTCCGTTTATTGTAAAATAGGAGTGTAAACGTTCTTGTCGCAGTTCATGAATTCTCAAATGGTTATTTCGATGGATAAAATCTGCAATAGTTTGCATTTCACACTCGTTGTCCATGCAAACAACTAATCTGTGTTTTCAAATTTTCGAGTTGAGGTATAAGCGGACATCAATAAGAATAAATTTCATTTATTTTCCTGTCTTTTAAGATATCTGTACATCCTCGCCATTTAAAATACTCAATTTGGATTGATATTCCACGATATTTTGGACAAAGCCTATTATTATCATAAAAGATAAACATTTTAGAGAGCACATGTTAATATTTAAGAATTTTTTCGGCAAAAAATTAATTATAAAAATAACTTTATCTCCTACTCTAAAGTCATAAGACATATTAACTGTAAATATCGATTACAGTTTAAAACCAATTTGTAGTCTTTATTGATAGTACTCAAATATTTGATATCGATTAAGTCCGCTTGGAATCGTTCATTTGCCTAGAAGCAATCACATGATGTTTTAAGTCAGAAATCTATGAACTATATGAATTTTATACTTTAATATGAATGGAAACTTGCATACTCAATAATCTTTTACAACGGTTTCCAATAACATTTTTTTATGGCACAATATGACTGTGAACACTCTTTGATTAACTGACTATTTCTGTGAAGAACATAAGTTTTTGTGGTTCCCATTCAAAATGGCCTCCAATTAAATTTCTCAGGTTTTGGATAAGTTCATCAATAGACATCACGAGATATTTTACCAAGGTCCTCGACATCTTTAGGTAAAAAAGTCATCTTTTTTAAATCTTACAAAAATTGATTTTAAGGGGTCCTATGGGTAAGTGGAACAATTTACCAAGGTCCTCGACATCTTTAGGTGAAAAAGTCATCTTTTTTAAATCTTATAATTTGAAGCATTGTGTCATATTCATTTTCACTTTTTGATGTTAAAAGACAGAATATTATTGGAATTACATGGTGATTAATTATTACCGATATTGTGAATAACTGCTTCCAAGGAAGCTTTATGTTTTCCCGTATTAAGCTCTCTTGACAAATTCACTCCTTGGAAGATGATTGCTTCAGACTCCAAACTTCATCACACGATTGAATGGTTTTAACAGATCCAAGACAGGTGCGACGTGAGCACATCTAATATGTGCTTTGTCCATTCCTGTATTTTAAATGGTACAGATTTTCATCATGTTCTAAACTTCTATTTCCCTTTCGGTTAACGAGAAACGGCATGCAATAGTGAATCAAATGATAAACACCCCACTTTATTTAACAAACAATAAAAAAGTTAATATATTTATTAATCAACAACCTTCCTCGCCTGCCTGTTCGCCAGCCTCCTCAGGCAGGTTCGATTCTGGTTGCTGAAACAACTCCGAGAGCGCTTTGTCTATTGAACCCTCTGCCCATATGGCATCTCAGGGCTCTGCCTCCTATACTCCAGTGTCAGGCTCTCTAGGGTCCGCTTTAACACAGTGGACTGTAGATAGGCCTGGAGCTTCCTATCTACCCCCAACTGCTTCAGATAACCCTTGTGGTACTTTGTTGCAATTCCTTCCCACGTCATTACTATAGGAATAACGAGGACCTTGCAACCAAGCATCTGCCCCATCTCGTTTGCAAGAAAGTCATACTTCCTTTTTTTCGCCACCTCCACAGTCTGCAAACGGTCTTGAGACGTGATGCCAACCTCTATGATAAGGACTTGGCCAGACTCCTTATCGTGTACTACAATGTTACTAGCCCACCATCATCAACACCATACTTAGCAGACAAAAAAGGTCTGATAGTGCCTAGGTGGGTTGCCCGTGTTTTCTCGGTCGTTATTATGGCGTGCTTCCTAGCAGACACGCTTGACCCAGCTATCAGGGTGTCGTGCATTCGCATTAGGATGCGCTCACTTAGTTGGACTACTCCACACAGTCCACGGCCGAATTTATCACGGGGTAAATATAGTCTCTCCTTATTGGCTGCCAACACATGGACATGGTTCTCTCTGAGTACTCCACGGATCATAACATCCATCTCATCATACTCTTTGGGCTCAAACTCCACAACACCTATGTAGTAGTTTAGCAGCGAGACAGCATACTCATTTAATGCTAGGAACAAATTCCTTGCATTTAGAGACGTCTTACACAATAACGCTGCTCTTTTACGGATGCCTTCAGTAATTTGTCGCTTTGTCTCAGGCATTATAAGGGACTTTGGAGATTCGGTAACACCCAGATACTTATATCCTTCGTGTTCCTCTAGGACTCTTACTAACTCGCTACATACTTGCGTGTTAGTCGCAGACTTTGAATAATTCAAATCTAGCCCTATACTCTCAAAGAATTCCCTGGCACAGACCCCCATGGAGTAGAGCTCCTCGGCTGTTCGAGCATACATCTTCAGTCATCGATAAAAAGAAGGTGATTTGTACTGAAACAGACCCCTTCACAATGAACTGGTATTTGCACAAACCGAACATTGAAGCGGCGACTAAATGACTCCGAACAGAGAACAAAGACCAGTGGGGAAATGCTATCCCCTAAAGGATCCCCCTCTTGAGTTTTACCTCGCCTTTCCGGTGCCTATTATAGTTCAGATGAATACTCCACCTATTCATCACAGCCACTACAAAGCTGATGAACCACACAGGCATACACAGACTGTGTAGGCACTCGACAAGGTAAGAATGATCAACTGAATCGTAAGCCTTCTTCACATCCACCCACATAGACAAAAGTGAGTTTCCGTGAGACACAGAAAGGCATTTGTTGATCAAAGCCTGCTCTTTTGCCCCCTGACAATTTCGCACAGTTCCCAACTGATTCTCGGAGAGAATCCCATTTGCGTCTACAAAGCTCCTGACCTCATTAGCCACTAATTTGGTCATCAGCTTATACAGGGTTGGCATGCAGGTTATCGGTCGATAATCTGCAGCAGACTGGGGGTTGTCCAGCTTTGGGATCAAATAAGTTGTCCCTGTGCATGCCCAATCAGGAATCGTTTCCGGGTTAGTGATGCTTTTCTGTAATACACGACACATAGACTCGTGTAATGAAGTGCATCTTTTGATAAAGAAATTATAAACTTTATCGACCCCGGTCGTCTTCCAATCAGGGAGATGTCTCACTACCGCCTCAAATTTCTTGCGAAAATCGAAAATTCCGCCAAGAAAGGAGCGGCGCTGTACGGGACATTCCACGCATTTCCTCTGCGTGGTTTAGCCTCCCACATACTACCCCATGTGGAAAGCATTTCCGCGTCCTGCTGGGAACATACACTATGGCCATTTTCGTGTAGGCGACGGTAAAACAATCTGCGATTAAACTCAAACAGATTATTTTCTCTCCTTCTCTTACACCGACTTTCATGTGTATAGAGTTTCCTCTTATACACCATTATTGCCCCCTCTAACTCCACCTTTGCCCTCCTCAACTCTTTGAGGTCCCATTTGGGAACACGGAGTTTACTAATTAGCCCCTTTACTATAGCCGGTGCTTTTCCTCTAACCCCTCTCGCCACACTACTTATGTGCCCCTCCAGTGCTTCCAGCTCAGTCTGTCTCCAAGCAATCTTGGCACAGATCTGCTCCCTCCATTTACTGGGTGGTCTGGGCTTGTCCGTCAATTCCTCATAGGTGATCTGTGCTGCATACAGCACTAGGGAGATGTCACCCAATGACCCTACTGGCTTAGCCTCCACCGCATAAGCCACAGCCTTATTGATGCAGGTTAACACTCCACCGTTAACCTTACAATGAGGAATCTTGCGGGTAAATCTACGGTCCTCAAGTGGGACATCTGCCGCTGCAGCGAGATTCCGCGCAAAGACCTCATAAACATGCTTGAGCTGCAACGTATCACAGCTCTGGTGCTCGTGCTCTCTTTGACAGTTGTGGTCACCTGGTCCCCGCCCCTTTAGACCAGTACCCTCTTTGCCTACAGCCATCTTCTTGAGTTCACTCACAGATATAGCAGTACTGAATCTGCCACTGCAGAGCTCCGCCAAGTATGGCCATCCATTCCAGGGCATTCGAGATAGCCTGCTACGTACCTGCAGGACTACCTGCCTCGCCCATTCTTTTGGGTCATCTGCCACAACGCTCTCGGATATGGCAAGAATTACATTCATACCATCAGGTAACGCAAGTGACCCTTCTCCTTTTTTCCTTTCAACATTTTTGCCAACTCGAGAGAGTTTTAACGCCACCGAATCGAACGCACGTTGCATGTTTATTAGATTTGAATCAAGTGATTAATTAAATTATTCAAAAGTTTTATTATAATAAAAGAAATTAAAGAAATAATAATTCATTAAATTTAGTTTTGATAAATATAATTAATTTTTACTTCGAAGTCACTTAGAATCTTAAAATCATAGGGTTCGGAGGACCATGGTAAAATGTTCCACTTGCACATAGGACCCGTTAAAATCAATTTTTGTAAGATTAAAAAAGATGACTTTTTTATCTAAAGATGTCGAGGACCTTAGCAAAATGTTCCACTTACCCATTGGACCTGTTAAAATCAATTTTTATAAGATTTAAAAAAGATGACTTTTTTACTAAAGATGTCGAGGACCTTGGTAATTGTTCCACTTACCATAGGACCCGTTAAAATCAATTTTTATAAGATTTAAAAAAGATGACTTTTTTACCTAAAGATGTCGAGGACCTTAGTAAAATCAATTTTTATAAGATTTAAAAAAGATGACCTTTTTACCTAAAGATGTCGTTTCGCTAATATCTCGTGATGTTTATTGATGAACTTATCCAAAACTTGAAAAAATTAATTGGAGGCCATTTTGAATGGAGGCCGTTTTGAAAGAGGCCATTTTGAATGGACACGGTTTTTGTATGCATTCAGATTTGTGTTATGCATTAGGGTTAGAGCATTCATTATTGTCTCGTATTCAAAATATGTTTAACGTAACCAGGTCAAAGAAGGTCACTAATATTTTTAAGCACATATCCTTGTCCAATAATGAAATTAAAAATATGGGAAAATAATTTAAATATTCTTTATCGTACGAAATGTGTTAATTTATTGAGGTGGTGACGACGCCTCTATAGCACTATGTCTTATGCGTATTCCTTACCGACTTCTCCGTTCACTCTGAGATCTTTTAATTGCAGAGGAATTAAACAACCTAACAAGAAACACCAACTGGCATGTGATCTAACAAAATACGACGTCTCTATCTGCTGTCCTCAAGGGAAAAAAACGACCGTACAATTTACAGAACTGTTTAGAAAATTTTACCTTTTTACCTTCTCATCGCCCTGCCGACATTATGGTCTCGGATTTGCAGTCCATCGGGACCTGATTTACTGTGTTACAAGAGTTTGGGCAGCATCTAACATTATAATGGAAATGGCGGACGACCTAGACTACCTAAGAGAACTAGCGCGCAACAGAGGATCATGGTCGAGGCTGACGGAGAGGATGATTAGGAATACGGGAAACTTAAATAATTTTATGTTTTCTCGGTTAGAGGGAAACTTAACTAATTATATGACAGTTGTCAGATAACAAATGACAGGTTAAGGTAACATACATGTCCAATACGAGTATAAATGATAAAAACCACACTAAACATTACAGCTACAAATGATAAAGACAAAACCAATACAAATGATAAAAACCACACTAAGCATTACTGACAGCTACAAATGTTAAAGACATTATAAAAACCAATACAAATGATAAAAACCACACTAAGCATTACAGTCAACTCATAAAAATTATTGCTTGACAGGTGACATAATAATTTTAAAATTTAATAAATTAAATTTTTTTCAGTTGATTTTATTGACATATTTCTTATTTTAAGAAAATCTCTAATAACCAGGCCTTCGGCTGGAATTTTTTAAAAACTTATTTGATACAATTCCCTATTTATATTGCATGATTCTTTTTTTTGAATGCAAAAATAAAGCATTAAACAAAAAATTAATGCGTAACAGTTAAAAATTAGTAATATGAAATCCACATGAACACACTAAATGGCATATGCCAGGTTGCGTCATGAATAGAATTGTTATAAACTTGTACTATTTTCTTTACTATTTGAATATATTTTCCGAGTTGTCCGTTTGACTTGATGGTTGCCGACATCATCCTCTATATCAGGGATTCCCGACCTTTTTAAAGATCGCACCCCTACATCATTTTTTCATAAACTCACTCACCCAAAGAAGTTTGATAAGTTCCACATGAACACACTAAATATAAAGCCGGTTAAGATAATCGAAAATACATTTTCACTACTGAACTCCAAAACTCATCCAATGTGCAAATGTGTAATTCTATTTGAAGTGCAAAAAAATAACTATAAATTTTTTTAAAATCTTGTACCCTCTAAAATTTTCCTCGCACCCCCTGGGGTTGGAAACCCCTGCTCTATAAAGATGGCTGATTGGAAAAGATTTAAATCAAATTAGCGTAGAAAATCCAATTCCGCGGTGATTTTTGAGTAATGAAGGCGTCACTCGTCAAGCCACGAGGTATCGGAAACCTATGTAACCTTCAGTCATAGCGGCCTTGAGTAAGAGTAGAACATAAAAGTATATGAGCTCTAACTGTCACCTAAATCACTATTCCACCCGACCAGATAGTTGTACTATTAATAAAGCGAATTCTCTAGTAATTTAATATATTAGTGTAATAGCTGTCATTTAGTAGAGAATCTCTTCAGTGGCAAAGTCGGAGACCAATAGTTTTTGCAAGAAGATAGAAAATGCCGCTAAACTAACGAAACCACCAAACTTGAGAGTCGCTTGTATTTTTGATTAAAAGCCAGTCCTTTGACGAAAATAAAATTCCACAAAGAATAATTAGAGAGAGTAACCACAATCTTGTGGTCTGGCTTTTAATGTTGTTACAAACAGAAATATTTCAATGATTATGAAAATATCGGATGAAACATATTTACCTGAAATAAATTCAAAATAACTTTAAACATGGGTTTATAGGCACACATGTCAGTGCTTCAAAAACTTGTCTCCCAAACGTAAAAAGGTTGATAATTGCTTCAATATCGTTGAAAGAGACGATAAAAAGAAATGATTGCTGTGATTAGAAGGGGGATAACAGGAGTTCGCAGATTAATAGTCACCAAGGAGAACACACGTGGGAGGTTCCCATATCTCTCAGCAGCAAAAAATGCATGTGAAAGGGATCGGACATGTATCAGTTAAATAAGGCGGGTGATAAAGGGTAACCTTGTGGGAAACCATTGGGTAGTAATCTTGAAACTGACTTGGTCCCATCCATGTATAACCGGGCTCTTCTTCCATTAATGATGTTAGCAAGCCAAAGTTTTATATTGGGGTTGACGGGGAGGGCAAACAATTTCCGGGTTAGGATTTTCCTTGAGACAGAGTCGAAGGCCTTTTGTAAATCGATCGAGCAAACGACTGTTTTGAGGTGACGAAAATTTGTGTTAAAGCCTTCAATGATAAATTGGTTGAGGGAAGTTAGGTAGGTAGAAGTTGAATGACCGTTTCTGAATTCATGTTGTGAGGACAAAAAGAAAGGTTAAGAATCAATTTTCCAATAATTTTGAGTGCATAGTAAAGAGATTGGTCGAAATGATGCAGGATTGTCCTTAGGCTTCCCAAGCTTAAGGATTGGGCGTATATAGGACAGTTTCCAGATAGTTGGAATTGTAGTTATGAATAGTTGAAAATCACTGTGATTGAATCAATCGCAATAGGTCCAAGGTGTTTTAGTAAAAAACCAGGGATAGAATCAGGCCCACATGAGAGGGAAGAATTCATCCTCTTCAAACCATCACTGACATCTGAATGTGAGATAAAGTTAATCGGCTGTGTTCTCTTCGGTCTTATTGAGGATAAAGAGAGCCCATCCATTTTCCTGAAAGGTTTGTGGCTTATACTGTCGTAATATTTCATGAGCTTGTCTTTTTAAATTTCCTTTAGTCCAAATTGTTTAATTTCTCTCCATATCGTCTGAGCAGATTTCTGAAATGGAAGGGAAGATACTAGTTGTCCCATTTGTTGGATTCAGCTCTTCTAATCCTTTTAGATATTTCGTCATTGAGAGTTTTTGTTTGATTTTTCTGTCCGGGAATGGAAGGTACATGTATTTTCACACGATTCCTTTTTTAATTAATGATTTGGTGTTCTGATCGAGTATTTCATTGTAGAAGTTAAATGATCCGCGCGAAATGAATGTTTCCGCGCCATGAGAATAGTTTTGTTCAAAAAGTCAATAGCTTCATATATTGAGGGAATATCACATGTCAAAGTTTACTAGAGCTTGATCTATGTATTTGAATAGTCATTCCAGTTTGCTTTTTTATAGTTGAAAAATGAAACAGTCTCTTTTCTGTGGTAAAGAACTTTTTTGATTCGAATAATGATTGGATTGTGGTCGGAAGATAATCCATAATGCACCGTCCAAGGTGTGTGCCCGGTGCAAGGTTTGGGGAACAGAAGTAATATCTTGTGGACGTTGATGCTTCGTTTTCCTTGTAGGGAGTCCTAGTGTGCTTCTTGAGGTTGTTGAGGATAGTCAGAGAGGTGAGATGGTTTAATAAGGATAATCCTTTTGAATCTCCTCAATGTGACTTTAACCAGGCTGGATGTTTAGCATTAAAGTCTCCACTCAATATCAGGTTTCCGAGCTTGTTTAACTTGGTTAGGTTTAGAGAGAATTTTTTGGGCAAGAAGATGGAAAGGGACGTAGATATTTGTAATGTTGAGAGTCCGAATCCACTTGTAATTGATATCCCAGATATTTCAGTGGTCCCATCCTTTATTAGTGATTGTAGTTTCGCTGACATGTCCGTAAATCGAATGTTATCTCTTATAATGATGAGGAGACCCCCACCACGACGGTTTGAGCCGTCCAGCCGGATGCAGTGGTATCTTGGAGAATGCAGGGTTGGTGATGATGGAGTAAGTCTGCTTTCTTGAAGTAAAATCAGGTCAATGTTCGTACTTTAATGAAAGACTGTAGTTCATGAATTTTGCTTTTGATTCCGTTGATGTTTATCTGCAGAATTGAGAGTGGAAGGCCCTGGATTAAGTTCAATCGTCCGAAGAGTCCTTCTTCGGATGGGAGGTAGTTAATGGTCCTTTTCCGCGGTGCATTAGGTGCACCCTGGGCCTCCAGAACTTTTTAAACTGGTAGATCACATGACGGCACGTTTTAATCTACTCAAATTAATATATTTTTAATTAACAAAAAAACTTTATTAATATTTAAAATTAAAAAATATTTTATTTATGCAAATGGTTTTAAGCTTCAGGTTTATTATTATTAACCCAAGCACACCGTTTCAGGTTTATTATTATTAACCCAAGCACACCAATAGTTAATTTAATTACTAAATTAAATTTGAATATAATAGGATTAGGACAATAATCAATTTTCAGCGATTTTTTTGTAAGCAGAAATGAATTATAGTATTTTTTCTGTCAATTAGTAGAGTGAACATAATTTTGTTCATATGGGGAGGGATCGTTTATTCTGTTATCTAAGAAAAAAGATCTACAATTTACACGTGTCGAAGTTGCAGATGCTGTGAAGAATGTGTCTTATCTCAGACTAAAGGCTGACTGAGGCGAGGCCTCCAATCACGACAATCACTGTAGAATATCCGTCTGATAGATATATAGCTGATCTGGTGGATCTGGTTTATATGAGCACGTGGACATACGATTTATCGTGTAGTGGATATACAAGAACATATGGTGCACATAATGGTAGTAACTCGCAAACAGTGATAGTCCACTAAAGCAGAATAAAAAGATTGTTTTAAATGACTGTTCATTCTAGAAAGATTTTTTTATCTTTTTGGTTTAATGTGGATATTAGATTTAGTTGATTAGGCTTGATATTATGTATTGACTATGGTAGATCTCAAATTAAATTATTTCCAATGGTAGATCTTAGATCCTTGAAGATCTCCATCTAGTCCTTTAATAAGACAGTTATAATCAAGAATACTATACATCTACAGGGGGATTTCTCTAATATGCGCTCAGTCTCTCAAAAACTTAGAGGCGGTTATATAAATAGAAGTTGTAGATTGCCAAGGACTGAGGTCACAAGTGAAAAGGAACATGTCAACTTATTTCAAAATGGAGTTAGAATGTTAATCAACATCCACGTGGTCTCTTTCACTTCAAGAAGATATACTTGATCAGTAGGAGTACCCTACATCTATAAATCTAAATATCTTTAACGTAGTCCTCACTGGATCGTCGACGACGAATGACAATCGTGGATTCTTTCACTTCACAACGAACCCGTCAATCCGCTTAGCCAATTTTCACCACGTGTTGAGGTTCGTCTGCTAATTGTCCACCCCCTACCCATAAATATTCTCTAAAAGGAACCAGAAGACATCTTCCCAAAACGACAGTATCATTCGAGTACTATGGGGAAACTATACGAAATATGCTAAAGTTATCATAACGGAGGAGAAACTGAACAAACTCAGAGACATAATAAGGAAGACAACGAATCTTTTTCTAAAACAAATCGTATATAACCTCAATACGGTAAACAAGACTACCGACACGACGGGGAAAAGACACCTCCATGGAAATCTTGCTGGAGTAGTGCAAGGAATGAGTCCGAAAATGATCTACTTAGTGGATCTCATTCAGACAAGTTTTCCTGAAAAGCAGATTAGCTAGTAGTGACGCTTGAGTAAGTCAGGTTATGCTATTTATTTACCCCCAGTCTCTTCATGTGGAGAAGACTGGTGACTAAGAGAGAATATACAGTGCTGGTGAAAAAAAACCTGTTTTGCAGTTACAAACTTTTTTAGCGTATAGCTTTTGTTTGGAGTTGACTAGATGTATAATTTTTTTTATTTATAAAAAAAATTCATGAAGCGACTAAAATTTTTAAAATTTCAATCTTAGCGTGTCAATAAAAACCCGGTTTTTTCATTGTGTGGTCTATTTCAGTTCTTGTTTTTTGTGTTTTATAAAATGTTAAATAAAATAATTAAATAAAAGATCCTTGCTCTTTCGGGGTTAAAATGAACGATAAAGATCTCGCAGAACATTTAAATTTTCCAAAATCGACAATTGGAGAATTTCTCCGAAAATTCACGAACCACTAAGAGGTTTCCTAGTTCCGGACGTCCGTAAAAGCTTCAAAAACATCTTAGGAATTGAAGTTATATTACAGATACCGAAGTTCCAAAAATCTTGGAACACTGAGAAATTCACTACTTTATTATTTAAAAATAAAATATTATTTATTAACTATGGGGAAGAGCGGCTGCTGATATTACGGAGTAAGCGTCTCGTGGACAACTGCAATCCCAATTCGTTGCCTCAGACAGACCGCTTCGAAAAATGAAATAAAACATTTTACTGGTATGAGTGTTTGTAGAAAAAGAATTTGGAATTACTTAAATTGTAATTTTTCTATTCGGAAGACTATGTCAACGTAAACCATGGTTATCAGAGAAAAACATAGTAAACAGATTTGAATTGTCCAAAATTTTCAATGACGCATGGAAAACTACTATTTTTTCTGATGAAGCATCTTTTCAGATTTTTCCAACTAAAAAGGCAATTCTGTTATCGAAAAAAAAATTCCCATTCTAAATTGAGGCATATAACGCCGACAATTAAGTTTGGTGAAAGTGGTGTTATGGTATGAGGCTGTATCTCCTATCATGGAGTTGGCAATACTAAATGAGTTCACTTTCCTACAAGATTTGGCTCTTTGTCATCAGTGTTAACAACTAAATTTTTTGATGAAAATAACATCCCAATTCTTAACTGGCCGCCGCAATCTCCAAATATGAACCCAATGGAACATGTTTACAGGAATTTGTCAATTAGATATGGCATAGGGCAGACTCAAATACGGACCAGAAAATCTGGAACGGTAGCTTGGCGTTCTTTCGTTCCACTACCAAGCGGAATATTCGTTGTTGTCTGGTAATGGAAGGGGTTGGCTCTGTTCACTACAAAAATAGGAAATTTTCTTCACGAGCAGGTGAAAATTTCTAGCGGATAAGTGGGATCAATGATTCAAAAACTTATTATTGTCACTTTTCATGATATTAATTCTATAGCTTAATTTGGGAATAGTCATCGTCCATGGGAGTACTCACTGATTATGGGCTTTCTATTTACCATTACAATGACATTCACTTAGGAGAGGTTGATACGACTGAGGAAGGGGGAACCACTAGTTTAGTTGATTGTTTTTAAGACTAACAGCACATTCCCAAAAGTGGCATGTGATCACGAAAACGTGGCAAAGACCACATACAAAAAATTTTGCTCTTCTCTACATCACTGAAGGACGCCTAGAGTGAGAATATAGATTAGTGCGATCTTTAGTAAAATGGTCTGACCTAAGGACCTGGAATCAATTTATTATTAGAATTCTTCTTGTAACCAAAATTCTGGGGCAATAAATAAACAATAAATTCCACTTCCTTCTGTCCTTGCCTCCACTTGATCCACAAAAAAATAATGTGATCAACTTGAAGGACTCATTGCCTGGCCGCCTTTCCCCTGCACAACTGGAGAGTTCCAACGATGGATGTCCTTGATGCTAGGAAAGAATGCACTCAGACCATGGAAACCAGAGTCCCTTAGAATAATCCTTTCTCTCAAAACCTGTGATCCTGTAGCAATAAATAATCTCAACTAATAATGCCATTAGTCAACAATAAGTAACTAAGCCGCCTCACAAAATAATAAATACACAATCAATAAAAAAACCACCACAAACACACACGTGATAAATCACAAAATATCTTTAATCATATTCAAAGTGAGCCAACAGGCCAATGGGGATATCCCCGGAGTATAAGCAGCCTTCTTATGGACAAACATAACTCCATCCCACTACCGATATAACACATAAACAACATGTTCCCCGCTAATATTAATCAATTCCTCATCAGAGCACTCCCGGGGTATCAAGACACCAAATTCAAACCTCCCCTCAGAATTAGCCCTCGCTTCGCTGTGAAACGGATCATCATCATACTTAGCCCTTATCCATGACGTGCGGAACTCAAACTGGAGTCACTTTAACAAAAATCTTAACCTCCGTCTCATACAGGGACATCTCCCCCCACCTCATACAGTCCACCACAAACAAGTTCCTTCCAGCAATCAAACAATCCAAGACACAAACAGAAGACACATTTCGGCTTCCCTCCTCCAGGAAGAGAAGTCTTTATGGTCACGAGATGACTTCCGTTTAACCCGAAGACACGTGTTTGACCCTGGGGTAAGCAAGAGACCTACTCTTTGGGCCACAAGGAGACATCGCTTGCCCAAAGGACAGGGAATTGCCAACCAGTTTTCGGTAAGATCAAAGGGACGTTCAATCATCCACTCATTAATCATTAGTTGATTCCTGAACGGTTTGGGGGAGCTCTTTTTTGGGACACTTTTAGAGGAAGTATCCTCGCCTTCGGAATCGGAGATATCCAGAGCTCGATTTAGGTTACATTTTGCTATAAATTGTCTAAGAGTTAGAAAATATATACTCTTTCTTGTCTGCTAAAAATTGAAGTCGACGTTTGATCTGTTCTTGAGCCAACCTGCCGATGTTTTTGTACATTGAATAGCGAGGGTTGTCTTTCAGGGTAGACAATAATTCAGGGTCCATGTGACACCACTAAAAAGAAATTTTAAATTTTATAATTTTTTATTTTTAAACAATAAAATAAAACTGATTTTTAGTATGAATAATTTACAAAACAAGATCCACGTGAGACACGATGTCTTCGAAAGCGTATCTTGATAGCTATAGTCCCCTTCTCCAAATGTCAGAAGATCCTGAATGTGACACTGGATACACACTTATGTTTGTCACCACACGTGGCAAACATTGTTCTGAAATGCGAGAAGAGGATTAATGTATTAAAAAGTTCATCTGGAATTTGGAAGACAGGCACCCACCCAGTCTTGATGAACATTTACAAGCAATACATCGAACCATGCTTCTCGTACGCGTGTGCTTCGTGGGACCTTTATTATCATGGACGAACACTAAAAAAATTGAGGACGTTAAAAAGAAGGCTTTCAGAATGATGGAGCGGTGGTCTTGTGGGAGACACAGAACCGGACCGACTACTCTGGAGGCCAAATACAGTCAGCCGCTCTGTACAAGCTTGTGTGGGTACGAGGGAGGAGCACCGGAAAGAATGAGGATTTTGGCGGAGCGCATCGGGATCACGTGATAGTTAGTTTTGGTTTTACCGTGGTCTTGGGTGCTAATTAAATAAATAATAAAATAAATAGTCAGAGAAAGCAGCATGGCCATCTAACCTCCCACATTAAGTGTAACAATAAATAAATTTAGACAAAACAATCAAAGTAATCCAGCTGATGTAATTGAGTGGCTGTTTTCCTGACAACTACCAGAGAAATTTTTGGAACAGCCACTCGGTTTCCCGACGTTTGTTACTCGCTTTCGTTATCATGGACCCTAGCGATATAGAAAAGAGACTCGTCTCGATGGCTACGGAAGTACTTAGTATCTTGTTGAGAGGTTGTCATATTTTCTGATTTTGAAATTCTCAAAAGTTCGAGCAGTCTCCCCAGCTTTCAACGTGGAACCTGGAAGTCTTGACTGGAACAAGGTGTCTGTGCAAACTGATTTATTTTATTTTCTATCTCCGATTGGTTTCATTTCAAATACATTCTAGTTTTTCACGCGGGTCACCTAGTCGCGAAGAAGACTGCCTACATTGTAGCAAACAACTCTAGCTGACTCCCTTCAAACAATCATACTGCAGTTTGTTTGGCAGTGGCTAAAGGATGAGCTCATATTTCCTTTCCAAGATCAACTACATCATATTCGACTTTTTAAGGCCTTTTATGAAATCTCTAAATTCTCAATTTGATGACTTTTCATGATGTCCTAGTTCTGGGCAGTGTCATCTGGACAGTTCACATTGTAGATGCTCGTGACTACTTTTTCTGTTAATGTTGAATCTATTGAAATGTCTAAAGTGAGATCTATGAGTTGTTATTATGTAGGCGATTTAACCAACTCATTATTAAACAATTCAGTCAATAAATTCGATGCAACCACGTGCCATCTGCTCATGGAGAAAACTGTTTGGATTTGACTGTGATTTAAGAGTCAACCTCACTTTCATAGACTATCAAACAGTCTGCTTGGCGGTGGCTATTGGTCCTGCTTCACGATATTGAACCTAATCGTGGACCAAAGTCAACCCATGAACGTTAACGATCGTCAGTTGAAATCAACGGACTTTCCGAATAGGTGTATTGATCTACGAAATTTCCTGACGACACTTCTCCGGATATGCCTCAACCAAGAAGTGGAGATTACATCAGAGACCACTCACTAATTCTGAGATACTCGTTTATCCGTTCCGACTGCGTTTCAGGGACGATTGGGGCAGCTTATTCATCCTCCTCTGTGAATCAACTTACTCAACCGTCACTAATAAAGATCAACCACCCTCTATCCAAAAAGGTCTCAGATGATGAAATTTCGTATTTAAAAGACCTCCTCCGAACTTATAGTGTTTCTAAATCTTTGATAACACAAATTGTCGTGAAATCGAATGCAGGAAAATCAGACAGTTTGTCAAGCACCACCTGGAAACTCGTTGTCATTTTAAATATAACCATTCCTGATTTATTCAGTCAAGAGTCAAGAAATCTACTCATCCGTATTATGTTCTGATTGTATGGGTTTTCCTTTAAAATCCGTCCACATCGTCTTGCTATGCCGACACAAACTGAGACACACATCCCGGAAGCAGTGGGATCCTTCGATGAGCAGGGGCAAAAATGGCAAGGGCGATAAGGGGAACCATGATCACTTAATTAGCTTAGTTACCTGTCTTAGTGTTTCTTGGGGTTATGTTAATACAACATTCCTGAGTTATGGCTATTAGTGACGGAAATAATTTTATCAAATATGACCAATTATGACAAAATCGGAGGAGTCGACCAGAGGCAATTACTGAGGTTCCTGTATTTTTTAAAAAAATCAGAAAGCCTATTTGAAAGTCATCCAATCTGCTTTGACATTTGAGGACATCTTTAAGTGTTACAAGAATAATATGGATACGTTATCGATTAATGATAAAGCCATTCATGTGTGTCAACCACAGGCATGGAGTCAAAACCTTGCAATAATTCGCACAACTAGCTAATCAGTTTTTAGAGCGAAGATATGTCCATGAACAAGGAGAGAGTAAAGGATTTGAAATGGTAGTTTTTTCTAATGGGAAAGGCCTAAGAAAAGGTATAATTTTAATTAAAATAATCCTAATTATGGGAAAAAAGAATTTTCTCCACGTGGAGCCATGTGGTGCTACGTAGCTAATTTGTTCAAGTTTTCTGTTTTTTTGTCTGTTCTTCCTCCCCTTCCTACTGGAGTAGCGTCACTTGGTTTACCTGTCTCAGGTGGCGCCCAGTGCCAGACTGGCACGAAAAAGATCATTTGCTTCCCCCACTCAACTGGAGGTGTTTCCACTACTGCAAGGAATAGTCGTCTTTTACCTCTTATGCTGGTTTTCTCGTTGGACTTGTGTGACGTTGAAGGACTCTAACAGTGGCAACTGGATACACTTAATTAGTTGTTTACTGTTGACTTTTTTCTCGGTGTATCCGGGTTTAATAAATAAATGTAAAATACTTCAAATTATATCGAAAACACTGGAGTACCCTCATCTCTCCTCAGAAAATGCGTTATCTTCCAATACAACAACTTTCTGCGTTCACGTCGATTTACTTAGTAAACTGGACTATTTACTACAAGAGTAATATAGTGACTTTAATTGTCATGACTCTATGCCTGGCTCATTGGGGATGTTCTAAACATCTCCCTCAACACTCTTATATAATTTATAGCACTTTGGGATAACACTACTCAACGTTATAACAATTACTGTCATTTTTTATGAACGCCATGAAATAACCTTGAATGTCTTGCAGACATTGGTTGCTACTTGTATAATTTTAAAATCAAAAGTATCTCCCACATATTATTGGAGAACCTCAAGACCACCAAGAAGGCAAACACAACTAATTAAGTGATCCCAGCTTCCAATACTCCGACCTCTCCTTGCGTGATCTTCAATTGTCCTGTTGAACCTAACTGTCGAACGGTGAAGTTCCGTAAATGTCTACAAAGGATCTCGATCAGGTAGTCCTTAAACTATTTTCTGGTTCTTGCAGAAAACCATAAATATTTTGCCAAGATTATCTCATTTGGCTGCATTAAAGATTTTTAATTAAATAATTATCAAAGCAGAAATTGTGAATTAATTGCTGTTAATAACAAAATCTGCATTTGCGACCCAACCAAGTCAAAACTCGAAGGATCTTGTTCTGCTCTTTGCCTCTCTCAATTACTGGAAACTCACATGCCCAGTGTCTGGTCGGCATCCAAAAGTGATCTTTTTTTCCGACTCCACATGAAGGGTTCTCACAACGTCGGATATAGATGGCTGCGTCTCACTCTGACCGTAGTAACCGACTATATGTTAACCTATGACCTCATTCCAGTGAGGGTTATTAAATAATAAATCATTTGTCTCTTCATACGTGTATCTCCCTTAGTCAGACAATATTATCTCTGTTTTTTAAAGCCTTTTCACGAGAGCCATAGTATTTATAGCTCCGCATAGGCAAGACACACACTTTATTTAAGTAAAGAACAGTTAATTTTAACTAATCGTAGAACCAAGGAATGATCGTCACTTCTTTTTTTTTCTTGTGTGAGTGTCCTTCTAGACAATCCAGTTCCGCAGTGAGTATCCACTGATGACGGCGTCACTAGTCAAACCTTTTCTGCATCGTAGATGCGTGGAACCTTCCACCAGGTGAACAGCAGGGAGATTCGAACCCGTACCCTAAGCCACTTGAACCCGACAACTAACCACTATGCCATCCTTCTGTTTGGTGACCGTAAATGTTGTAGCAAGTAGAACGGAATAATTGAATTAGCAAGTTCCTAAAACTTAATGTGCTTAATTGACAATATTCGTTCGATTATATTCTGGTTGCTTAATTGGAAATTATAAACAACTTTTGTGTTGTTCCCGTCTTATTTTGATGTGGATTCCTCGGTTACCTATTCGTTCTGCTCTGCCTCCTTCGATCCCTATAAACGTCATTGGATATTCCTAATTTGGAAGACGCCCAATACCTGGCCATCATCCTTTTTTCTTTACTCCAATGGATGGGTTCTTATTTGAAGTGATGTTGGAAAGATACGTTCCATTCGACTATGGAACTGGATTAACTCAGTACGGGTGTATTTAGGGTTATTAATGATCAGTTATAATTTTATAACAGTCACAAAGAAATAATTCATTCAAAAATCAGAAAATTAAAATTCAAAAACCGTAAATTCGTTAATTAAATAAATTAAATTCAAACAGGGGTCAATTCGATGCTAATTTTATCAACTTGATAAGATCGATTAAAACACGGACAATCTAAAATTCATATAACTATTACATTTCTTAGCATAAAATTTAAACGTTTTACTATGTTTAATGGGTTCTTCTGGGTCTGTTAATTTTCCAGATTCATGTCTGATAAGTATAGAACCATCTACAAAGTGGATTACTTGTTTAATTGGGTCATCTTCATGAATTGGGTCGAATTTCATGTTTATCAGAGAATTTTTATTTTTTAATTATTTATTCAAATTTGGTTAACCACTCAAAATTATAATTTATAAAAAAAATTAATAATAAAATATAAATAAATAAAAAACATCCGCTCTTAGTAACAATGCCGGATCTCTCTCCACATTTACTGAGAATTTTTAAGGCCAGTATTGAACAAGGAAGCCACCGAAGAATCCTAGTCTAGGACTATCGAAGCACTCCTACTTGAATCACAACCAAAATTCGTGAAACGGGCAACTTATATAACATCCCCTCAACGACATTTTACATACCTCAATGATCAATCGGGATACAAAAATTTCTGAATCCGTTATGGCGAGCTGTTCTGAAGATCATTCCCCTTTTCGACCTCTCTTTATCGGCTTTGGATCACTTAATTAGAGAGGATATTCTTTCTCTTTAAGCTTAATGATCATGAGACAATAATGTCATCCAATCTGATATAAAATATATCTTTGGCAATGGATGGGATGTCTTCATCGACGTGACTATCCGCAGGAGAAGATATCAGGTAGGACAATTTTTTGATCCAATTTAAGTTGGAAAAAACGTATGAGACGCAATAACGTTGAGTTTTCACGACATAGCTCTTGCCGTTTAATAATCTTTGCGAAATACGTTGAAGGTATTGATTTCAATAGATTCACGTGTTCATCTCCATCCCACAATACTATCCCATTTATTTTAAATAATCGTGGATACGTTTTTAAACAGGTTTTATCCAGTCTCCCGGGTCAGAATGGATACATTTTTTATACATCAGACTCATCATCCTTTTCAAGGGTTATTTAAAACTCCTTAGTGGATGATTGATCCATTCAAATCCAAAATTTTAAACTCTGATTCCGAATTAAAAGAGGAATTAATAAACCTAAAAATAATAAATCTTATGAAATTTATAACTATTCGTAGAGGAGAACGAATGAATATTCTCAAGTTTTTTTCTGACGTTGTGTGTCTTTTATAGACGATCAGGTTCCGCACTGAAATGTTCACTGATGACTGCTTCACTCGTCTAGCCAAAGCATTCCTTGGTTCTCCCTCATCGATTAGTTATATTAACTGTTCTTTAATTAAAATAAAGTGTGCCCTGCCTGTGAGGAGCTAATATGGCTCTACGTATAAGTGAAGTTTTTTTTACATATAAATTATCTTTCGAATACCTCAGTTTTGACAGAATTCGAAGATTACCCAATTTTTATTAAAGAAAAGAGAGTAAACGGTTATATAGCGGCTGCGAGCGAGATTCGCTCAAATAACCAGCAGCGCTCACGAGGGTCTCATTCTTATAATTCAAAAATTATAGAACAGTTTCCAAAATCATGTAATTCGATCTCTCAGATAATCTTGTAGCTTCCAACTTCATATCTTTTAAGAGAGAAGTTGTTAATTATTTATAGAGAATGTTGAGAAAGCACTACTTTAAAGCATCACGTTTATCCATATCCGTCATTGTGATAATTCCTCCAATGAAGTGGAAAAATGAGGATCCTGTTTCGATGTCGACCAGCCAAGGCGTCTTTCGAGTTGGATTATTTATTTAGATTGATCCCACGACACCAACTTCCACTAAATGATTAATTTTAAATATTAATTGCATAAAATATTATTTTCAATATTTAAAATGAGTCAATTTATATTTTTAAACAAAATTTATATCGTGAGGCGATCCATTTTCAAGGAAAGGTTCAAACCTGTCAGGGTAAGGCCCATAGTAGTCTAACTCTCAATCAGGCTGAACCTCACCTAATTTCTGTTAATAAAAATTCAAAAAAAATAATGAAAGCACAAAAATATCCCAAACAGAAATCTCTGAATCCAATATATTTCTCTTCTTCGGAATATAATTTAATCAATTGTAACAGCAGCAAATTCGAAGAAATTTACGTTAGCGGACTATGTCATATTTTGGCGGAGATCCGCCCTAATCTATAGGAGTCAGGGATGGACATTTCTTAGAGATTTTGGTTCATAAAATTGAAATATTCCTTAAAGATTGATGACTTGAAACTATTAGTCAAATTTATCGTCAATATCCTTTAATTGTAGTGACACCATTATTTTAGAATCATTAAAATTAGTTTAATTTATTTTTCACTTTGGTAATCTTCACATAGAACCTTGTACGAGAGATGAGGTCCTTACCAACTCGGTTGAAATCTCGGAAGATCGATAGAGGCTTTTGGATATGTATCGAGAATGGAAGACTTTATTTCCGAAGCTTTTTGGGATGTTCTGTGAAAGACCTATGACTACCTTACTAACAAAAAAGATATAATTTCCTGCAATAGAGGTAGGTCACCACTATAACCTTCCAATCAATTAAACATGTGGTTAACGATTACGTTAGAATTATTAAAATGAGGTAACATAATCATTCACCATTAAAAGTGCCCCCAACTGATTTACAAGTTTAATGTGGAGATAGTTGCTTATATCTATGGCCTAATCGAAGAATTGAAAAAAACCCGGGACGATGAAAACTATTCACTACAAAGAACCTACAAATTTTTGGGTCTGACTCAAAGTGGAAAGGATTACTTGATGCGGACTTTAATTCATTTTAGTTTTATGATTAACCCGTCTTGTCTCTTGTAAGTTAGTGGACCAGGGGCCCAATTCTAGGTTGGGTGTTCAAAGCCTTATGCCTCCGAGGAACAGATAAATATCCCAACAGATTTAGGCTCAAACCATAAACCCAATCCTTCCACAGAAGGTAGAGATCTAATTTGTTGATTTTCCTTATCCTCGTTTTACTACTTACACTGACTCCTAACCTTAAAGACATGCTGCGGTTATTAGAACGGCCCAAGTAGCTGTTAAGCTGCTACAGGGGTTTTTTGAAATGTTAGACAGTCATCGGACACTACAGAAACTCCCATACTTTGCGAATAATACTAAAATTCTGAAATATGACCTCATTGCAATTCGCTCTTTAATTATTCAACATGCTAAACACCACTAACTCATCCAACTAATATTTCCCATGACACCATCCCCACATTTGTCCTCCAAATTCTTATTTAAGTAATTGTCTCTTCGAACAAGCCTTCTTCCGATACTGGAAAAAAATGCGTCCGTCTTCACTCCCAGGACCCCAGAAGCATGCGTCTCCATAGGAGTGAAATGGTAGCTATCGCTGAGTGATCTGAGTTTCGGATTTTCCTGACCTCCGCCTTATTATTAAAACAACATACGTAAACCATTATAGTTAAAGTTTTACCCGTGCGTCGTTTGAAACTATCAAACTAACTGAGTGATTCCACCTTCCGCGGTCATGCGCAACCTCTCCCAAGTCATCCAGATGTCTCCAGATTTCATTTTCCTTTTGGCATACTTGAGATTAGTTTCGATTATCCTAGGCAGTGTGATTCGCGGCAGTCCACAGAAACGTGATCCAGTCTCAACTCCTCCATCGCTATATTAGCTTGGGTATCCATTTCCAATATGTCCAAATAGCTCCCATCTCAAATCAGTGATCTCGAGACTCGAATGACCAGTCTTCAATGAAAGGAGTCTATCCCTTGTTCCCTACTTGGACATCTCCCACATTGATGAATTATATAGTAGGAATGTTTTCACTAGGGTATTGTATATCCTTTTCCTGAATTTGTACTTGGTCGTCTTCCGTCAATCCAGTTCTTTTTAACTTTGTTCACCACAGCTGTAGGGAGGATCTTTCTTCGAACGATGTTCTCACTGTCTCCAAGTAAGGACCAAGCTTATTGATCTTTCTCCATGTTCATCCGACGTCCGCCTTATCTGCACATTTATTTAATTTATTAACCTCGGATGCACCAAGAAAGAAGTAAAATGTAAACAACTAGTTAAGTGTATCCAGTTTCCACTTCTAGAGAAACAGAGTCCATACGGAATCAACATAAAAGAAAAAAGACGTTAATTATTTGCAGTTGTAGAGACCCCTCCAGTAATGTGGGGGAGAGCAAATAATCCTTTTTCGTTCTACCCTGGCACTGGCGCAATATAAAATTTAAATTAAATTTAATAATGATTTTTTGTAAAAAAGTTTATTTATTAAAATACTAGAATTCAGCGACATGTTAATAAGCTTGGATCCCTGCTGGAGACACAGAAGACATCATCAAAAGGAAAACAATTGCAGGAGTAGCAATGTAAAAATTCAAAAAGGGGTGGTTGAAGAGACTTGATGTCTAATGCATTTGGTGAAACTAACCTTTGCCTCTTTTTTGGTTGAGGTGGTGACAACATCTCTATTGCACTATGTCGTATTCTTTATCGACTTCTCCGTTCACTCTGGGAACTTTCAATTGCAGAGGACATAAACAACCTCACAAGAAACACCAACTGGTATGCGACCTAGCCACAAGAAGAGGATAGGACTAAACACCAAGTTTAAATTACAAAGCTTTTGTCATCCCGACTAACCTACAACTCTGGCATTTGGGAATCTCTAAACGGGAAATGGACCGTCTTGACTATTTCCACAGAGCTCAGCTCAATTCGTTAATCAAGATTAACTGGCCTATGAAGATCTCTGATGCAAACCTTACAATAAATGCAAATACGGCGTGCCGTCAGATGATGTTTTCAATCAAGACGTCTAAATGACCAGGTCCCCGCAAATTTCGCAACGGTCAACTACTTCACAGACACAGGAGCCGGATATCGCGGAAGACCAAGAGCGACACTTCCGACTATCTTGAACGAAGACCTATCGGCGGTTGGTATGAGACGATCTGGACTACCTAAGAGAACTAGCGCGCAACAATCATGGTCGAGGTTGACGGAGAGATGACTAGGAAAACGGCACAAGAGAAACTTAACTAACTTGTGTTTTCTCGAGAGTGCTTTTAATAATAATAACCTTTAGCCTCTTACACATTCTATGGGTTCCCAATTGATTGTCACTGATTCAATGGTATGCCACTATATTCTTAAAATTTTATGTTTACACACTTTGTGGACGTGCATGTATTTTCTAAAGTCCTTCTGGGTATAGCACACGTCTTTCTTTGGGATAGGCAATTCCAGTCTATAACCACTCATCTTGAGTATACTTTCCTGTATTATACTGACAACTTCTTCAAAGAGATGATCATGAATTGATGTCGATTTTCACCGAAGACGGGTGGATCACTTGACGCCACTCTTGTAGGACAAAGATAAGGAACAGAGGAAAGATAGAGTGATTCACTGTCAAGCAAATAAAGCTATTAAATCAAATAAGAAATATTACAAATAACAAAAATTTATTTTAATTGTCACAATTATCAACAAACTCACTGTCAACTTCTTCCTGAGTCTAGTAAATAATAACCAAAATAAACAACCTCCAAACTGTCAAAAAGGACTTAAATTTCTCTACTAAATTAAGACAACATTATACGGTTCTTCTCACTGCTAAATCACAGAACATTTCCTATATGAATAATATAGCTGCAGTACTTTGATTTGTTCGAAGGAATAATTCGAATCCAGCATTGCCATAAAGAAGTCTTCATCGGGTTAACTCTAATGAATCAATCAACAAATTTCAAACAAAGCTTTTTGAAAGGTTTTATGTTTCTCATCCAAATAATCGGCAGGATTGTAAAAAATTTGTCATAATCAAACAATTGGAAGGGGTACACCCACTCACTAAAATACATAATACTCATTACTAAATTCCAATTGCAAAATAACGAACAAGGAGCTTGTCTTTTACAATTTTTGCTCCTTTACATGGGTCGATAATCTAAATTTTGAATATAAATACACCTTAACTGGCCAATACTCATAGACTGTAGAATAAGGAATCCTAAAGAAAATTAGAATTAATACCACTTAACTCTGTCAACCATTTTATCAACTAAAAACTGTAATTTAAAAATAAAATTAATTATTCATAAAAATTTATTTTAGTTTTTTTTTCTTTCACTTTAATTACCCTCTCAATACTTAAAAACTTGGGTCCCTTTGTTCTCATGGCTTTAACACAGATATATAACGAGTCCATCAGTCGGAAGTTAACCGAGAACGGCCGGTCCTGAAGCCTGGGAGACCAAAGGATTTTCCCTTCTCTTACAAGCACATATCCCCTGCGAAAATCTTAAGAAACTAATTCTCAACATGATTCGCTTTCTTTCAACACAAATTCATGAAAAGTCTCTCAACGGCAACCCACCTCACTGCAGAATATCTCTCCTTGAGGTAAGGCTTTTTATTTACGCAGTACATTGAGTCAACCGTCAGCTATGGTAGCCAGATGTACGAACCGCACAAAAACGCATATAAAAAATCGAAGCCTTCCAATACTTAGTGTTGGAGTTCATAAAAAGTTTGCGTCTTCTTACGTAGAGCCTACTAATTTCAAGGCCCTAGAGAGAGAACTGATACTAAGTTCATTTCACGTGAACGTTTGCTATTGGAACGAGTCTACTTACTTGGATCCGTTACAAACACTGTGGAAATGAGGTGGTTGTAGAGGGTAGCCATGATCACTCAACACCAACATGTTCCATGTCTTTTAGAACGTGCTCTAAATAATCCAGTTTTCATTTAGAACAAAAAACGATCAACGGTTAACACAAACATGTTGCTCTAGTGGGCCGCTTAACCGTGTTTCCCGCGTGTCTCGTCCCTGTCTAATCTGTGTCAAAGCATAGAAGAGTAAATTCGGTATCCAATGTTCCTGTTGCCACAATTTTGGACACCTTGGGTGCTATAAGCACAATCTCTGGCAAATTGGTCATCTTCCTCATGCCTTGGGAATAACGGCAGAAGGAGAGAGCCCTCCCTGGACTTGTCCTGGACCTATCTAACACAGATGAATGTCTACGCCTTTTGAATCGTCTTGTGTCGGAGAAGATTATCCACTCAGGATTCCAAGGTCGGCACGTCTAACAGCTGCCTCCTGTCTTTCAAAGCTAGTAACCAGGGCAGTCGATGACAATAGACAAGATGCCTGGATACGCCTTCTCTGCTTTTGCACCTCTTGTCCTCGGATCACATAGACCGATATTCCAAGTATTTCCACGCCTGATGAGGAGCTTATATTATTCGGATTCCCAATCACCTCTAGACCAGGAATGTCAAACACCCAGACCGCAAAGATGATTGTTATATCGTCGATGACGACTATCCTCTCGCTATTAAAATATACCACCAGAGAAAAACAGTGGATTTCAGTTAATGACGTCGAATTGACAAGCCGTGGTTATGAGCGTTCCACGTCGTCAGAAGACGTTCATATACTTTACACTCTGGGACGCTGGAACGAGTCAAAATCAAGGAGTTAGTTAGTGTCCTACATGTGCGTGCTTGTACGTGTTCGATGGAGCACTGGCCGCGCAATTCCATAACATGATACTGAAATTGATTCATTTACTGGCGATAATTTTTTTCTATGAAAAAAAGGAAACTTGAAGAAAAACTGGTAGTTTAAGAAAAATTTAAAGTACAGTACTTTTGTGCAATGTTATGCAAAGATACATTGTTTAGCTCCAATAGCAGCATTGCCAGAGAAAAGGAGTACAACTTGAAAAGACATTATGAAACTAACCATTGATCTGTGATAAATACGAGGTTTCAAGACTAAAAAATAGAAGGCTAAGTTGACACAGCAATAGGCATGTTTTACAAAAATAGAGTATGCTAATGTCGCTTCTGTTACTTTACGCTATGAACTGAGCCGAATGATCGCCATGAATGGAAATATTATAGTGAGTGAGATTTCATAAAAAAACTGCATAGTAAAAACAGCTGACATTGTCCGCCCGTATAAAAAACAGTTATTTAAGGACACTTCATTAACCAGGAACACTATTTCTGGACAGAGTAATGAAATGGCAGACGATTTGAAATAACAGTTGAAGGCTGCATCATCTAAATTGAACAATTCTCTATTGCTATTAATGAGACTGTTGAAATCACTGGAGTAGCACAGCTTTAAGTTTTTATCAGGGCTTATGAAAAGTGAATTTATAAAAAAACTGATTGATTCAATGCACGACAATACAACGAGCGAAAATTAGACCAAATCCTACATATTCCGTTTGACATCGGAGCGTATCTTTAACTCCGGCTTGAGGAATACTCACGGAAGCAGGCCAAACTAACAGCCAGACTCGAAAAGCTTGGAATCACAGCTCTATAGATATTTCTCTCCCTGCTCATTGCTAATGGCCTGTAACACCATTGTCAAGAGGATTCTACACTCCTGAATTCTCTACTGACAAGACGTCGTTCATGCTCGTGATGCCTGGAGCCGTATATTAGTTTTTTACCTTCCATGATTTCTCAACGGGATCTAGAATTCCGAAAGTCATTTTAAGATCTGCTGGTGTCATCTAACCAACATTAATTGTGCTTGTTGTCAGGGGCGTTTTTCGAGAATGGTGCTTGGCTCAACGCCATTCCTAATCGAGTTTTGAGTACCTTTCTGGATGATGAATAAGTCCGTACTAGTACGTCACTTACCGACACCTTCGCCCCTTGCAACCTACACCAGAGTCCCTAGAGCCTGTTCTGCCGCTGAGAGACCAAAAGGTCAAATCAATCAAAGTACGCGGTCCTACCAAAGATTTTTTGCTCGTTGGAGATCCTACCATCATTAATAAAGATCTCAAAAAAATCGGGAGACACCTCAGGGACGGGAAGGACCTTGATAGAATAAGAGACATGGCAAAGAGTCGCCAAAGTTGGAAGAAACTAACTAGTATTTTGATTTTCCATGTTGCGAATGTTTTGTCACGTGCCAATGATGCACGTCGACATAATTGATGCACTCTCAAAATAGCAATAAAAATCATCTGGAATAGCCCTGTTTTCAATTTATTTCTACAAACTGCACTAATTGACAGGATTTTCGTAATTAAGGTCAACAAGGTCAAAAAGTTGATTTTCTTGGCAAAATAGGAAGCAGCCAAATAATTAGTTACTCTGATGATTGAAGTAATTACATACTTCTATTGCACGAAATGTCTTGAATCATTGGATTAAAGTCAGTGTTCAGTGCTGCATGAACTAGCCATGGAGTGAATTCAAAAAAACTTGATTTGTTCATTTCACTAATTTAAAAAATATTAATATAAATTCAAAAAAAAAAAAGTAAATTACATAATCAAATTAATAATTTAAACAAAACTATTTAAAAAATGTCACAAGCTTCCGAGCGGCAGCTTTTTATTATCAGAAAACTCGACCAGGGACACAGGTGTGCTATCCATTCAGAGTACTGCCATAAGTTTGAATGTCGGAATAAAGGCAGTATCTACAATTTATGAAGTTTAGTTGTTATTTAATTATTCAGTTGTTAAACATAGACTGCTGTGGAGGGCCAACAGTTTTCTATAGCACTCACACAGGTTATTTTTCTATTATATTGAAGCTTATGATATACTATGGGGTAGTAAGCACAAAAGGGTCAATCATTGGGCATATGAGTCGTTCTGCCTAATTCAATTAAATCACTTCCATTACGTCACTACCGGTTATTTGTTTATGTCTCCATTTTTAACCGAGGCCGCTGTAGTGATCACACAAATGAAGAGACGAGATCCAAATGTTACATTTAGTTATTATGTTTACATATTTTAGTCTGTGATCCTATCATGAGCGACAATAACTATTTTGTAATCGTGACATCTAAATCTTTAGTATATTGACGAATCCCTATTGTGGGGGTTCATAGGACATTGATTTCTCTTGCAGATATTATCACTCTTAGCTTGTTTGAATTACAGTATTTGTTAGTCCTACTTTGTTAGAGTCCTCTCAAAACGAGCTTTGAAAGATTTAAAGTCAGCATTCGATGCCATTAACTCTCTACATGACCTGGGTCCTCGTGTAGTGATACTAACAAGCATGCCTTCAAGCGACAATTCCAAACTCAGTAGCTTGCTATCCCACAAAATTGGAGGTATTTATATTTTTCACTTAAAGGACTATTTACCGTTATGTCATTGAGTACCCCAAATTAGAAGCAAACTTTTGTGGATCCGATGATACCTTTAATGGTCTGTTTCTCTCATGGTTTGACATTTTAAAAGGGGACGTTGTGACACTACAGTACTAAATCACTCCTAGGAAGCTTTCGAAAAGAGTATTAATTCAATTCAACTGATTCTTCAATCCACGTATTCATATGCGCAGAGTAGTCTTGGTATCATTTATATAGAAAATGGATTCTGCCACCAGAACTTAAATCTCAGATTGGTCCAGTCATCCAATCACATTGCTTCGCCTGTAATTTCATTTAAAGTGCAGCAGTACAGAGAATAATGCCGCTCTTTTGTCATGATTTTGTTGTCCGTTAAGAAATTTGTTGTTTGTAATTATCCTAGCTCTTAAACCTTTCTCCTCTTAGAAGAAGGATTATTAATTTTGCTCATTAGTCCCTTTTCACAATCATTATTAGAATTCTAGACACCTGCGGAGGGCTTATCGCGAGCTTCGATTGACAAACGACTATAGTCAATTTTGGTCCTTCACAGCCCGAACCTGTGATCATGTGTTCTCAATTTGGTTAACTGACTGCTCTGCTGTTCTGCTGATTCTTCATCCCACATATGCTTAGGAGACTGAAATAAGTATTATATTATTGCATTTATAAGAAAAGTGTTAAATAAGCAGTTTAAAAAATCAAATTATGATTTTTTACTTATATTGTCCCCCATCTCCGGGATCTCTGGGATCTTGTATTAGTGCCTAGAAATGATTGGAAAGTTTTTGAAACTAGCATTGAGGTCACGCCACTTGACATGATGATGTTAATCGAAATTATCCGAAACTCAAATTTTTTATATCTGGTTCACTCATTTTTTCGAAAATGTTTTTATTTATTCAAAACTTTTTTTAAACTAAAATCCTCCATTTATCAGCGAGTTATGATGTCATAACATACAGCATTGAGCTTCAATAAGTATATAGATTAAATGCTTACTAATTCAGTTTTTATGTTAATTTTATGATTACTGACAAGCTAATTCTTGCTAGCAGTTAGTTAATTATCCTTCAATCTAATTAACCAATAGGCGGTCAGCGGCCTTCAAGTATAGGAGCAAAGTGCTCCTGCCGCCATTTTGTGCTGTGTGGCGGCTAATTGTTGAAGTTTTCTGTTTGTTTGTCTGTTCCTCCTCTCTCTTTTTATTAGAGTGGCGTCATGTGATCCACCTGTCTAGGTGGTGCCCATTGCCTGGCTGGCACGAAAAAGGAACATTTGCTTTCCCACACTCCACTGGAGGGGTTTCTACAGCTGCAAGGATGGACGTCTTTTACCCTTTATGTTGATTCCGGATGGACTCTGTTTCTGTAAAAGTGGGAACTGGATACACTTAATTAGTTGTTTACGGTAACTTCTTTCACGGTTGTATCCGGGGTTAATAAATTAAAAATGAGTGCAAAGGGAGGATCAGAGAAAATCTCTACAAGAAAGATAGTTGGATCAGGGTAAGTGATCCAAGACTTCGAGTTTGGTTTTACTTTTAAATATTGAAAGCGAATCTTCAAGAAAAAATAAAGTTGGTTCAAACGGATTGACAGAGTGCGGAGAGCAAAACATCGGATTAGGGAGCAATCGCATGATAGTTGAGAGCGGGATGCGGAAGAAGAGTTTGAAGCGCCTGCCTCAGAGGTCAAAATATTCCGTAGATTAGTAGAATTGGTCATAGTATAGGTGAGAAGGAGTAACGAGGTAGTCAGAAATTGAGGACATCCGATAAGTAGACTACTTGAGATTGGTATGGCGGTGATCGACTTTGGTAAGGCAAAGGAAGTAATAATCCTCTGACCGATACTCTGGATTCGATAAGTTTGGCTCATTGGACGGAGAAAAGGAAGATGGCATACTCGTAAAATGTGAGTCCAACTTAAATGATTGTGATCTCCGTGTTAAAATTTAAAGAAGGAAATGTACTAAATTTTTTTCTCAATAATTAATTATTAAATTAATATGCAAGACCGCAATATTTTTTGGGGTCGATCAACAAATACATGCACCTCATTGTAAGTCAAGGAGCATGTCGGTTGATCATTTACCACTCGATGCGGATATATGCTCTGCCTCGACTATGTGTGGAGGCATAACGAGATAGTAAGGAGTCTTCATTTTTTACTATGGCAATAAGCATGGTATTCGCTACAACCAGAAAGTTGCGGACTCATAAAGTGCAATCTGTAGTAGAGAACACAGGGTCCAAATTAAGGTAGACAGTGTTATCCGTACCTCGGTGCTAGTCAAGCACAATAAACCGGGACATTGTAGGTACACGATAAGGAGTCTGGACAAGTCCTTATCATAGAGGTTGGCATCACGTCTCAAGACCGTTTGCAGACTGTGGAGGTGGAGAAAAAAAGGAAGTATGACTTGCTCGCAAACGAGATGGGGCAGATACTTGGTTGCAAGGTCCTCGTTATTCCTATAGTAATGACGTGGGAAGGATTTGCAACAAAGTACCACAAGGGTTATCTGAGCAGTTGGGGGTAGATAGGAAGCTCATCCCCTTCGATCCCCTACAAATAGTAAGAATGCTCAGTGCTTGTTGTAACTTGATTTCTGCGGTGTTACTATCAGTCACTGGATCTGTGCTAATCTGTGTATTCTCAGATGTCACACCGAGCTAATAAATTTAATAAATGAAAGGCCAACTTGCTACTATGTCGCAGGCTTCGATCTTCATGGCATCAAATATCATTACTCGCGCTAATTCGAATCGTAGATGAAGTTAGCTTCCCACCTTTTTGTTCAAGATACGGATCTCTTTGTTCATTGTATCTTCCCTGATCCGTCTTAACATTTTTACTTTTTCTGTGTAACCTATTGAGAACATAGTCCTTCCACGGCTTCATCCATTTAAGGTGAGAAAAGTTTTGATTATCCTGAGGTCCCTTTTTGAGGTGGTAGACCGAATATGGTCTGTCTTTTGTACTCGTGATTTAAAAATATAGATTACTGCGAGAGGATCCCAGGATAATAGCACGGAATAGTGTATCAATAAAGGGGTGTATCTTAGTTATAGTTTTCTCGAATGTATTCCTCTTTCAAAGACTTTGTATGTCGTCCCTATGAAAATATCCAAGTCTTAAAAGAGAACATCACTCAATCATTACTACCTAGCATAAGTTCTCTCCTACCTAGCAGCGTACCCTTATTCCAGTTCTTTATAGAATATCTATTCTAATGAGTTGCATTAATATGTTCCAGGATATTCAGACTGGATCTTCTTGTGGTGCACGAAGCACTACCATCCTTCAAAAATTTTGAGAATCTTCATTTGAAATATCAAAACCCGAAAAATCAGACAAATCCGTTCGTAAATCCATGATATATTAATAAAGTATTTAAAAACAAAACCCGAAAAATGAGACAAATCCACTAATCCCATTATTTGTGCCAGAGAAATTCCCATGCGTGCAATCCTTGAGGTCACCAAGTCTATTTAATGTTTTGTAGAAATCCAATATAATTTAAACTATCCTCCAAAATAATTTCAATACTTCTTATAAGGTTTCCTCACGTGTTAGAAGTATACTATTCAATTTTCAAGAATAGCAGACATTAATGGATCATTTTCCAGTTCAAAGATGTCAACATCATTACATGGACTATTTTCTGGAAACATTTTAAATTTTGGCAATTTCTTTATAAGCGTAATTTACGCAGTCAATTATCTTTATTCTGTATCACTTACAGGTTCTCTCGTTCTTTTCGAATAGCAGCATTCGAACCCGATAGTTAGCATAGCAAATATACAAAAATTTTGTGTATTCAATGTCTTGATTTTGTTCTTGAATACGAAAAAGGAGAGATGATGGCGAAAGATGTAACTAACTATATTATAAATTAGTAAATTTGATGATTTTTGTATATCTTTATCAATTTTACGAGTGACGCCGTCATCAGTGACTACTCACTGCGGACTGGATTGTCTAGAAAGGACACTCACACAAGAAAAAGAAAAAAAAGAAGTGACGATCATTCCTTGGTTCTACGATTAGTTAAAATTAACTGTTCTTTACTTAAATAAAGTGTGTGTCCTGCCTATGCGGAGCTATAAATACTAAGGCTCTCGTGAAAAGGCTTTATTATTATCAATTTTAGGTTTTAATGATTTCAAGGACGGATTAGAAAACCACAAAGAACGTAACAAAGTTAGAAGAGATTGAAATTTTGATTATTAACGTTAAATGAGATTTTGGTAATTAATTCAAAAACCCTTTAAGGTACCAAAAATAATGAGCCGAGATTTGTATTTATGTTAAAATAAGAATTCGGGGATCTTTGTGAGGTCAGTGCCACAAAGGATAGTAGATTCCATAGAATCAGTTAAATTGTAGTAACAGAAAATCCAAATTAAGAGAATATATGATGACAAAAAATATTATTTTTAACTGAAATCCGGGATATTTAAAAAACATTATAATTTAAACGCAATATAAAATTTAAATTAAATTTTAATAAATAATTTTTTTGAAAAAAAGTTTATTTGTTAAAACACTAGAATAGCTTGGATCCTTACAGGGATACACAAAAGACATTATATTATTATATTAAGAAAAAGCATTTTGACACGTTTATATTATTCCTAGACTTCAGAGAAATCAGCACACTAGATATGATAGCAGGATGTGGTTTTCGTTAGCGGACTGTTTCATATAAATAAATAGATGATCCAAAGGGTCACCAAACATCAAGTGAAACAGGGTCGCTTCGAGGGCATATCTCGATAGCTATTGTTAAAAGAAACTGAATCACCATTCAAGCTTTCTAAATTAAACGCTTTTTTTAATTTTTTTATTTTCTTTTAAACTAATAATAGAAAAATTTAAATAAATAATAAATATTTTTAAAAGTGACGAAACTGGTTACATGACAAAATGCTCCCAAATGTAACCAAGTAGCATTTTGTATAGCTGCGCATTATACGTTGAATATTTACTACTGTACTCTAAGTTCCGTGTTTTTTCGATACGTTGTATTCAGAAATAGCCTAGTACTAAGATGGAGTGTTTGGTAACTATAATTTATTTAGTTAACTCCAAACTAACAATATTTGGGTTTTTTTGTTTTTTTTATCACCGGATAATTGAATACGCAAGCATTTTTATGACTGTTTCGGATTTATCCCGTACAAAGGAGAGTAGACCTAAGCTATGTCTTCTTCGTTCTTCAATAGTTTTTTAAAGTAAGCATTCCTTTAGGATGATGAACGCGTTTGTTTTGGAATCTCATTGGGATCACTTTTTGAAGGAATTCTCATGGATTGACGAAACGTATCAGTGAGGTTCACTTAAGGAGTTTCGCTTGTGAGATGTGAAGCCCTCCGTTAGGAAACGAGCATATTATTGTCGGGGATGAATAGTTAGTTGTTAAATTTTAATTTAAAAAAATCAATGGACTGGACGGATATCTGGGAGTTCTTAGAGAAATCACAAAAATACATTTATGCAAATCAAGATAATCAATGACATATGCATTTCTTACACATGCTGTTCGTGGATCCATTCGTCGATGCCATTGAAGTTACTCAGTAAATGGTACTCAGTCTCTGACACACAAATTTGAGAATATCCACCTACAAGGTATAATGAGGTATATAAATTTAAATTTGCCACAATAAAATACCAGGTAATACAATTTTCTTACATTAGGGTTGATACACCAGTTAATAGGAACCAACTATAACCTGGCTATACAATCTGGGTATGCAGTCCACAAGAGGCTCAATGCACCTCCCTTGTGTTATCTATGCTTACATGTTGTAACTTATCGTTTTTTCACAATAGAAGTGAAATGAGAATCCATCTTTAAATAATGAAGACATTTCGTGCAATATAGGCTAAACATCGACCAAACACTTGACTAGATAATTCAATGTAATAGTCAGATAATGAACGTAGAACTGAAGAATTTCTTAAAATCATTAACTAAATATCACCAAAGGTTCACGATAGTAAATATAAGCTTATTTTAGAAGACACCACAGAATTGACATCTAATTTTTAAGGTATTATTTGCGTCAAAAAGTTCCTAGAAGATCAGACATTAAAAAAACTTTCTTTAATTTGCGTTCCTATTTTCATTATTTTGAACCCACGTCGATTCAAAGTTTGGTCGATATTTCGCGCCAAAATATTTTGAATTTCAAAAAAAACTTTATTCTAATAATTTATTTTGGTCTTTAAGATTTTTATCAGAACTAAAAAAAGAAAGAATATTCATGCTATTCAGAAGCGCTGAGGTTTATGCTCCAGTATTTTGGTGTTTCAAAGACCCATATGCCACTTTATCGGACGGATATCATGAGAATGCGAATGGTTAACAACACCATTCGCATTCTGTATCAATATTTTTCAAATTTTCCGTTTGTTGTATTTCATATTATGCAGTGTAGAAAAACCTGCATAAATATTGAAAATTGTAAAATAATCGTCAGTGTTTGTGTAGATAATCTGGGATATATGCTACGAACATATTGTTTTGAAATTTTTTGGAATAGTCCGGATGCTTGCAAGTAAAATATTTAGTTGCAAGGAACCATTTATTTAAATTTGTTTTGGCTGGCGGCACACAATCTCTGGTTTATACCTTAAATTATTAACTCTTTTTGATGCGTGTAATATTACCCTGAAAATGTTGTTTCATTCAAAAGTTATCTTTTCTTAAGATAGATGGAATACCGGTAATCTTAATAAGAAGTTAGGTCCCCTCACTCTCAGTTTTACTTTTCCATCAACATCGACACTTCACTGTTTCGCTTTTGTATTTTATCACCATTCCGACTCCCCAAATACCGATTATGCACTAAATATTGAAGAGTACTAGACCCTATAGTTGACCTCAACAAATAAAAAAGAGGATGTACATTGACTAAGGATGCCACCAACAGGTCTACCATATTCGACAGTCTAACGGTTAGCCAACCAAAGCCGCTACTTAACCACTGACTTCGTAACCAAATAATAACACGTGACCTATGTTATCAAATAAATCAAATTATATAAAATTAAATAAAATAGACACGTGACCACGAATGAATTCAAATAATTAATAACAAATTTAAAGGTTAATGTGAGGCGCCGGGCTTTTCTGTGCTATTTTTTAATGACAGATTTTTTAACGCTTCAGACAAACTGGAAGGTGTAACCGGGGTGTTGTTATGAACTCCTTCCTCGTGGAGAATGTTGGAATAACGAAATAAGTCATCTGTTGAGTCTCCTCCATTTATAAATTCAGAGAGGGCTTTCTAGGTTTTGAAATGAAGCGGTACTTTATAATTCCAATTTGATCGCTCTAACAACCAGCACCTGTAGAGCACCTAAACATATATATCATTATCAATTCCTTCTCCGATTCCGGCATTCAAGTAAATGAATACTTAATAACACAATGGTGATGTTGTATTGTATCAATTAGTTTTTTGTGTTTGCCAATAAAAATAATATAATTTTAGTATTAAATTTTAATATTATAAAAATAATTTATTTCTATATTTATTCAATTAAATTTTTATGTAAGTCATAAATTAACGTCAGATTGCCAATTTCCTACATGTTAGCGAAACTGGGGGTAATAATTTAATTTAACGTCAGGTTTTTTTAAATCGAATTTATTTTTTGTCTTTTAAGTTTAATTTATTTTAATCGACCTTATTCAAATTGATTTTCGATTCCCGATGTTAATTTATGACTAATTTTATGTAATTTTTAAAGGATTTTGTGGTTGAAAATAAGTTACAAAAAGAGAGAAAAAAGAAAAATCAGCAAGAAGATGGAGCAAACTGCAAAAGATGAGATTTTCGAAAAATCACATATAAAACAAAAGAAAACGGATGATCCCCTACACTGCCTGTTCTTGTGGTTTCCACATGTCCTGTGTCGGAATGACTAAAAGAGACCTGGCTGTTATTTCCGATTGGCATTGTCATGTCTCCTACCAGAGAATACGACATTATCGACTCTACGCTATCTTTCTGAACAATGTCATTTGATTATCATTAAGTACTTGAATTGATTTCAAACCTGACACACACATGAATACTTCTGATCAGGATTCCCAAAGCTGCCCATGTATCTGTCACAGATTGCCTATGTGAGTGTATTGAAAGGGCAATCTCTTCGGACGACACTGAGGATTGAGTAGGATTATTTTTCTTCGCTCCATTCACACTATGCATACCCCACAGGAGGGGGAAAGAAAAGAAATCACTCACCTCCATAGAAATAGAAAATATCAACACATTCTTTTTTGGGAACTAATTGGTTTACTCCTAAAAGCACACGTACAAATTCAAAAAACTATGAGAAGCAATCATCGTAAGTCTCTGATATAAAAGATTACAAAGTGCAATAGCTTTCTGAAGGTGGAATCCGTGCTGTTGTGAAGATTCTTTAAGATCAGAACCTAATACTTTAACCACCTAAACATTCATACGCAGCACTTGTTGAACAACCCCAGAGTCTCCCATACGATTATAGAAAACTTTCTTCAATTCCAAGAATTGTTGTGGCATTTTGAAATTTTTGCAAAATAGCCCAATGCCACCTATATCAACCGCAAACCTCCCAGTTTTGAAGCCACTTTGATTTTGAAGCAGTAAATCAAACTTTATTTAAAAAACACAAAAATCAATCAAAAATGATACCCGCCGACATAATTGGCGTTGCGCTGTTTCTCATGATTGCAACAGAGATCAACTGGAGAAGCCACCGAGTGCGTCGTGACCTTTTAGTGTAGCCAGACGTCCCAGCTTCTTTCGGAAATACCGTCCAAACGTGGATTAAACACGTGGCGATTGACTTCATTTGCTCAACCAATAAAATTAACTACTTCTATTCTTTAGCTGGCAAAATCAGCCACTATAAGCAATAATGGCTGACAAGTTCATACGAATTTAAAACCTTAGAAATTTCGTTGCGAAGACGTAACGACAAATAATCGAATGTAAACGTAATATCGCGAAATATATGCAATATTAAGAGGTTCATTAATGAATGCCAGAAGAAGAGAGACGAACAGACGGTCGTCAGCCAGCTACAGAGAAAGGATGAATTCGAAGATTAGGGATCTAGAACATGTATTAGTGTCACTTATATTAGAAATTGAGAATTAAAAAAAGGAATATTAAGAAAAACTGAAGGAGGTTGCTTTTAGAAAGTTCTTGGAGGATATTCTAGAGGAGAAAGAGGCTATGCTGATTGATCGTGAACACATCAGGTCGATGTCGTACCCTGAGTTTGTTGAATATATTAGAGCTTATTTTGACAATGTTTATTCATCTTTTTCTTAATCAGTTTTTTAGTCTTCTTTTCTGGGTTAATGTGGATACACTAAGATTACTTGAATTTAACTCTTCACGTGTTATTATGGTCTTTGGGCATACATTATGTTGTTCACAGGGTATGACTTGAAGTTAGGGAACTTGAATGACAGTAAAACCTTGTCATCATTTGAATAAAAATCCATATTAATGCAAATAAAGATGAGTAATCCAATAATAATGACACGTCGTTATTGTGAGTTAGTTATTAAGAAGAGGGAGTTTTTAATATTATTCTTAACTCGGTGTTTTTTAAAAGCCCAATGCGATCTCTTTATGCTTTCGTTACAGACAGGTGCGCTTTTTTCTTATGTGAATTTGGATTTTCATCTCTACTATATACAAAAAAGTACCGAAACGCTCTTAACCCTGAAAATTGCCAAAAAACAACGTTTCAAATAATTTATTAAAACTAAATGGCAGGAAAGTCTAAAAAAACTTGACTAATTTTTTTGAATAAAATTCGAATTCTGTAGATTTAAAATCGTCGATGTGAGCTTGGTTTTTAAATTTTTGGGGGTGCGAACTTAAGCGAATATGGAAGTGCTGTCCTACATCTTTTAACCAAATACAGAAGACGCATTAGCCAAACAAAGAATTGAAGTGCTCCGTCTGAAGAGAACTATTCGTCGAAGTTAATTGAAGGTGGAACTCGCGCAACCATCGAGGCACTTTGTTAAAGTGTACCACGAAAACCAACACTCGACGACTACAGTAATTTGTTTGAGCCAGAATCCGTTCTGCCTCACAACTTACGCCCAGTCGCTCTCCCGGCCGGAGTGAATCCCCAGACTGCATCAAATTATGAATTAATCTTCGTAATACGGAATTTTGCCCCTAGTGGCTGGCACGGCGGAGTGAAACCTGGACCTAACTTCTTTTACGTTGGAAATCCACGACTTCAATTCACGAGTCAATTACCTCACTTATGAATCGGATTCTGTCAGGATTATTTCGAATAATCCCCCACGTTCTGTTTTCCGCCAACGTGATAGTCTTCGACAAGAAAGGCGGTAGAGTACGACCGGTTGCGGTCGGTTTGTTTCAGGAAGCTAACTGGCAAGATTGTCTCCCGATATTTTATCTTCCTTGCCAAACAAATCTTGAACCCCTTCAAGTATGAGTCGAAGTTCGTCTAGGATGCGAGGTTGCTGTTCACTCCGTTAGAACAATCCTAAAATGAAGTATGGAAGAATCCCAGGGACATGTCTTTGTCTAACTTGAGATGAAGAACGCTTTTAAACAGTCTCTAGAAAGATAACATTCTGGGGTCGTGTATGGAAAGATTCGTAATATTTTTTAAATTGTGAATCAGTCCTATATTTTACTTCCATCCTTACTTTTTGGGGACTACCTAATCCCTTCGTCTACCCGAGTGCAACAAGGAGATTCCTTTGGCCTTCTGTTGTTCTGTCTTTCAATCGGAATAATCACCAAATTTCCTCATCCGCTCTCAACCTGTGTTATCTGAATGATGCGGTTCTCAATGGACTCCCAGATTATGTCTTCCAGGATTTGGGGGTGATAATAGAAGGTGGTCTGGAATTAAATTTTAATAAATGCGAAATCTACAATGTGGACTTATCCAAATTGTGTCATCTTTCACGTATTTACTGCCCGGAAATATTTCCACGCCCGACCAAGACGTTATATTCCTTGAATCCTTAATCACAATGAGGAGAGGTGTCAAAGAAAACGACAAGTTGCTCGAAGAGACTCTGACCGTCAGAGTCTACTTGACTTGCACACATCCTCCTATAGAACAACCTCAACTTACAGAGGCTTGAATATATCCTCAGGACTACCTCTTACTTCACCCAATGGAGAAACTCGCACGAATTGACGGGATCTTCCGTTCGACAGCGTAACTACAATGTCCGGTTTGAATACCGTGAGAAATTGTAACATCACGTTCTAGTCATCAATGGCGTTTTTGTCAATAAAGTCAAAAATTAATATGTTCTTTAAAAATGTTTAAAATTTATAAAAATTTAATTTTTAATCAAAAATATAATATAAATAAAAAGTCACAAATTCAAAATTTTTGGTAATGTCATAATCCAAATTCATCCAAATACAAAATGCTACGTCAGGTAGTGTCGAAAAGCAGGTAATTATTTAAAAAATATATAAATTCCTCATATTATGTGAGTCGATTTGAAGAGAACAAAAACTTAATATCGCCGAATGATGATGTCATTAAATCACAAAAAAAGATATCCGTGAATTTTATATTTCCAGCAAGCAGGAATATTTTCGTTATATCAACAATTGAAAGTGCTGGCCTTTATGAGTTAAGGAAAAATTTTTTTTCTCAGAAGGAAGTCATCGATTGCTCCAAATTCCATTACTTGGAAGTTGCGAACTTAAACCACCTGAAAACAAGCGGAGATTCAATCCTGGTTTATTTTGTCATTATTTGTCAGGAATAACTCCTCTCATTACAACCGAAGTGGGGATCAACTGTAATCCAACATGCCAAGACAACTAATTTAAAAACAGAGTGACTTTATTCTACAAATCCCTTAATACAAGACAAAAGAAAGGTAAATTGATTATAGACATCTATGTGAGGCAATTCCATAGATACAATTTTTTATTGCTTTAAAATTTGTTAAAATTTTGGTGATCGCATTTTAATGACACAGTCCACCCCAATGTCGTCGACTGTGAAACAATCTTTTGTGCGCACGCCTGCTTGCAAATGGCTGCGTGTTTGACATACCTGTTCTAAAGTTCTCATTATAATCCAATAGTTTGTCCCTCTGTTCAATCGTACGGTGGAGACCTGAAATCAAGAATTATTAGAAACCACTGTATAATTGGTATAAAATCGGTCCAATTTTATCAGCTTTAACACTGCCATAGTTTTTTGCAAAATCGTACGATCAATTCAAGGAAGTGATAAAATTGGGGTCCTTTTAGTGAGGAATTCAAATACCCGTTGTTGTATAAACTCTATTTTTGGATAAATGCTTTTTAACCAAGAATTCGAACAGTATGATGGATCAACCAAGTAAGGGATCAAAAGAGCCTTGAACTGAATAAATCATCAACCTGAGATATCACAAGCCCGTTATCATCTAACGACGTTTCTTGCAAAATTTTGTCATTTTCAGTTCCAATAAAAGAAGAAAAGTCGAACTCTTCAACATCGAGAGTCCATCTAAGAGTTCAGGCATGCTTTTAAAATCCGCTTAATTGGAAAATTCACTCGTTTTACTTTGTTAATCATTAAAAATTAGACAATCAACTAATTTTTAAATGGGTGGTGAAATGAACAAATCATATCAAATGAAGATTGCACACTTCCATATATAGGGTATTTCAACGTATCCGCAACGTTTTGTAAAGAATTTGTAAACTAATGGATAATTTCATTTTCTTGGATAATTTTTCTAACCTCTCTGTATTCAGTATTTAAAAAATTAAGCCAATAAATTATTTTTAATGACAAAATAAAATAAATAAATGGTCGAACTGCGGCCGCCCGAGTGAGATTCGCTCAAATAACAGAAGATTCATCAGAAGATTCGCTAAGACTTAAGTGAATACACACTATACCAAAATTTCACTTTAAGGAACAAAAAACATGATTTATAGCATTGTAGAATCTTCCAGTAGTCTTATTTGTGCAATCCATCTCCCTAAGTTATTCCAGTGCTGGTTGGGACGAAGAAAAATCATTCGCTCTCTTCCGCTCAACTGGAGAGGTTCTTTGATGGATTTGTTTGATATTAAAAGGTCTCTGATTTTCTGACCTTGGGGGTTGGATACATTTGATTAGCTGTCCCAATTATATGAATCCACTATGGCAGCACCTGGATCAAAAATATACACGACTTTGTGTCTACGCAGGCCATACGAGCCCTCGGAGAAAAAGAGATACTAGAGCGTAGACCTCCGAAAACAGTTTTATCAATCGTCGCTCAAATGGCATATTCAATGTTGTATATCCAATCTAATGGTGTTATGGGCATTTCCTAGCAATTACTTTAAGGATATTCAACATATCTAGTTCTTTCGTTAGGAGTTGGTCTGAGTACCTTATGAAGTTTATCAATTTGTTGTATGGTATCTTAGAATATTAGGATTCTTTGAAATGGCTATGAGCACATACTGGACGGGGTAGAGCAGGAGTTGCGTGTTGAAATCACCAATCTGGTGGACGTCGTAAAGAATTAAATTTAACAAAATTAGTGAATGTGGGGAGCTCTGTAGGACTTCATTTGGTAGCAGTCAGTATATCTACCTGCTGTTTTTCACGAATACTCTTCCATGCCCTCCTGGTTTTCCAATCAGAGTTTGGGATTATGCTGAATATTAATATAAAAATTTTTCGTTAGGTGTGTTATCGAAAAAGAGTAACAACCCTTTTGAACGTTGATCGAAATCACCGTCGTGATGCCGTCCATAATAAATTGAGAGAGTTAACATGAGCGTTGTGGTAGATCTTCATATTCGAAAACATGTTGGAAGATGGTCCCTGCAATTCGAGAATAATCGTCATAAGAACTAATTTTTCTAACACTTTAGAAGATGCGCGTTAGTGAAATCGGACGAAATTAGGATGGATCATTCATAGATATTCAGAGTTTTACAAATTGAGGTAATGACTGAATGTTTCCAGATGTTAGGGGGTATGCACGTGAGTATTAATCTTGCCTCTAGCTCAAAGTGCTGCAAATGACTTAAAGACACTCCTTCAGGGCACAGGCACGGGAGTTTCGTAGCGAGCTAACTTAAACTTGCCAGTAAAAATTATCATGTTAGGTTGGTTTAGTTCTTACTGAACGATTGTTGATGATGAAAGGTTTTGGACATTTTTTTTATAAATGATTGATACATAAAAATTAAATTAAATTAAAAAGTTTAACTATTTATATTTGGCTTTTAATAAATTCTGCGTTTAAAAACGCTAAAATTCAGCAGTTTCATGGTTGTTCGAACATACAAGGAAAAATTATTTTTAAATGAAAATGCATACTCATGGAGATATTAAAGGAATGCAGTCTCATATGAATATATAAACCATTGATCACTTCCACAGTGGAATGGCTATTACACGTCAGAAAATTTGTGTTGGATGAATTACGTCACTACTTGAGTATGAAGGAAGAGCCTCTCTGCCTGGCATAGTCGAGGTACTGTTCTAAAATAATTCCAGAACTCCATTGGGCTGCCAGACGTTCATTCAGGATACAGATTCGAGATAGGAAACACGACAACTTTTGATTTGACGGACTACATGTCATGGTCATCCCCGTGGAGTTGGATTTGATATAAACTGAGAAATTCGACTAATCAGGACCAATTTGAGCAAGAAGGACGTCGAACCTCAAAGGAACAGCTCTCCAGGTTTTTTGACCACATCCCTGTAGGATTTGGGTCAGGTGGTGTCGTTCCAATGACAGCCAAGTTGTTAACCTATAATTCAGGGATTTGGAGGAGTCCCCCTTGGTGGGCATGGATTGGAGCATCAGACAAAATTTGATGATCCATAGACACTCAAGGATAGTTATTGGCTGAGGATACGGAGCATTGTGTGGAGCACAGTCGCATGTTAACTCAGTTTCAAGGCCAAGAAAAGAGGTCTTCCTCAGCTAGCTAATTTGGGTGTGCAAAATCACTATGCGGGAATCCAAGTAGTTAATTATATTTACGACAAATTTCCTCCAAGATGGGGATCGACAGAGTAAGTCAAGTCTGTGTGATGATCCACATTGGAAGTCATGGACTGGATTATTAACTAGCTACTGGTTAGTTCTTTGATTCAACCAAATAGATTAGTCTATGAGAATAGACCAGATTGATGTGATTGACCCACAACTTGTCCACTAGAAGTTAAGAATTATTTAAAGGAGATGGCTGCAGCGGTCAACTATTCCTTGGTGAACCGGTCTTCGATGACCTCTTATGCGACAGGTTTTGTTCTCAGTCATTTGAAGATATTCTACAAACAGTTTGATACTCCCAGAAATGAGGAGATGCACGTGGTATATGACGTCTCGCATAGCATCTCTAAAATGGATGAACATTTGGTTGATGGAGACAGATGCAGCTTCTGGTCTATCGGAAGGGGTCAGCCCAGGACGACTGGACAGACTGACTGGGACAGACGTGGGTTTCTGAGACTTTAGGAACTACGTAGCACGGAGATGGAAGGGCTCTTTCCTGAGCGAAGGCAAGATGATGAAGATGTGTTGGAAGTAATGAGACAGAAGGTAATCTCTATCAGAGTGGCCTCCCCAAGTTGATAGAGGCTTCCCATTCATATAAAGATGTTTCCGAAGTAGTGGATACATGTATATTAGCAAAAAGTGTATCGAATTTTGTCCAATTGAAGTTATTAAAGGATTTTTGTTGTTGTTTGATTTTAATGTATTTAATTTATTCAATTGGCTGAATCGCTTTCTTATGGAATGTTTATTATTGTTATATGGACAGTACTTCCAACTAAGGAGAATAACTATGTGCTACGATTTTCAACTGGGAAGTAAGATACATAAACCATGAATGGTGAGAGGGTAAGTGTCATTGGATATTAATGGAGAGTTGGGTTAATGAAGATTTTTTAAAAAATTAATCCATCTGACTTGCTAGATATTAGTTAATTACTCAACTAAAACTAACCAGGTGGACTACTTCCAAATGCTTACCACGATTACAATACGCTTCCATAAGTCTTTCAAAGTGAGTGGGATGAATAAGATATCTATGTCTGGGTGAGTGGTCCAAGAATACAATTTTGACACACTTTGAAATTTCAGATTGAATCTGAGAGAGGGAACAAGTATCCATTTAAATAAGTCCAATTCACCACTGACAACAAGGGTAAAGGTTTGTCCGGTGGTATTAACTCAGCGTCACGTGGTTCACGTCTTAGGATGTGATGGCACCAAATAACACCATTATATTTTCCATTGATCATTTCTTGTGAATTTTTGTAACTGTTACGTATTGACATACCCACATCTTGGTTCTAAGTAGACTTGTGTATGACTGGAAAAATTTGCAAGTCGCAGATATTCTAATAAGTTGATTCTATCGTAGTGAACGAAATGTATAATTAGCTTCATGATTTATTGAAACTTCATCTTCCTTTATTCTAGTGAGCATTTACTAGGCGACAGACTCGGGAGATGTAGGAAACACAAAATTCTGGTTCGAACCTCGTCCAGCCCAAAATTGAAAAAACTCTGAAGATCACCTGTGATGGTGGTAATTAATATTATTCTGCCATGAGTATTGCGAAATGTTCAAATCTTGACAAATCCAAATGTTCGATTCTTGCTGCTGTCCATCTCGACAGAAGGTCTAACCCACATATGATGGTTCTTGGTTTGACCAGGGACGTCATAATCAGTGATATTTAACTCGGTATCAGATTGTTTACAAGGGCTCACACCCAACAAAAAGAAAAAGTTAAGAACGTGCTTTATCCCCTTTTCCACGTTTAGTTAAATTAACTGCATGACCTAACTCTAAAATAAAGTGTGTGTCCTACCCATGCGGTGCTATAAGTACCATAGCTTTCATTATGCTCACCAAGAGGTTAGCATACTTCCACCACTTCAATATTTAGACCTTCCCAGAAGTTGTTCATACACGTGAAATTACATACTAGGAGCTTTCCAGCCGCGAAAAAAGTGATTATTCCATCTGCCATGTTACTCTGTCAGCATTCCAAGATTGCGATTAATACACGAAATCTCATATCTCAATTGTTCACCCACTACAAATCTATCCGTAATAAAGCGACTATATGGAAGCCACGTGACTAGTTAAAGATACACTTTCAAGAAATGATCTTAAATGTTGAGTAAAATTTCGACGAAAGGCAAACACATGAAGCACACGAAAAAGAAAAGCAAGGAAAGAAATTTCGGCGAAGATCAGAGGCCGAGGCCATCCTGAAAGGTCGGGAGTTTGCACTGCCTCGAGCCTGGACAGTTGAGCTAAATATTATATTTGAGTTGATGGTGTTTAGGATGTCCCTGTGCATGAAAGATGACTAGTTTCCCAGAACGAAGAGTAAAAAAGACAATTTTCAGCAGGATGAATTAAATTTGTGAATCACGTATCCTTTGCATAGGGACATCTTAAGCATCGTCGATTCAACCTTATAATCTCTGTTTCTCGGATATAAATTGTAGCAGAGGGTCTTTAAAGGAAAGAGCTCTCCCATCATTACCAAAGTAAATCTTAAGAATTAAGATTCACCTACTTCCCGATTCTTTATCCGCTAGACTGATCTCTAAAGCTTCGGCAACAAACACTAAATTTTGGCCGAAATAGAAATGTGATAATCAAAGACTCCTTAGAGGTGACAATGACATGGAGGTTTTCCAAAACAGAGTCATAAGGACCTCCGTCATCCATATATGTTGAACAGGGAAAGCACAGTGTATGCAACATTATAGACAGTCAGGTCAAAAAGGAGTGCTCCAAGCGGGTCCCTCGTTGGAAACCGATCTGAGAACACATAATATTATTTTCGAAAACATCTCTACTGTCCGAACCATATTCTAGGTCGGCAATATCCATATCTCTTAAACCCTGCCGTTCGTGTATGGTGTCTAAAAGCTCACTATTCTGTCCGAAGGGGGATGAAAATTTATAAACGTGATAAAGCTGAGCATTAGTGCAAATAAGGAACATAATCTGCTCTTTCATCTTTGACCGACCACCCTATCGACAAATTGACTTCAAAAGAAATGGTATTACAAGTCTTAATGTAGATGGAGTTTCTTCAACCGTCTCTCTCCACATGTACTGTTTTCTGATGCATATTACACGAGTCCGAGGTTAGACTTTCTTGTAAGAAATTCTTCATTCGTTCTCTGTGATTTCTTTTATTAGAGTTAAGTGGTCTTTTCCAAAGGGAAATCTTTATAACTGCCTTTCTCAATATCGGCCTTTAGCTTGGGGAAAAGATCATTTTCCAGGCCCATAGATCAGAGACGGTATTAGCACTTATGAAAAGACAATGAGGAACGTCTTTTTTATTTACACAGCAAGTCGTCTTTTGGATATTGTTTTTGACTGAAAAAGTTCGTCATTTGAGTAAATTAAAATTCTCGTGTTTTTTTTTGCCATGACAATGTTGAACAGTGGATGACTGAGGATTGTTCTCTGTATAACTCCACTTTTGTCCATGTCTGAGATACAAGTATACTATGTTCGGAAAGTTCATTATCTGTTTATCCAGTTTTTTATATATTCAATGACATCATTGGAGACCAAGGCAAAGAAAGTAGGTCCATGGATAAGATTTCTTCCAAAAAAGCACACTTATATCATAATAAGCGACCACTTCGATAATAGACTCATCTGGGGTTTTGTCAGAACTTTTTGAATCAAGAGCTTCTGCAGTTTTTCAGTACTCAAAAGACGTTATAGGAAGACTCAGACAAGTTGATTGGTAAGAAATAGGAAAGTCATCAGCTGATTATCAGAATTAATATCAATTAAATTCTACGGTCGGCAACTGCTATAAGTCCTTCCATGGGAAATCTGAAGTCCATCCAGAACCAGAGGAGATAAAAAAGAGAGACCAAATTTTAGAAATTATGTTCGAGACCCCTATATGTTCCACTCGAAAAGAGAGGGGCTTCGAACAGTAGGAAATGGTGGAATTTTACGGATTTAAACACCGATAGCAACTTAGCCTTAATATGTGTAGAAATCCCTCAAAGAAATGAACCATTGTTGTAAGGGAAGGGTAAATGATCCCTTTCATGGCCATCGTGGTACTGGAGACCACATATGACAAATGTGTCACATAAAACCGCGTAAATCAACCTCTGAAACAAAGAAATAAGAAGAGTTATCTTCAACCTAATAACCAGTGGGGAATCGAGCCCATGTCCTCCAAGGTAGATAGCATCATCTTAAGCAAAGTAATACATCTTTAGAAATAGGCAACCATCACAAATCGAGATAAAAGCATTAAATTTGAAATATACATCAAATAATACTAGTCACCTTTGCCGTTCATGCCTCCTATTGTCCCTCCGTTCTGAGTCTCTTCTATCACGTCGGTCTCTCCTTTCATTCTCCTTCTATTTACTCATTGCGTAATTTTTCCACCGACCTGCTTCCACAATGTCTTCTCCAATCCTTGGCACTAACTGACACTATTCCACTAGGCTCTTCCTTCACGATTTTGACACTTTGAACATCAAATATCTCCGATCGGGGACCTCCGTGTTTTACATCCTCACAAACTTAGCGACAACCTTCTCAACGTTTTCCGTATCAACACGGATTATCTTATAGAGGGAAATCCCAGGAATCTCGTTCTGCCTAAATCTATACATGGCATGTCCACCTCCTCAGGGCTGTCTCACCAGAATTTCCGTTCTTTGACATTCGTTTGTGAAATTCCACGAGTACTGCACAATTCCCACGTTTTCGACCAGTGTGAGTGTCTGCAGGTACAACCTTATAATCTAAATCAACTATTCCTGCTACTCTATGGGGAAATTAGGAGAACACAGCGAATCCAGCTCTTTCAGGATCTTCCTTTCAGTTTCTGTCAGTTCCTGTTTAAACGAGACTTAATATTTGTCTAAATATTTATAGGAAAATTATATAACTTATTGCATAATAATTATGTTAGTAAAAAGTATATATTTCTCCTGAAAATCTATTTTTGGCCACGTGGCGCTATGTGATGCTAAGTGGCTAGTTGGTTGAGTTTGGAAGCTCAGGCACGTAGGATTCAAGTTTAGTCAAAAGTTAGTAGACTTGGGAGATCATGTGTAAAAAATTGCACGTATAGGATGGGAGTTAATATAATTTCATTTAATTCGCTATAATAACAATTTTAACTATATGATTAATTCGGATTGATAAATATTAGGATCTCTGTATTGTTGGTTGACAAATTCTCATTATTTTTAAGTGAAAACTAACATTTACTAGACCTTTGATCATCCTGATCATGCAGACGCGCTGGAAACTGTTTGGTCATTTTCTAAGAATGGAGCGAGACACATCAGCAAACATCATCATGGAACAATTTTCTAAGCAACATGGAAAACAACGTTACCGAAGTCCTTAATGGTGACCTGAGACCAGTGAATAGAACACTAAGGGACGATAAAGACCTCAGTAGTCTGCAGAGCCCAGGATCAAACAGGAGAAGATGGGAGAGACTAGTATTGAAGATCATACAGACGCGGCACGAATAGAATTATATCGAAACGACAATCTCATGAGACTCATATGTAAATAGACAGGGATCTTCTCAGGATAAATTCATTATGGTAATCCAAGTCTAAGGTAAACAGACGATTCTGTCTTGGTAGACTACATGCAACATAGAGACACAAGATAGTCACTCTCGAAATTCATAAAGTCCTCGGATATGAATAAGGAAGAGAAGAATTTTTATAAGAATTTCACAAACATTGGGAATTTATGTAAGGAATTGGACCAAAAGGAAGTATTCTTAAGAATATGATGGGGGATGAGCTATGAAATGACTTTCATTCGAAACACCCGAATTTGGGTGATTTTTACATTTTAGTAACTTACTCGGATTCCAATGAGTTTCCTCAAAATCAAGCATGTGTATTCGAATTTCATAATGAATTCGTCGTGGTCACAGAATAGATAAGAAATGTAACTGAACGTGATAAAATACAGTGCATATAAAAAATCGTAAAATCCAACCGAATTGAGTCATAAACTGCTTGCGAGAGATGCGCGTACCCAATCCACAATAAAATTCGATTTGACTAAAAAAGATTGAAGGTCAATCGTCACGATCTTGATATATTCATATACAACTTAGAAATTGTTATTGACGGAACTTAAAGTAACCCACAACCTTCCCAGGTGGTTAGGAATCGTCACTAAACTTGAAATTGAAACAAATCCTTACTTTGAGAGTCAATACATAATATTATTCAGAATTGACTCATAATCTGTTTTTAATTTACAATTTGACGGACAGCTAAAGAGAGTTGCACATTCTTCATCCAAAATAGAAGGACTCGTTGATAAACTGTGTTTTAACTAATTTAATTATCCCCATTCAAGCGGTTGAATAAACTTGTTACATTTGGTGGTAAATACATTGGCTCGATATTTTTTATATATAATCTGGCGGTTAGGTAAATCTTAGGACTGGAGCCGGACTGTGTTTCGATAAAATTCCTGCTTGCGAATTCAGCATACGGAAAGTCCTTTGATATAATTTGTCAAGTTTTTCGAATTTCATATCGAGGTGTTACTTATTTTTTAAGGTGCTAGGGTTAAGCCTTTTTCCAGTGTTTCGTCAATTTTAGTGGGTTGTATAATAAATGCAATTTCAAAGAAGTCTCTGTCACGTGTGATCTTTACCAATGTTGATTGAAGTGAGGACAGATGGGAGACAGTTTTGCAGAGCAGGGAAATTGCTGCATAAAATAGCTGTCGTTGTGAATGCTAATTTGTTGATCTGTCCATCCAGTGTTTTGTTGTCTTAAAGTAAATGTCATAAAGTAATCGCTGGAATTACTTTCAACAATTTGATCATATCCGAGATATTCAGGTAATCCTAGATTATATTTTTCTGCCAGTTTTTGAGGATAAACCTCCTGAGAAAATATGGAACCTTCCACGAAAACTCTCGGCTCATAATTTGGGTGCTGTCAGTGAAATGAGCGTGTCCGGCTGGAGAGGCTGATTTATGTTGTCTCATCACCTCCACTCAAGAAGAATATCAATTCTCACATTCTGGAGTGTCATTTTTGATAAATTGAGTGAGGATCAAATGTAGGGACAGAGCTCTATTGAATCGAAACCCGAATACACTGGCAACGACAAGATTGATTCAACTATCCACCAATTCTTGAATTTCATTCACTTCAGTGACCCCAGTCCATTGATGTTGGCTCAATAAATTTGTCTGGCTTTCTGATCTTTTCGGAAAGTAGATGTGGGATTTATAACTATTTATAGAAACCAATGGTTCACAAATAAAATCAGGTTCCTAGCACATACAAGTACATCACCTCAGCTGTTGTCGGAACGACGCAACCCCCACATTTTCACAAAAAAATTTTTATTAATTAATTTATTTTTTTTTTATTAAACAAAACATAATTCCGTACGATCACGAAGATCTGACTTTCACAGTCGATTCAGAAATTACACTGTAGAGGATCCTATGGCATGGAAGTCCATAGCGAGTAGAATAAACTGAATTCCATTGGTTAGTCAGCATAATTTTTTCTCTTCAACATTTCGGCTTTTATAGTGGCTCCAGAGGCAATTTGATGTAGGTTGCAAAAGGCGAATGTGTTGGGTCAGGTACCAGAAAGAGGTTTCCGCTTCAAAGAGGAAATCGTCATCTCATCGGGTCATCTTCCCGCAATGCAAATACAGACTGGTTCGAGCATAGTAGGGTGTCTGGCAGCATCCAAAGCTCGTCTAACGACTTTATTCAGGGCTATGTGTCTGGGAGATCTGGCCGCACTCTTCCTACAGGAGATTGGGTGCAGGCCAAAGCAGTTAATCTGGTCCGCGCATCGGTAAACTTAATTAAGTAACTTTCAATCCGAACAGTAATGAGATCCTAATACGAACAAATTCATCAATAGAAAGGTACCAGCTATCAAGTAGAATGACGAAAATGCCTATCACTCGCATAAATCGGGGACCACCGAAAATTCCCACCAAAATTAATTTATTAACAATATAAATATTTATTTTATTTTAATTATAGATTATAAATAATTCGAATTATTTCTGAGTGAATTTGTTTGTGTGTGATGTATAATTGTCGGAATCTTTATACATTCAACTAGTTGTTTTTAACTTTTCTCGGTGTCCGGGGTTAATAAATAAATAATTGTCGCCCTATCAAATCAGTGGTTAACATATTTGTTAATAATGTGGAGGTACCAACTGCAGTAATGGAATAAAGTAATTCTTTACCGAAAAGACACAAGAAGGCGTGAAGTTAAGCTAAAAACTCTACAGGGTTAGTGAACGGGTACCATCGAATCGATAAAGGTCAGATTATCTGAAATATCTTTATGGAGTGAGAAGAAGCTGATCAATGACAAAGATCGATAGCTTGAGATTTGTAATGACCCTACGAAGATTTTCGAGATGAAGACTTTTGATGAACAGCAGTATTTAAATATATAGACAGAATCCTGAATATGGAATATATATGACACCGAATGGGCCGTGCGGGGGCATAGGGATACTGAAGTAGTGTATAAAGTGTAGTCTCTGATAACGTGAATCTCCACCAACAGAGGCATACTCCACAGCCGGGAAGAAGCTTCCTCAGGACTGTGTCGAAAGCCTTGTTTATGTCGACGGAGACCACTGGTTCCCGTGTATGGTGTGGAAATGTCGACTAGAGAACTAAGAATATTGTAACTCCAATTAAAGATAACGGAGACAGTGATCTTGATATGTATTCAGTGCAGTTTAATAAATGTGTTATATTTCGGAGACTGGGAGCATAGAGGGACAATTTGCTCTAAACTATAATAAATTGATATTCTTTAGTGAACAAAACTTCGTGGACTGTTCATCTTACGGTGATAATGGTTGTAGTGGAGGATTATGAGATACTACTTTGATTATGTCCGAGATAATTGCGGACTTGATACTGGAAAATGTACTACTACAAAGGAGATGAAATATTACGATTGGTTGACCTATAGTCGAATCAATGCTATTATAAACCCTTCCCATTAAAATTGAACGGATACACAAGTATTAAAAGTCAAAACAAGACTGATGGTCGCTGGGCTGAAATTGGTACAGATTCTGTAAGCTTAGACGTTTTAAATTTTTTTTCATATTCCGAAGGTATAGTACTTTATAGCTTAGGTGTATACTGAAAACGCCTGTGATCCATACCGTTTGGATCACTGAGTTCTAGTTGTGTATATGGAGTAGAAGATTGCATTGACTACTGGCTTGTAAAAAATTTGGGGAGAAAATGGTTACATCAAAATGTCCCCTGATCGAAACAATAATTGTGGGATTGCCACTGCTTCGTCATATTCCATAATCAATTATCCATTAACAATAAATTAACACCATAATTTTTAGTTTGGTAGTAATATTGTATAACACGTGTATGAACTGCTTGATATTTTGTTTTTCTTTAAAAGGTTTTTACGAGGACTCTTTCTACTGACGAGAAGTTGATGGCGTGTCATGCTTTGTCGCTAGTTGATGCACGAAGAAACATTCTGGTGATATGGCCAGAATTACGTTTCTTATCCAAGATAAGATTAAAATCACGGAAAAAACTGTCTACATTTGAATCGAGGAGGAAATTTCGAATGGATAATCAAATGCTTGAATTAGTCCTACTACAGGAATTTGAATTGAGGACAACATAATATTAATCCTCGGAAAGTTTTAATACCGGAAAAAAATGACTGGCGTTGAAAATGTGTATGTTGAATTCTCGACAAATGTGTTTGAACATACGATTCAATATTTGTAGAATTTGAAGCCCCAGGTTGCGATGGGGCTTGAATTGTCACGGAGAATAACTCCCTGGAAACTGGTTTTTACTGGAATTAAAAATGTGAAGCGCCACAGTCGCTAAAGGACCTACGCCCTATTACATGCATGTCGTCACTCTATAAACTTTTAATAAAGTGTATAAATGCCAAGTTAGTGGATTATTTTCTTCTATTGTCCAAAATATTCAAATAGTTTTCTTTTTCATTGGCGGAAATTATTATTAGCAATTTCACGAGAACCATAATATCTACTTTATTTAATTCACGAGAGCCCTGCATGTGCAGCAAAAAATATAAGAGAAAGAGTTAGCTTGCTCCAAGCTCTTCTGTTCTTAGCCAGATCTCTCAGTGTGTCCAGGTCACAAGATGGCAATTTTTTTCACGGATTCAGATCGTTTTGTAAAACGACCGGAGGGTTGTTCTCGGTCTTCCACGAAAGCGTTTTACATTTGAGAAGGAGTAATCTTACATTGCGATATTCGGGAGGGATATCGGGTCTAACCTCAGGGCGTGTCCAAAAAGTCTCCAATGAGAGCTAATAATCTCGAGACTTAATGGTGTACAGTCCATTCCGCGAGATCTTGGAGGATATTCCAGTTATGTTTCTTAGATGATTCCTGTGAAACGAGTCTAGCCTCTCCAATTCCTCTTTTTGAGGTGCCCCAGGCCCCAGAGTTGTATAGGAGGATTGGTTTGATTAAGGTGTCATATAACATTATCCTTTGTTTTATGTTATTACCTTTCCGTTTTAACCATAGGTTTTTCAGCCTGTGTAATGCCGGACGCATCTTCGACGAAGCAATGGTTTATTTAAAAATACATGCAAACCCAAAAACATATTCCAATACGAAGAATACATTGCAAAATTATATAAAAATGTTTACTGATTGTTTTTCTATTGATCTTTATAAAACATTTTACCTGCAAATATACCGCTTTATAAGCTACTAAACCCTGCAATTTCCCCAAATATGTTTATTTTCTATCTATTCTGTTCTTTTTTGAAACCATATTCCCTGATATTGTAAAGTCTCTCGATGAACCGATGGTTTCAAAAATTATTTAAAAAATTTCAAATGGACTAGGTGGATAATAAGTTGTTAACTGCACTAGGCTAAAAATTTATTATTAAATTGCAGCTTTTTCCAATGGATAAGGCTAATTTCATAATTTAGAGCAGTGCTTCTCGACCTTTTTTTCCAATCCACCCTATGAAAAAAAAATTCGTAAAAATTAATTATCACTTGCCAAATTCAGGAATCACTCCTGTGTATCTTAGGAATCATTGTACTATTCTTCTTTGGAATCACTTCCTCAAGCAATTTCTTAGCATTTGAAATGCTCTTGGTGCCTGAAAACCTCCCGTTAAAAGTGTCTGCAATCAAATGCCAGCCACCGCGAGGAATCCTCCCGAATCTTGTTTTGGAAAACCGACAACTACACTCGTCCACTAGCACTTGTCATTAGAATCTCTCCTTGTTTGCGGACATGAGGTGAATTTTACACTGTGACACGTCGAATATCCAAATCTATATTTTCAAACTCATTTGGTTCAATATTATCCAATATAGTAATTATAGTGACGATGCGTATTCATTTATGGCTTTAAACAAGTTTGCAGCATTGAGCTATGTATGCACAAAGTTTATAATCCTCTTTCTCACATTTTCAGTAATAGTGTTCAAGATTTATGTTTCACTACTTCCTTGTCGTCTAAAACACCGAGGTACCGATAGCTTTCGTGTCCATCCAGACATTTCACTCATGGATTCAAGATTGGTTGCCGACTTTGATAGAAGAATAATTACAGAAACTTTTGTGATCTCTCGAAAGCTGCAGCAGCAGTGACTTTATCAATGCTACTTCCTCGAACCTAAACAAGCACAGATATAGCGTAGAACTGAGTGCTAATAGTTGCACGAGAACCCACCTCTGTTTTCACGGATTCTGTATTTAGAGGGAATGGGTGAATATTTCTTACAATAAGTCCATCGGTCCGTAACTTTGAATACCCTCTTCGACTATTTCTGATCTTCAAGGCATTTGTCTAAGAGATGGAAGCACTCGACAAGGCGCATGTGTAAGAAATGCTTCCTCAAAATACTGTTTTGATAGCTTCTATGGTAGAGTGATCAAAAAACAGATAAATATACTTTGACTGTCCGAGGAAATCATGCCTTCTCCGACCGAGAAGGATTCTAGCCAAAGTTTTAGTTTCGAAAGCCTTGTTTATGTCATTAAAGCAAGACGTCATTGTATGTTATATCTATCATCTTTGAATACATGTTGAAGTACCAGTTTGGGAGACCGGTCTACAGTCGTGATAGAGTTTTTTTTGATTGAGTTATATTCCCAATCAACGAGTTAAGGCCCTAGAGTAGGTGTTTGTGAGCTTAATACAATCCTCGCGTCGTTTTCAGCAAACTCTGTCGATTCCATTTTCCTACTGTGAAATAAATACACGTTTCACATGAAATAGACAATTTAAGTGAATTTCTGGCTAGAAATTATATTGTCATATACCACTAGTCATAGATCTGCAGAATCAGTGATTAGAGGACAAATCTGTCACGTTGGATTTCCAAATCTGTTTCACGAAAACCCTGGCTGTTGTTTCAGACGGTAGTGGGTAAGTTTCCTATTCAAAATGTGCAACAAGGAAGGGTGCCTCATCTTATAGAGAGGAATATTTAGAGACCAAGGGTAAAACCAAACTAATTCATCCATCCTTATGCATTCCAGTAAAACCCTCATCCAAGCACAGTGATCCAGAGGACATTGTACATCGAGCTGAGGTCGATAACAGAACTCATCGTCAGGGAGCGAAATGGTGACTCGTGAACTAAAAATGGATCCTTTCAAATGCCGGCCAAACATTGACATCTCCTGAGAGGGTGGATTCGACCAGAAGGAAGAAATTGAAATCCTCAATCAATTAGCCACATGAAGCCACGCAACCTATAAAAATTATTATTTATTTAATTAAAAAAATTATTTATTTATGAAGGTAATAATAATATAACCAAGGTAAGGAATATAATGAAGGTTAAAAAAACTAAAAAGTATTAAATTAACAATATAAAGAAAAGTGCCAAAACAAAAAAAGTTCAGTCCAAAGGCCTATGCGAAGCTGTGGAACCACAAATTATACTCAATGGAGGGATCTCGTACATTTTTCATGTATATTCTGAAATATAACCAGGAATCAAAATTCCGAATTGTTAAAGGAAAATGAGACACTAAAACAAAAATTCGAGTCAGTCAACAAAGAAATGAACGAAATTTTAGGGTACTTTAACGAACAGGAAATCCAAAAGGAAAATCGAGTATTTTTATTTTTCAACGAAGATCAAAGACGTGGAGACAAAAGCCGCAGAGAATTCAGTCTCACTTCAGGATAAAATCGATACGATAGTTAGAGATAAATTTATTTAGACTAAAGAGTCTCAGGAAGAAATCAAACAGATTAGGGAGAGGGCTGAAGAAACTGAGAGGGAGTTCGAACAGGTCCGCTCTGAACTGAACTCCCTGAACGAATTCTACAATATGAGAGAGAAGATAGCCAACGAAATGGAGACGGTAAGTTCTAGTTTAAGGATAGATCAAAGATTCGGTCGAAAGAACTCTGCAGGAGCACAGAAAGGAAGTCGAGAACATTAAGAAGGAGCATCAAAAAGAACTGGTAACCAAAATCCACAATTTAGTCAAAAATAAAAGAGTACATGTTGAGGGAGATAGAGAGAATCAAATTGAGGGCTTTGGACGAGGCTTTGAGGTTTTGATAAAGGGGGACAATAGAAACATTCAAGAAGCCGAAAAGGTGGTGTACAAAGAGAATCTGCGACTGAGTGATCTCGCAGTCGAAAATAATGCAGTGATCGCTAAACTAAGAGCTCGTCTTCATCTGAAAGGACAGGATATTTTGGATCTTAAAAATGAAAACGAAATTTTGAGCAAAGACATGAAAATTCTGGCCATCAACAAATTTAAAAGTCGAGAAGATAACCAAAGGGTACTGACGACCGATTATTGTTAGTTGGAGTACAAAGTAAACGAGTTGGAGGAGATCTCCAATACCATGAGGAAAGAGCATAGAGTGACCAACGAGGGGATTAATCAGAAGTGGAGGAAAGACACCAAAGAGTGTGTTGAAGAGAATAATAAACTGAAGCTCATCTTGAAGGAAGTCCTCAGGGAGAACAAAGCTGTACGAGTGGTCAATATTTGAAGCTCAAAAAGCTCTCTTCCAGGCAACTCAAGTCCAGAACGGATATTGAAAAGTTCTTTCTTGAAAGTCTTGATTATGCAAGAGATCGATCGGACCTGGACACGTGGCATAATAGATTTAATTTAAAGAGAGGAGACTGGCTCAAAACAGCTCAGATTACCGTCACTGAATTTGTCTAAAAGAAGTGAGATTGTTGATAGCAACAGGTACTCGATATTTGAAATTTATTTATTTAATTATTTAAAAAATAAATAATTTGAAATTTAGATTTGAGAATTTAACGTGGGAACAGAAAGAAAAGATTATTAGATATATGTTTGCTAGAATTAACAGCAACTAAATTTTAATATAAACTAATATCCTTGATTTTCTAAAATTACCCCTCAATTAACCCATAAGAGGTTTTAATAACTGTCGGCAAATCGTTTAGTCTTGGATAACTGAATTCTTGAAGCATCCACGTCAGAATGATACTGAAGCGACTCGATGGTCGTTGGATTTGAATATCTGTTATTTTTTTCTTTGTTTTTTTTCAAAGCTACTTTATTTAATTCACATACCTTAGAAGAGATAAGACATGAACATATACAACCTCTTCATCTGGTTTGCTTCGTCCAAATTGTAATGAGTCTTTCGGACGACTGCATGTGAAGCATTTAGATTCTGGAGGCTCTTTATGATGGCATGCGTCCCATTTCTAAAGTAGCAGTGTTTATGTCGAATTTGCCGACATTAAATTGCGGTTTTCAATCGGTCTTCCACATTTTCCAGTTTCAGTTTAGACTTGGAGGTTAAGGTTGAACTGGATAGTTAGACTTCATTTGGAAATCTATCTACGTATTTACTAACTTTTGTTTGGTCCTAACCCGCAAAGTCCTGATGACCCCAGATTTTATTTTTACTTTATTATGAGATCATTTTTAAAAATTACCTTTTTCTTTAAAATATTGATTTTTTGCGGGCAAGCAGATTACCACGGCCTATCACGTGGTCTCTAAGTTCAAAGCTTTTCCGTGATTCCATTGAATTCAGTTGAGAATTTAAAAAACTTGGATCACGATTGGAGTCTACTTTCAGTTCTGTTAGGATCAGGTGACACTTGGAGGAGAATCGAATAACGCAACATTTACCAGAATTTTCTACATTTTACGTCTGATATTGATTAATACAATTGAGCGGGAAACTTTTGTAATTATTTATAAATCAATCTTTAGATCAGTGTTTCTCAACCTTTTTTTCGTATCGCCCCTATTTATTTTTAAACCTCAAGACCACCAAGAAAGAAAGTATTAACTCGCTGAATTAAGTGATTCCAGCCTCCAACATCTCTCGAATTCTCTTCGAATGCTCCGCCGGTGAATTAACAGCGATCCTGAAGTGTCTTCTTTTATTTCTGCAGAGGAATTCTATCGGAGTGCACTTTTTTAATGCCGATTTGAATTCCTCCGCATAAATCACCCTCTCTGTGAATAGGTTTCCTAGCTCATTGCATATACGTAGGAAACCCTGGCCATTTCTCACCTTCTCCTCATCTGAAAAGAGACTAAGGGTGGATGTGGAGTTCATACGCTCGACTACGCTCGACTCTCGTAGAAGTAATCACCCGCATAATAACTAAAATTTGTAATTTAAATTTTAAGTAAAATTTATTATTTTTAAATAATTTTTATTAAAAGACCCTTGACTTTGGTGGAGATTTACCAGATGCTCTGAAAATATTTACAGACACAATCAGAAAAGGCGATTGATAATAAATGAAGTGTTCCATCTAGACAATTTTAGGCAAAACATGTGCTCGTATTAATTTAAAGCTTAGAAATTCCATGAGTCCGTTAAGTTTTTGATTACATAATGCGTTTTCAATTTTGGGAGTGAACACTCTCGACCGAAATGAAATTATTCAAAGACCAGACATAGAACGAAACAACTAATCCCGTGATACTGACGCGTTCCAGTAGAGCCCTCATCAAAAATAATGATCCAGAGGACATTTTCCTCGGAAACTGAAGTCGACCCCAGACTTTGTCGTTAGGGAGCGAAATAGTCACCCGATGGAATGAAGAGGTGGATACTTTTTAATACAGGCCAGCCATTTGGCGTCTCATGAGTTAGATAAAATACTCCATCAGAAGGAAGGAAGAGAAATTTTCAATAAAGTAGTCACGTGGCACAACACGGCCGTTGATTCCTCTTGACTCAAAGAAACCTTCATTAATTAACACCAGACTTAATAAAAAGTCAAATATTTGCCAGACTCACAAATGCCGGTGTGGTGGTATTGTCGTCTGTTATGGAAATCATGCCCTCTCTTGTCGAAGAAGTACAGGACGAGTCCCAAGACATTAGACAATCAACGGAATTGTTAAGCAATCCCTGGAGTCTGCTGTATGCCTCTTCATCCTTGAACCTGTTGGTTTGGACAGAGGAGACGGAAAATGGCCTTCCGGAATCACAATTTTTCCATTCGAGGAGGCGAATTTTTTGAAAACAATGAGGGAAAATGAGATAAAATACGAAGCGATGCCTGATCGGTTCACGTTCTACCTCATCGTTGTTGAGACAACAGGGTGAATAAGCGGGAATCGCTACGTTTCCTAAAAAAATTGGACGTTTAGCTACATTAAAGAGCCACGACACACGTGAGACTCGGTGGCTTTTCCAGTTGAGATCGCGAGGGGAAATTATGTGGAGGGACTATTTTATTCACCTTCTCAGGTGACGCTAGTGCCAGGAAGGTGTGAAAAAGGATAATTTTCTCTCCCCATTAGAGGGTTTTCACTACTGGGGAATAATACGAAACGGTAGGTTTTTCCACCGACTATTACCCATACAAAATAAATCAAAACAGATGATCTTTGAAGATAAGTACCAGATACTTTGGTTCGGTTTTTGAAACCTCGAATAAGATTTTCGATTGTTTCACCAACAGCACAACCATAGGGGAATCGTAATATGAGGATTTATCACGTAAGCAAGCTTTATAGCAGAGGTTGTCAAACGTGTGCCGCGAGACAATTTCTAGTGTGCCGCCTGCCAAATACAAATTTGAATAAATCTATATACATTTTTTGACCTAATTAATTTAAAAATATAAACAAATTAAAATAATTACTAAAATTAAAATAATCATTTTTTTATTATATATTAAATGACATTTACATTGGTTAACCATTATTTATTAATTTTTTAATAACGTGCGCATCAACGTGCTATGGGTAAATCAGTTTGTCGTTCTTATAAAAATTTCTATTTGTCATTTGGATTTATATGCAAAGATAAAAATGAACTACCTCAATGTCTAATTTGCATTGAAGTCTTGGCAAATGATGCTATGGTTCCTAGCAAACTAAAGAGATATTTTACTTCCAAGCATTCGGACTATTCCGAAAAATCTGTGGATTATTTTATCCATTTGAAAAAACAACACAAGTATTATTCAGTTTTTACTATGAATCGTAGATCTAGTCAAATGATGTTCAGTAGAAACTTTTGTAAACACAGAGGAATCATTGAAATGTTCATACCTGATCTCAGAATTGATAGCAAAACAACTAAAACCTCACACTATTGGCGAAAACTTGATAATCCCTGCTTGTCGTATTATTGCTCGGACTATGTTTGGTCATAAGCATGAACAAAAAATAATGAAGATACCTTTGTCAGAAAACACTGTTTCTCGTCGGATTTGTGCTTTGTCGGAGAATATTGAAAATAATGTCTCATTTTCTATTAAAGAAACTCGGTTTTCATTACAACTTGATGAATCCACGGATATTTTTCCTAATACGAATGGTTTATTTTTTATTTTTTTATAATAAGGATATAATGGTGAATCGATAAAGGGACTGATTAATGAACATTTAATAATTTTGGAAAACAAATTGGATGCTTATTTTCCAGACTTGGAAATTGAAAAATTCGATTTTTTTAAAATATTTTTTAGATACGAAATCCTTTGTTTGTGTAGAATCAACAATTATCTGTTAAAGAAAATGAAGAACTTATTGCACTGTTTAATGATCGATCCTTAAAATTAATGATGAGGGAGTTAGACATTGGAGAATTCTGGATATATATTCGAAACATATATCCCAGTTTATCAAAACAAGCATAATTTTACAGTTTTCAACGACCTATTTATGCGAAACAGGTTTTTCTACGCTGCATAATATGAAATATAACAAACGTGAAAATTTGAGAAACATTGATGTTGAAATGTGGATGGCTTTGTCAACTATTCGACCTGATATTGATGATATGTTCAAAAACAATAATAATTAAGATTTCATTTTTTTATTAATAAAAATTTATGCATTAAATTACCAATTTTTGTACTTAGTTTTACACATCTTAAAATTTTAATTTTTTAATGTGTGCCGTGGATTATTTTTTTTACGATTAGTGTGCCGCGAGAACTATTTTTTGAAAAGCTCTGCTTTATAGCAAAATTACGCGTTTTCTCAAATTCCTTGAGAGTTAAGTCTCTCCTTCTTGAGTCATACCATCCGAACATTCCTGGAAGTATTTCGGAGTTGAAGACATAAACAAGGGCCTCCCTCTGACTCGAGCTTTAACTTTCTTACTCAGAACGGAGAGTTTATCCCAGGTTCTGGGCGGACTTGTGTTATATTGGAAGGACTCAGCTTCTGAGATAGTGGGACTAGTTACGCTTAATTGGATTATTTAAATTATTACTAAATGCTTGAGATCTTCTATTTTATAGAATTATTTTAGAATCGATTTAATTTTAATTATTCAAATGTGAAAGGCTTCTGAATCATCCACACGAAGATGCGAATGGAGTGGCGCTTGATCAATGCCCTCCCAGTCGGTAGCGTCGGCGCTCACCTTGATGACGATACTGTCCTCACCGGTAACTTCATCAGACTTGGACTGAAGATTGGCCAGACTCACAAGTGCCTGTGTGGTGGCACCGTCGACTGTTATGAACATCATGCTCTTTCTTGCCGAAGAAGTGCAGGACGATTGCCAAACATAAGGCGATCAAAGGAATTGATAAGCGAACCCTGGAGTCTACTGGATACCCTCCATACTTGAACCTGTTGGCTAAAAGTTAATTGGGATCGCTGGTGGATCACTCGAAGGGAGTCTGGGAGTTACTAGATTCACTACCCTTCGTAGAAAATAATATATGCTCCTAAATCTGACCTAACCCAAACATTGGGGGTAATTTCGTATAAAATAGTGATACAAAACTAAATATCTGTTCGAAATGTAGCCACAGTCTCCAAGTAATATAAAGGGGGGACAGCACCCTCAGGAGCGCTGCTTGTAGACAACCCTTAGCAACAGAGTCTATAAAAGCTGCACAATCCGAGATCTTAAAGGCTGTAATACAAAAAAATATTAAAAAGAAAAATTGTTAAAGTCACGAGTTAATGAATCCACGGAAGGGGTGCCCAACGTGTTATTCGGTTTTCGTAATCGATAGTGAAGTGACGGCTTAATTAAAAACAACTCTAACTGCGAACTCACTCAGTTTGCAAATACAGAACATGGCTATTTCTGTAGTTTCACTGGTTATCTGCCATCTAAAGCCATCGCTATTCAGTTCCCTCTCTATTGTAATTCCAAGATCTGCAGTGAACCCTCGAGGGATCAGTATTATTTCCCAAAATTTCTGAACTGAGTGTCACATTATACCTTGTAAGTGTCTATCGTTCCCGGGAGATTGATATCTGTCGAAAAATACATGTCTTGGAATATACTACTACCATTATTAATAGAAGAGTCTAAATTACAGAGAGGAAAACAACATTCCATGATGGCATACCCACGATTAATCCAATTTATATTGTTATCGACTATTTTAATGCTAATTTTTTCAGATTTGTTGACGAGTTCCTGTATTTCCTATAGACTTAGAAAATCAATGTCTGTTATTATTAGAATTGATTTCCACTAAGATTTCATTAATTTATCAACCCGTCTATAAGGAAGTTACTGTATTCAGTTCCCACGGTCGCAGAAGGGAAATTCCTATCAATGCCACACAAGTACATTCTGAATTACCGGAAAGGGACGAACATGTCAAGCCTTTGAAGCTGCGAGAATCAATCTAGTGGAGTAGGAGAGAAATGATCATTTTGCATCCACTTTGGCCAGTTGAGACAGATGGATCACATGAAGCAACTCTAGTAGAACATGGGAAGAGGGGGAACAAAGGAAAGAAAGAGAAATCTTCAATCAAGCAGCCACATGGCAGCATGTGAAATTTCGTGTCTCTTAAATTGTATTAAGAATCCAACGGGATATCAGCAACGTATGTAGACGAGTAGTCCTCTGAGGGTCTTTGGGATCATTGTTCATAAGGCAACGATCTCAGGAAGTTAGTACTTTGTTGCTCCAAAGACTCAAACGACACGGGAGGATACGAGGTCGGGTTTTCTTTCAGTGCAAGTGCTGTTTTTTGACAATAGGAGGATTTGCGGAATTTCTACGGAGGTGCATTGCAGTTATAACGACCAAATTGGACTCTTCCAGATATTATGGGGGTAGAGACTATAATTTAAATTTTTATTTGTTTAAATATATAATAAATTGGCGGTACTTTGATTTCTTGTGATGTGATGAGGCGAAATAATCAAACACTCAGAAGAGCAGTTTCCTTGGAAAATGTGACTGTTAGCCGAATAAGAAGAAATCATTCTCTCGATCCAATCAATTCCACAAGAAGTTCAATTTCTTCACCAAAGTCTGAAGTCCACATTATCGAATACAGTCGCTACATCCGCTCGCTCAAAACCTTAGAAGAAATAGACGCAGAATCTGACATCTCCCACTGACTGTAATTCTCAATTCTTACATTTAGTCCAAGGTATTCCAGAAAAGGGAACAACTCGCAGAGACGAGACAAAAACACGTGCAAATTAAACTGGAGTTGACTCAGGGAACGATCTCTGATCATTATCGTAAATACTATCGAGTAAATTCCGTGATAACAGCAGAGAGTGTGGTTGGTTTGCCGTGAATTGGGAGCCGACATAATAAACGGGGGAAAGCTGAAGCGATTTTTGCCGGATAACGCGGTTATTCTAGAAAATTGGACTCATGTGGCCTTAGAGATGTTAAAGTGTCGCATATCTGGGCTCTTGGAGGACTCTAAATCTCTACTGGGCTCCTCGATGGGAGGAGAGGAATTTTTGGCTGATTTGGAAGCGGGATATGAGTTCGGGGACCAGAAAGGATCTATGTTGAGGCTGATTGACGAGTGAGGCTTAGAGAGTAAATTTAGACTGGAGTCGCTTAGTAAATTGATGGAGTTGTTGTTGGTTTTTATTAAGTTTGATAAATGTTCTGATTTTTGATTTTATTTGATTTTTGTAGGGGGTGTTTATTTGAGTGTCTGAGGGTAGAATTTTGACACGTGGTTTGTTAGATTAGTTGTTGATTTTATTATTTTATGTTGTAGTGTTGATGATTGGGGATCGACGAAGCGGGTTTCCATTTTCTCACAGACGCGAAGAAATCCAGAATTACCAAATTGGCAGTCAGAAAAATTTATAGAATGCTATTTCTTAATGCTTGAGTAGTTTATTCGCCACAAAAGTGGTTAATTAACTAGAAGGTTGTAATGTACCCTATTCCACAAATACCTCTCTTTCTTACCTCTTTTCATAGTTATAGGGTAACAGTTAACATGATTCTGGGTCAATGTTATTCGACATTGAAGATATCGGAAAACCCTCTCTCGCTAGGGAACCATAAGATGCCGAAATAATAGCACCGTCACCAGACTTGCTATGTTGTCATGTTGTAACACTGGGTATTTGGTCAAGGGTTTCTCTTTTTTTCTGTTCCTTATCTTGGCCATAAAGTCCACCTATCTCAGGTGACCTCCAGCCCCGGGAAGATACGAAAAAAGTTCATTTACTTCCTTTCACTCCATTGGAAGGGTTCCCACAGCTGCAAAGACTGTATGCTTTCTTTCCTTTCTCTGTTTCTTTGTGATATCGTAAAGTCCCTTCTGAGACCGTTGGAACTAAATATATTTAATTTGTCGCTAACTGTCTTCTCTTCATTGTATGCGCTAATACATTAGGAGTAGCAGCATATCGGCAATGGCTATAATTACAATCCAACCAACAGTTATTTAGGGAAAATAACCGATTTTACGGATGGTTTATTGATTTTTATAATAATTTTTCATTTAATTTAGAAAGTGTTGCAAAGGTGCCCACGCCGCAATACCAACTTTTAAGGCACTTGTGAGGAGAACGGGAGCCCTATTGACACCTCTGAAATTCCCAAAAAGTGTATTGTAAATACAGGCTCAGACACCCTTCCAAAAAACCCCTTAACTTTTGTTAATAAATTGTTGTTGTTATTGAGATTGTTAGGACATTGGAAGGATTTTTAAAATATGTTGGGGCTCTTGACCAAACCAGACAGCTCTTTCCTGGATATTATGTCTCCTTTCGAATTGCAGCAGAATGGGTTCTACTGGAATTTCGTTAATTAGAAAAAATTAATCAACGACAAAATTGATTAATGACGAGAAAATCAACTTTTAAATAACTTAATGCAAATTTACTTTAATGATTTGTTAGTAAAATTTCTGATTTTAAGGGCTCCTCGGGCTGCTTTTCTCGTTCTGTCAAAACCTTACTCCAAAAATCATAATAAAGAAACCTCGCATCAAAGTCACTGTTAGCATCAAGACCACTTCTAAAAGTGATCTTATAAATTTTAGAGAACAGCTTCAACAATTGAAAGTCGGCCTATTGTCTCTGCACAGGTGAACCACGCCAATTTCCAAAACCCCCAAAGTTCCGGAATAACGAGGGGACCACACGTGGACGAGCACAATTTTAACTTATCCCCAGAGTAAATATTGCTGTCAGATTAAGCAAGAAAATTATAAAAATGATCACTTCGGTGGAAGCCTGCCCCAATGTTTCATGCGTTGAAGATTTCTCCTCAAATATTTACAGCAATAAAATAATGGGGGATCCTTTTGACGTAGTCTTCGTCAAAGACTCCGTAAAAGTCATCCTTTCTATCTCCAATTTTCCAGGTATCAAAAATTGACTAAATCTAGTAAATTCTCAATTAACCGTGGCCGATCTTAAAAACTCTGACGTCCACATATACGGAATAATTTACTGCAAATTAAAAAACGGAAAAAAACGAGACCATCAACGCCACGGTGAGTTACAGCGTTTCAAACACCACTATGAAGGGACATTTATGCGTCTATTTCGACATGGTTTCTGAACAATGGTCCACTTTGGGATGCTCGGGAAGCTCTAAGAATGGAGTATTTGTTTGCACGTGCAATCACTTATCAGTCTTTGCCATCCTTGTGGTATCACTGGTTATCCTAATAGAACCCTAACGTGGAGAAGCGGTTGTCGCCTACACAGAAATACCAGCTATCGATGATATCGAAAATTGGATTGCTCCTCTCGGCTGCCTTTGAGTATCTGGCCATGGGACTGATATTTCTCTTCTGGAAGTAATAGTCTGAGTTACTTCCAAGGAATTCTAAAAAATCCATTACTCAGATGTACTTTCTTCAGCTGTGTTTTTGTCTTTACATGCTCAATTTCTCTTTTCTAGGGATTACGTCGGGTATAGACGATTTATCATGCAAAATCAGTGGATGTTTCCTCCACTACTTCCTGCTTGCCTCGTTCTTTTGGATGTGTGCCAACGCCTTCTACCACTACATGATCCTGGTTAAAGTGATTGGGTTGAATTTCACGATACTCAAAATACTGACCCCCCTGGCCACGTGGAGTATTCATATTTTACCAATTTAGTTCTACCGGCTGTCATAGTCCTGCTATCCTACGAATTGAGCGATAACTTGTACCATATCAAAGACAACATGTAAGCCCACGTGATAATTTTAGCTGTTGGATTCGCGGGACTTCACTCTATCTGTCTGTTTACCTTCCAATAATAATCGTGATCGTGATAAATATTTACATTTTTATTAAAATCTTATTAACTTTTGAAGGAAACATACCTCTTCCCAGGAAAAAGAGGATGAAGACATTATTTCTGCTTTTTATGTCATTTGGTACCCCATGAGGCTGATTCTAGGATTCACGTGGGTTTTTGGTTTCGTCATGTTGTTTCAAACAAGCGTGATTATCATTTATATATTTTGTGCTCTTAATGCATTCCAGGGATTTTTTATAATCTTATTTCGGTCATTTGACGACCCCTTTTTGAGGAATTTAATATGTCCCTATGTTTACTAATATTTCTAATATAAAGTAATTAATTTAATTTTAATATTATTAATTTCTGAAAATTTTTTAAATTTTATATTTGGTTGAGGTGGTGACGTCTCTTTATCGCACGTCATGAGATCGGGACATCCAGAAGGCCACAGAAAGAATACAAATTAACCCGGCCCGGCTTAATGACTGGATAATGGAAAACAGGCTCATGGTGAATGCAGAGAAGTCGTCTACGTCCTTTTTTATCTTTGACGAAAGATTGGGAAGGAAGTCAGTCACCTTGAAGTCAAACAAGGTCGACATCCCTTTCAACAGATGTCAAAGGATCTTAGCTGTGACAATCGAGATGCATCTCTTTTTGACACAACATGTAGTAAACATTCCTTTGAAATGCGAGAAGAAACTGAACGTTTTGAAAAGTTTATCGGGAATATGGAAGAGTGGTACTCACCAGTCCTGATGAACGTGTACAAACAGTACATCGAACCATGTTTCTCATATGCATGCGCCTCATCTTGGACAAATATGAGGAAATGCAAAAGAGGGCTTACAGAGTAACGGAACGTTGGATTTGTGAAGATCACCGAACCGGACCGACGGCTCCGGAGGTCCTTATGAGACTAGACTCCAGATCATGGGAATGTGGTTCTAAAAAATCAGTCAGCCGTCCAGTACGTTCATGCGCGGGCACGAGGGAAGAACAAATGAGATCGCTGTTAGAATACATGTGATAATTAGTTTGGTTTTACCGTGGTCTTGGGTTGTTAAATAAGAATAAATGTCTATATCAGCCTGTCGAAGATCCCCTCCTTTTACTCATGCTCATATACGTGCGCAGACTCGACTATGATGTAGGGAAACATCAGCTATGCCATGATCTACTTAAATATGGCTGTCCGTCTGCTGCTTGCAAGAGATCAAAATAAGGCAGTACTATAAAAAATATTGGTGAATACGACTTATTTCTCAAATCCGACTCTGCACACTATGGACTTTGGTTTTTCGCCCATAAGGAGATTCTACCAAATGTGAGCTCAATGCGGAGAGTAAATGATAATTTCAGTGATGAGCTAGCAAAAACTCAAATATCTCTATTATAAATATATATTCCCCCATTGAGTCAGAGTACCCAGAACATTGAAGAAGCGGATTAATTATATAGTCTTCTTCCATGTTTGCACGAGATTGCCCTCATTCCGTTCTCTGGTATTTGGAATGCAAAGCGTACAGGGCACATTCTGGTGAACTCTGTATTGGCACGTATGGAAGGTTCCTGGTGATTCTTGAATTATGCGGCTGAAATGATTTATCTGTACAACACCACATTCAGCATCCAGCAAGACACATAACCACATGAACTAGGACGAGACGAAACCAGAACGCGGATATGATAAATATATAAAATCAGATAGATTATGTGGCTTGCAGAAGAGACCAAACGAGATTGCTCATCGACTCAAGATCGTATAAATGACATCAATGTACTACCTGCTACACGAAAGATAACTTCAAAGGACTATTCGACGTCCAGGGAGTTGAGCTTGAGTTCATGATCAAAGACCATTCCATCGGTCTTGAAAACCCACAGTGTTCTGACAGAATCAAGGATAAAGCTATGAATTTTTATCTCCAAACCAAAGTGGATTTTGCAATGGAAGATCTACCGCAGTCTGAGCACATAGGTGGTTCACTGCCACGTGTCAGAAATATAAAATTGATCGACACGGTAAACAGAAATAGTGTTAAAAGTTATAGAAGCTTGATGAGACACGTGTAATCCATGTAATAAGCCATTACACATGTGAGACTTTGGGTCATTTTGGTTGTATTTTTGGAGTATAATCCCCTGCCGACATTATGGTCTCGGATTTGCAGTCCATCAGGACCTGATTCACTACGTTACAAGGGTGTGGACAGCATCTGATATTATAATGGAAATGGCGGACGACCTGGACTATAAGAGAACTAGTGCGCAGAGAAGATCATGGTCGAAGCTAACGGAGAGGATGGTTCGGAATACGGCACAAGGAAACTTAACTAATTTTATGTTTTTTTCGGGAGTGCTTTTTAATAATAATTAATTCTTCAAGATCATTGGGGTTACTTACGACTTTCTAATGACCTCCTCTCACCACGCTTAAAAAGTCTTGACCAATGGACTCGTGATGTTGAATGTATTGAGGCAATTTTAAAGAAGTTTCCCTTTCTACATGTGGACTCCTGATTGTATATCCAGGTAATCACTCCAACAATTGAATATGCTTCCCACGTGGATATTTTCGATATCCTCTTCAAACTCAATAAAATAAATTCACTCAGGGGGAGAAATACGCCTGAGACGTCTAACTCCGCTAGGAAGTCATAACATCCGTTAACACAGTGGTTTCTTTAGTTGATACATAACTTAATAAATGTTCTTGGTGGGAGTACCAGATTCCTGCTGTGTTTTTTGTGTCCCTTTAATGACTGGAAAATCTGATAATTTCTCGTTAATTCGTGGACGCAGTTATGTTTAAACGCAAAAGGTTGGTAATTTACCCCAAATACGTGACTCTTAAAATATGATATTCATTGATCCTTCACCCTTCTATAAGAGGTTTCAGGGAGAGTATTGTTAATTGATTATTAAAAGCATCATCGGAGAAATAATGGTCATTGATATTCCTGTGCTCCTGTACCAGATCCTACGTACTAACCTTCTCCACCAGTTTCCGTTATGCGTTTTCTTACGGAGAGTGATATGAGTGATGTTTATTCCATCCTGTATTTTCATCAATCGTTTGAATATCATGTCGTGCCCACAATGGTCTATCCTCTTGTGAACGGAAAAAACAAGTCCATAGTAAGGAGAATCGGATTTGAGGAACATTAGGTCGTTCTTGGTTTGGTTTCTTGCAAACAGCAGATTAAGAGACCCTAGTATAACTGATGTTTTCCACAAAAATTAATTAGTTTAAAGTAATATAGTAGATCGTAATTTTTTCAATGAATTTTATTTAAAAAAAAGAACGACAAACCTCACTTTTACAAGAAACCGAGACTAAGCTTGTATAACACATTGGTTAAGCCTGAGCTGCCATACAACGCGAATACTTGGGCCTACGTGGAAACAGACTCAGGATAACTAGACTTTTTACCAAACACAAATGAGACTAACAACAAATTCCAATGAAAGCCGCGGAATCAGATCGTCCATACAGAGCATACACCCAACAACAAAAAAAGGAGTGAAGAGCATTCTTTGGTCTCCCTCTACGATTAGTTATCATAACTGTTCTTTACTTAAATGCGTGCCTGTCTGATCGGAGCTATAGCTAATATGGCTCTGTGCAGTTTTTTTAATTTATGTGGACAAAAATTGTCCGCGTGGTGCCATGTGGTAACCTGATTGAAGATTTCTCTTCCTTCCCTCTGGTGGTATTATTGGATCCACATTACTCATGAGACGTCCATGCCTGGCCTGCATTCAAAAAGATCCATCTATTCATTTCCTCTGGAGATAATTTCACTCCCTGTCGACGAGTTCTAAAATCGACATCAGCTCCTTCGACAACGCTCTCTGGATCACTGCGCTTGGGTAAGGGTTCTGCTGGAACGCATCAGCCTCAAGGAATTAGTTTGGTTTTACTCCTAGTCTTTTGAATAATTTAATAATTTAGTTGACTAACAAAAAAGATTTGTCGATTAAAATTTGTCAAAACTGTGCGAGTTACCACACCGCAAAAAACCCTAACCCTTACCAATCCGAGAAGATTCCTCCCTTTTGACAACACCCTTCTTGATCCTATCAATTTAACTTTGTGGAATCTTTCCTGATCCTAGCTGGGGATGACGAAATGAATCCCAGTCACACAAGGGTCTAACCCTCATGCGACTGAACATAAACTGAGTAAAAGATAACTAAATCGCGTCGATTTTTACTCATAAAAAAGTGGCATTTGTTTTCTACAAAAACAAGGTTTACTTATTATTCACTCTCCTCCTAGTTATAAAGTTATCAGACGAGACCACCCATCCTGTAGCTTATGAGGACTCAGAAAGGGATCAAATAAGACGTGAAGATCAAATTTGACAACATACTCCAACCCACCGATCATTCCGAGATCTCTGTACGATTAGACATTGAAGTAGTCATGATTATGAACATATACGCTACCCTTCCAGTACCTACCCAAAGGACTTCACGATCTCCCTGGATATACACCTACCAATGAGCAACCTTTGATTAACAAGTGTCCTTCGTATTCTCCTGAGAACTCACTTGTATGCGCCATTTAATTGCCTGTGTGGTTCACTCAGTGTTACGTCCGTCATGAACAGGTGAAGTGTTCATTTGCCTATAAAAAGCATAATATTGGTGAGTCACTTTTAAAGGGGGATTTTTCAAGGAGATAGTATGTCGCCACTACTCGTCGTGATCTGTCTCGAACCTTTGAGGAGACTCTTCAATGCCCAAATCGAACCTAATTCATGAGGAGATTTGATGAGGCTGCTAGAAGACCATGACGGATATAAATACCGTGGTATTACTTAGAGCCATCCGTCTCTGATTCTCTCTGAGATCAAAAAACGAATAAGTGACGAAATAAGGACTAAGGCATCAATCCTTTACAAGACTTAACTGAACGCACGGAATTTGTTCCGAATGAGCGTGCAATTTCTTCGCTCAATTGTTTGTGGGGGTGGTAGAGTTCAAGTAGTGTTGGTAAGATACGATTACCTGCCAGATCAGACAAGTAATGATTGAGAGCCAAGTCCATGTCCGACTGCAAATAAAGAGAGGCTCTATAAAGGAGATATTTTGATTGTGGACGTCGGGATTACATTGGTAGATCATTTTCAGACGATTGAGGTCAATAAGAAGCATAAGTATGAGCTTCCGACAAACGAATTAAGCATAATGCAAAGTCTTCAACATACCATAGGAGAACTTTAGAGAGTATATCTCTTGAATACCCATTCATGTCAACAAAATTGTTTTTTAATTAAAAAAATTTATCAGATATATACCAGTGCCCACGGTCGGAGTGAATCGTATCCTTTCCAGAGATCACGCCCATCCATATCAGTCATTGTGGAAGCCTTTTACATGAAGTAGGGAAGAGATAAATGCAAGTCAGTACGTCTCCTGAGATATGTGGATCAACTGACAACCCTTAGGATTTGAAGGCCCTAACTGTGCTTGATTTGCTATAGTTAGAAGGTTACCATCTACCGTTTCGCTAACGCCTCTTTGAAGTCTAGGGACGGGATATGACTAGCATTAAAACCATCAATTAGTAGTGGACTGTGGCATCTAAGTCCTCATAGAGAGTAACCATGGTTGAGACTAAACATGGTGTTATCCAGCCTCTTTACATTTCTGAGTTGCAATGGAACGCATAACATACCAACAAATCGACACGTAAAAATTTTTCAAAGCCTCGCCACATAAACTCGTGAAGATATCTTGTGAATAACAATTAGCTTGTTTTTCTACATAAAGACCACAATATAGACAAACAATAACCTGCAAACGTTACATGTGGGTATGTTCCGTAAAGTTCCCACAAACTTTTCTTTATGTAAGTACGGTTGAGAGAGTCTTACCATAAGGGAAACCTTGTCTATGTTATTATTACGCCACCTACATAAACTTTTTTTAACCTAAACAATTTATTTAAGTTTAAATAATGTCAAAACAACCTAATTATAGATAACTAGGACGACAGAATGGCGAAGGCTTTACCTATGATAATCGCCATTTGAACCTCTCCCTTAACCAGAGCATCTCCCGTGGCTCACACCTTACATAAACTGGTGTAAAAATTGAAGTTTATTAAAATAAAATTAATTAATTAATATTTAAAATTTAAATTTAAAAAGATATTAATACATATGACTCCTCCCTCAATACCAGATTTGTCAGAATTCTTATTTTCTCGTAATTTCATTATCATTTACGTGATAATCCTGGTCCTTTGCATCGTCAGGTCAACCCACTTAGTCATTGTAGGTCATACGCCGTGGGTTACACCTATGTCTCCGGAAACGACAGACTCGACGATAAATGCGTGATCATTACCGGAGCATTCTCTGGTATTGGGAAGGCAACGGCTATCAATTTAGCCAGATTAGGTACATGATGTTACTAATCGTCATAGGAGCACGTGTTTTCATCACTGGGAGAAATATGAAATTCAGAGAATCCGATATTGCCTTCATAAAGGAAAAGTGTCCCCCTAACAGTGTATCTGCCATGGAACTTGATGTCTCTGACTTTGATAGTATAATAAAATTCGTCAAGAGATTCAAAAAAAGTTAATTTAAATGTAATTTGTGAAGATGTGGGGAATGTTGATATTCTTGTGAACAATGCAGGGATCATGTGCCATCCTGAAGCTAAATCTGCCCAAGGGTTCGAGCTTCACTTTGCGACTCACTTCCTAGGTTACAGTGGACCTCATTTTAGGTCCTGTTCTTTTGATGAGAGCTTTGGTGGATTCGTTCAACCCCCAAAGTCGCATAATAAATGTGGTTAGTTCGGCGATGTCTCTGGGTCCCATTGATCCTGAAGATATCGAGAATTCGCGACCAGAGTATAATTCCGGGAATTCCTTCTCCCGCAGCAAATTGGCTCTGGCCATGTACAGCATCAAACTATCTGAGGAGATTGATGGTGGTTGTGTCTCTGATTGATAGCCGACCGCCTGACTGTGAACTGTGTGCATCCTGGGATTGTGATGACCGGCATCCACCGCCACATGGTTTTCCGAAAGAATTGGTTCATCAAGATCTCTAGCTACCCCGTCTGTCTACTTCTCATGAAATATTCCAACAACGTCGCGGAAACGATGGCAATGTTGGCCGCATCCCCTGAATTCGCTGAAAAGACGGGGGTATATGTCTCGTAGGTTTAGTTCTTACGTAAAGCGGGTCTTCGGTTGATGAGTTTCCGGAAGAAGCCAAGAATTATCCCTCACGGAAGGCCGTGTGTGAGTATGCGGACAATATTATAAAGGAGTATTTGGATCAGTTAAATTGAATTTGTGGTCTATAATAGTACTAATTTTAAATTTTGGTTTTTTTTGTGGTGGTTCTGACAAAAACTTTAGTAACATGTCAGGATCCGATTTTCTAGGGAGTGGCATTGCTGTTGACATGGTGATTCACTGGGAATCATGTTTTTGCGGGGGTCTTTGAAAGATTTCGAGGAATGAGTATTTCTTCAGCTTCCTCCGTTGAAGAGAGTCTGAATTATTTATTGACATAACCCGGGAAACGCTGAGAAAGATAGTAACCGAACTAGTTAGGTGATCTTGTAACCCCCTTTGCCCATATCTTGCGCTCATCGAGAGACCTCACTCCTTTCTTGAGGCGTCTGCACTAGTGCCTGCACTGGAAGTCGACGGGAAGGATGTCTGAGGAGAGAACGATCATTTCCCAACCGTGCCATGACGAACATAGTTGACTTCCTGATTCTGGATAGAAAAGGAGGAATCCGCCACCACTCCTTTGTATCGTCAACTCCCACGGGATAGTGTCAAGGGTAGGAGGACTAGTATTTATTTAAAAACTCTAAAAATTAAACAATAAAAAATAAAAATCAATAGAAATTTTGACTTTATTGACCTTAAAAAATTGAATTTTGACCTTTTTTGACTTTATTACTTTTGATTAATATAATATTTTTGATCAAAAACTACATTTTTATAAGTTTTAAACAATTATAAAAAACATATCAATTTTTGACTTTATTGACAATAATTAATTTTGACCTTTTTTGACTTTATAACTTTTGATTAATATAATATTTTTGATCAAAAACTACATTTTTATAAGTTTTAAACAATTATAAAAAACATATCAATTTTTGACTTTATTGACAAAAATCGCCCTACTAATCATTTTTACTGAGTCAGACTCCAGAAATCCCTCCCTGAAATTTCAAAGTAGGTCGCTATGTATTCAACAAGTTTTCCGTTAAGGTATGTTTAAGTAGTCTCAGCTCCTTTTATTTTCTTATAAGCTTTGGTACATCGAAGCAAGTTTTACGTAGCCCATGTTCTTTTTCACCAAGCAGCATATCAGTCCACCATATTTTTGAATGTGCGAACATAGGGCGTATCTGACAAATTCTTATTTGATATTTCCACGTAGTCAGTGATTAGACGTCCAGTGCTGTTTTAATATTCCCGGATATAAAGAAGTTTTATCAAGTTCCCCGGTTAGAGTTGGACACGTCTTTCAAGCATCATGTCCATCCATATACCGCATTGTGGGAACTCCCCCACTGGAGTAGGAAGAAAAGATCCCCTTTGGATGCCAGCAAGGGATTAGACGTCACCTGAGTTGCTGGATCCAACGACTAAGCCAGGAATTATGGAAATTCATTGTTGTTCATTATTTGAATGCAACATGGAATTTCCTAGAACTCCAGAGGTTCGTACAACGGGAGGAGCAACCGTCACATCACTGGGTACGTCAGCATACATTTGACATTTCAGTGATCTGGTCTTTCGAGTAAATATGCATTGGGAGCACTCTGAGGGAGGTTGTCTGAAGCAAAAGTGTTCGTACACGTGACATCCATAGTAGTGGCTTCCCCTCCACTGACAAAAAACCTGTCATTCCACCCGGTCGTTTTCCATCCCGTCTACACAGACAAATCATTATGCTTCCCATATATTGACAACACAACGAATTCTGCAAAAAATGAAGGAGTTACCCCCAAATGCCTTAAGGATGGCTATTTAAAAAAACATTCGAATATTAAATTGGCTCCCTAAAATACTAAATTTTAATTAAGAAGTTTCTTGCTGAGTATCCCCAGGGAGTTCATGGAGCCCGCTGGGGAATGGTGATATAGATTATTGCTTCACTCATGAGTGAGTCCGTTACTAATTAATGATTACAACGGAAATTTCGTCACTAGTTTATAATAATGGCTCAAATCAAGTGTTCCATCACAATCCCGATATAGCGGAAAGAGGTTGAGTTAACGTCTGGTTTATGAATTCCCATGGTAAGATTGAGACGTTTTTTATAGGCATCAGATCCATACATGGATTGTGGGAACCCTTTCAATGGAATAAGAAAGAGATAAATCTCTTTTGGATGCTGGCCAAACATTAGACGTCTCCTGAGACAGGTAGATCACCGACACATCATAAGACGAAATCCTTCGACCATGTTGGTAGCAATGTGGGAATCGAACCCACAACTAACCACGACTTGAGGGACAACACTGACCTAATTAAACCTCCTGAAAGTGTCAGAGAAAATGTGGTCGTGGACGTGATCGATCCATATTACTGTGTACAGGTTGAGCGCGAGTCATTTCCCAAGGCATGCCTGTCTCAACGTGACATTGAAAACGGACTTGCCTCCGCTGGCCATCAGGGGTAAAGGCAACCGCCCTTCCCCTTGGCTAATAAACGGAACCTTGTTTGGGACGCTACGTGTGTTGATGCGTACTCTCAGAAAATTTTGGCTGCTTCAGTCTCGGACCCAGGTGATGCTTCCAAGAAAGCCGACAGAGCAAGTACCGAAGCATTTCGGAGGATCACTTGTTTGTCCCATTTGCTGTTGCGATGTCAGGAATCCTTAGCACACAAGCTAGCGATCTCGGATCGGCTCAATAATCCAAAGGGTCACCAAGGATCACATGAGACTGGATGGCTTCGAGAGCGTATAGCTATTGTCAGAGAAAACAGCGCAACGACAACATGACAATCAAGCCCCCCAAATTAATTTAATTATTTTTATATAATTAATTATGTATATTTTTACCAATTTATATCAACGAGTAGTCAGCTAAAAAAATCACCTGATGACTCCCACTAATTACTTCATAATAGCATTAATTGTGCATAAGTAAAGCATTACTATATTTAATTATAGACTAATTGGTAATGTAAACAGAATATTTATATAGATAACATTAAATATCATCGGGGGACACAGTAGTGGAACAATTAGACATATTCTCCAATGACTCACACTACCATTAATAATACTAATACATTTGATTTCACAGCCTTTACTAGTGATTCTATAAATTCAGCAGCCTCGTGTCGACCCCTTCTATGGTATAATGCTGACAGATTATTTAGTGTCGTTAAAATAGAAGCCCTTAGCTTACAACCACCAACAAACCCATAGACATCCACAACCTTAATCCAATTCGGCAGAATCCCTAGTAGAACGGAATCCCTCTGTGAAATGTTCTACTTAACGACTAACAGTTACCTTCTTGGAATGATCACTTTCATCCGCAATATCAAGGACAGACCTTGTCAGTACTTAATCATATTAGCGAACACTACCATTGGAATCGGTTGCTACTTTGGACTGGAACTCACTGATAACCGACTTGTAAAGGGACTCAGCCTCAGTAAACTTCCCAAGCTTTAAATACGCTGAAGCCTGGAGTAAAATGATGGACAACCAAATTATTGGTGGTCTTCATAATATTAATGTCATCCTTTTCAGGGAGACTTCTGTAGATATCTAGGGCCCTCAAATAGTACCCCTCAACCTATGATATGACCACAATGTACCTCACTATACTTGCCTTGGTGCTGACAGATAAGAGCCAAGTTATTTAACTGTTTGGCCGTGTCAGGATGGTTGTGTCCCAGAGTCCCCTCTCGTATTTCCAACGCCCTCTTGCAGAGAGGTTCTGCTTCACTGTACTTCCCTCCCTTCCCAAGAGAATTGCCAAATTATTCAAAGTGGCGGCCACTGAGGAATGGTTGTTACCAAATATCTTCTCCCTTATCTGAAGACATCTCTCCAAATAAAAGGCAGCCAGACTGTACTGTCCCTGATCTCTACACGTGACTAACTCGTAAATACCGATAAGCTAATGCAAGAATGTTAAGTAAAGTGGCCACCTCCGGATGGTCTTTGCCAGAAACAGTCTCCAACTCACTGAGTGCTTGTTTACATAAAGGAACAGCCACTTCATATCGTCCCTGTGAGGCATACTGGACAACCAGACTATTCAAAGTCGCAAGATTGGCAGGAATGGGCTGTTGGATTTGATTAAAGTGATCTACAATACCAATAACAACTACCATATCCCTCATTATTTGCCAACTCTGTCTGCTTCTCCTCAGTTTGGTTGCTATTAGACTAAGAGTTACCACAACTGCAACCCTACTTGGACTCTCATTCAGGTCAATAATATATTTTAGGTGGTTATTTTCACTTTCCAACGTCGCTATTACGCCTTCCTGGTTAATTATCTGTTCTTTATAGGAATTCAAGTCCCCAAAAAGTGACTCCTTCTCAGACGTTAGTTGTTCAATTTGCAGCCTCAGTGAAGAGCAGAGGGACATTTGGTGATGAAGGAAACACATTGTTTTATCAATAAACTATAATTATTTAATATATGGTCGATAATATGTAATTAAGCTTACATTGCACTCCTGACAGGCATTTTCTATTGTATATTTGATAAAGTCGTGACAAGACTCCGTGTTTTGGTTAATGCTTTCACTGTGCTTTATTTCACGGTAAAGGTTCTCTAGGTTTGATAGAATTGTCTTTGTTTTCCCTTCCTCGGCAATATAATTCATAAAATTTAGTAACACAAATATATATTTCTATCCTGGCTGCATAAATTAATTTTGTATTTTTTTAATTTTATATTAATTTATTTATTTTATTATTTATTTTGTTAACTTGAAATGACAACCATTGCAAAAAAAGCAGGAAAACTGTCGATCATCTGCCCACGAAGTTGAGAAACTTCACAAATATGACTTGCTCGCAGATGAACTTTGGCTACTCTATGAATGCCAAGTGAAGATTATTCCAGTGGTTTTGACATGGAATGGAGTTGTCTCAAGATGCTTCAGAATCATATAATAAATTATCCATTGAAGAATCAACGAGGACTTACATCCAATCGGTTGTGCTTAAGAGAACGCTCGAGAGTATGCTCATTGAACATAAGCATGGGATAAGGTATACGATGAAGAGTACGCCTCTGCTACCTCCCAACTTGTAGAACTGGCATGCGTGAGGATAGCCCACTGGACTCAAAGAGATATTTCGACTGAAGCTGATGTGGAGATGGGGAATAACAGGGAATTGATGGCACACTCTTCTTCTAAGAGGAGAGGGATTACCAGCAATCTGGATTAAAATCCGCTTAATTGGTTAATTTACTCGTTTTGGTAATTAATTATTGGGGAAAGTCCATCTCATGCTTGTTCTGTGAGATTTGCACTTCTGTCTCGAGGATCGACCGTATAAACTCTCTCAGATGTGAAACCATATGGCTCATGCAAGCCAAGTGCTTTCAACTAACTTGTCATCGATATCCCTTCCGTTTTCTTCCATTCCCTTCAAACATTTGTAGCGGTTAGAAAAATTGTAAAGGATTTATCAATGAAATTCGGAATGCGATCGCGTGGCGACTCATAGACCTCTGTGAACTGAGATGGTTCTCAGCGGTTTGGAATCGCCATTATTCGTGTCTCAGCAGGTGGTGCTTGATTTGATTCTATCTTTCAATAAATATTGGTGTTTATCACTTTGTGGTTACTCTCGTGATTAAGGAGGCATCGTAACGAACCCATGTCCAATATCAATCGTCCAAGTATTACAGACGTCAAAAACAAGATCCTGAACTAAGGAACTTACTAAAGACATCACATTGATATTCTACTATAATAATCCCTATGGACTATGTCGACAACCTCTTCTTAGGCAGCTTTGCACTCCTAGGAAACTCAACTTCCCCAAATCTCGCATTGATCAACGTTTTAGATAAACTCCTATTCCATCCTCTTTCCCGAATTTCATCCCTCGTCACACTTAAGAACAAAATCATTTGTGGAGACTTTAATGCAAGACATCATCTTTGGTCCACATAGAAAACTCATGAGGTGGACATGATAATTGTGGATCTGGGCAGTTTTTCCAATTCAGTCGTCACCCCCTGATCTCTATTATTATTAGCACTTTCACGAGAGCCATAATATTTATAGCCCCCGCATGTTCAGCAAAAAATTCTCTTCGAGTGAGCGTCTCCATTTCTCTTCAAGTGAGTTATTCATTCGTCTTATTTCTGTCCGTTCTGTTTTCCCTGTTCACGGTAAGGAACCATTTCCCAAGTATAACTGGTGGTTTTTCTAGTACATGTTCCAGGAGTTCTTTGTCTTCAGAGATTAGGTCGACATCATCAGCATAAATCACTTCTTCCATTTTTCCTTGGTATAATGGTCTCAGTTCCCTCATAGCGGCCTCCAAGTATATTGTGAATAGTAGCGGAGAGAGGGAGTCTCATTGAGGAGTGCCTGTGTTTGTTTCAAATTTTTTTGAGTAGGTTTTTCCAACTCTCAACTTTATAACGTCTGCATCTTAAGTCCTCTAATCAGTTGGTCTGTCAAACACGACACAGAGACCAAACCCGATCTTCTTGAAGTTCAAAACACGACTTCACTAAGACATCTGCCGGCCCTGATTAAGCTTCTCAATTGATATACTTCACCCAATACGTTGGTACATATGTTAGACTCTTGGAGGACCACCAAGGAAGTCATCCATCTTCTGAATATGTGCCCTTAATAAAGAGATCAAAGATAAGCGTTTCCCCTGTTGGTCCTTGGAAACCCCTTAATGAAAAAGGTCCGCAAGAAGATTAATCTGACTTTTACCACTGAACTACACAATGATGTCTACTAAATTTTCTAATGAAGTATTATCTCCCAATTTTTCAAGGGAATGATCAAATAACTGGATCATGTTTACTTGATATGACGTCAGTCAAGTGATCTTATCTCCGAAGGGCCCCTCCACCACAATCATAAAGTGAAGCAGTTTCCAGACACATTTTGCATAGTAAATGATAATAGTCGTGAACTAAGTGAAATAATTGCAAAGTAAATGGAATTATATTTTCATGGAGTTTTTGTGATTTCCGAATTTATTTCCACAAATTTGTGCGCATCATTTCTGTCAAAAGGGGAGTTCTTTTTTTTTATCAAAAATACATCAAAGAGAAGCATTAACATCAAAGAAAAATAATAATTTTTAGGATTAAATTAAAGTTCTATACGGCGCAGAATCATGGATACTGAAAAAGGCGGATAGACGAAAAATTGATGCTTTTAAACTTTGGTGCTGGAGGAGTTTATTAAGAATCCCTTGGACTTCCAAAATAACAATGGTCCCCATGAAGCACACGCATATGAAATGCATGGTTCGATGTACTGTGAGTAGAGCGTTTTAAGTATAGGGTGATGTCCAATTTTCCATAGACTTGTCAGGCATTTCAGAAGGTTGATTTTCTTCTCACATTTGTTCAGCACGTTAGTGACGTGTCTCGAATAGTTCATGTGCGTATCGAAAGTTAGACCCAATATTTTTTGCCATTTGCTGAATGGCAATCCTCTTCCCTCCACATTAACTTCTATTGTCCTGTTCGACAAGCTGTAACAGATTTTTCGGTGTTGATTGACATCCGATTTTCATTAAACCATTCGATTAGTCGATCGAGGTGTTGTTGTATTCTTGATGGAGATTAGCCTGAGGGCCGTGGGGAGATAAACCTGAGGACGAAAATTAGCAGTCTTTATTTAATGGCAGGTTTTTATTTTTCTCAATTATTAAACTATTAGAACTCAGATGCAAAAATAAGGAACGAAGTTCAAAAGCAGTTTCCAAAACTCATACATGAACATCTAAAGGAGATTCATTTTGCCAAAATCCTAAGATAGTATATCACATAAACATTTCTACGTCGATGAGCATCTTAATGGAAAAAGACATCAGGCACTAAGCAACAAATTATAGAGACCACTCAACATTTGATGAGATTAAATTACCTCCAGATGTAATTATGATAAGATGGGGGAGTTTCTTAAAAACGGCATTTTATTATTCCGGAAATCTCGCTGCAATGAAAGACAGTGAACAATTTTGAAGACGATGCGATTATTGTTGCCAATTTGAAGCAATCAATAATGAATGAAAATTTGGTTCATGAATTTTTTGAAATTACGAAATATCAATGGCTAAAATCTGATTTGAGAGTTATGCAGCTTTTGAAAATATCAGCTCTATTTCGGTAAAGAGGGAAATTGAAAATTATTTTATTGAAAAGTACACTGTAAATGCTTGCAAGGATATATGTGCTACGACAACTACGAACAAATTGCAAAATATTCTGGAAAGACTCCATGAATGGTTGAAAAGAAATTCAATGTCAACGTCCACAGAAAAGTACTTTACCTCTCTGTACGTCAAATAGAAGGCTATCAAGCTATTCGGCTGAACTATTTTTTAATGGTGAACTAATCTCAAATGAGAAACAAGCCAAGATTCTGGGAGTAACATTTGACACCCTCATAAGCTTCAGCACACATGTGTCAAACGTAATCAGTGCCTCGGCACGAAAGCTTAACTTTGTGAAGGTGCTCGTCTTAAAATTTAAAGGATCCTCAATCTGTTCATTATCAACGTTATACACCCAATTCATAGAGCCAACTATAAGTTTTGGATGTGCAGCTTGGGGAACAAAACTTGCCAAAACAAACATGGATAAGATCAACTCCCCGAATCCAATATGACTAAAACAATCCCCCGACTCACAGGACTACGAATAAGGGCAACCCCACTTGAGGTCCTTGTGAGGAATTCCGGCGGCATACTCACCCAAAATAGAAAACCGCCAGAAGAACGGTGTTATCGAAAATGTGTCGGTTCCCGGGAACAAGATTGGGAAAAGATGAGAGATGCCGGGATCACCTGATAGGATTTTCCTTTTATTTAGTTTGCCTGGTGATTTTTGACATATTAGTAATAAAACAGATCAGTAAGAGGACCAAAGTGTAACATTGTAGCAGCAAGATCAATGCCCACAAGATTGGGTGTTTCTGTTCCCTTGAACTCGTATATTAAACCTGATGTAGAGAGCGGTTCAAATCTTTGTCCCCACCAGTCCTCGATTTCCCTCTTGTCGGTTTAGGATCACTAGTTAATTGGAACATTCTCTTAACCAGGTGATAACAAAAAGAATAATACACACTCAGGACTATATTCGTGGGAAATCCGGACAGTTTGAAGACTGACTCTGAATACAGGAAACATCAGGATACGGAACTCAACTACCTGCATAAAACTTCAAAAATCGAGAGATCATTCAGAAAATTATGCACACACAGAACACCTAGTTAACCAACAATCACAGAATGACTCATCTTTGGAAGAAACAAGAATATTAAAATTCATAACCAACCACAAAAAGGCAATAGAATTTCCAAACCATTTAACAAGAATCTACGCTGTGAGAGAATGATCATTAAAAAACGTTAATAATGCCGTAATCCACGGCAAACGTCAGATCACACATATACGTACCGTAAAGGACAACAGAAAGTCTTATGAAGTCATTCGGTTCCTGAGTCGTACTTGTCCTTAAATAATGAATTTCTTCCAACGAACAAACATTCAAAAATCCTCGGAATTGTCTTTGACATGTCTCTGCTTAAAAAACGTAGAACAGCTCTACACAGAAGTCAGACAAAAATCAAATATTTCGGAAGCGGTAGATGGGCACTTTTATGACCAACAAAAACAATGCCGACGACGATCAGGTATGCCTAAGATTGGGAGGCGTTTCAGAGAAGGACTACAGGAGATTGCTTGGGGTAAGAACGAATGGAGGATGACGTCGTTGTTCAAAACTTGTCTCGCTTTACAGTGAACAACATTTAATATGAGATGCTATAAACCCTGCTTGTTCGGGAAGGTTTTATTATTTTTCAATCTGCATTACGTAGAACTAATGATTCCGCCCATATCTTCCCATCAGTCTTATTGGAGTTACCTTTTCTGCTATTCAACCTCTCTTATCATGTAGTCAAGTAGGTTACCTGCGTATTTGTTTTGTAAGATCTCACAATTAAATAATAGGTGGCTCTTCGACCAGTCGTTTAGGTCTCAGGCATAAGTGTCACCTGTTCCTCAACCCCTTGGCACATTCTTTGGGTTCCCACTTATCAATAACAAGTTTGTATGCTTCATCTTTTTTAAATCTCTTATCTTTGATGTGCTTTTAAATATTTGTAGGATACTTTCTTCGTAAAACACAGCATAGTGGTACTGGTATATGACCCCTAAGCAATTATAGTACCCCCTAAGCAATTATTCTTATAAATTCTTGATTTAATAATTTTTTTTGATTTAATAATTTTTTAGCGCTAATAGATTTGTTTAAGTTCTAGAAACAACTTGCTCCACTTATCACTAAATCACCGTGAGACTGGCGTTGCAAGGGACAAAAAAGGGCCACCTTGACATCAATTGTAACCAATCAATGAACATGGAACATCACTACCCCCGTCAGAAATCTGATTGAGCTAATTATTGCCCTAGGATCACATGGACAAAAATAAAACAGATAAATTGGTGTTGGTCATGTAGCGATGGGCTTTAGGTTTGATCTGCTTGAAGGATTCTTTCCTGCTCTTTGCCTTCTTCAATTCCTAAAAAACATCATATTATCCATCTCTCTAGGGAGACGCCAAGTGCATACACAAAGAATCCCTTTCTTTCTTACTCTACAAAAGAGGTTCCCAACAATGTAAATAGCCGTGGGAAGAAAGTCTCACTCAGACGGTGGGGACTGGAATCAATAATGAGGACAATGATTGAGATATCAAAATATTTAAAAAAACCAAAATTTAATTAAAATTAACTAAATATTAATTCACTATCAGAATCATTTATAATTTGAATATTAATTTCATTAAATTGGCGATTATACAATTTCAAAACACACATCCTTTCAGTTTTAGCAATCGAATTCAGAGGATCCAAGACAATTATATTTTCGAGATCTTTCAGGGACTTGGTGTACTTACGGAGATTCTAAATTACCAAGACGAGTCAACCTTATAAGACAACGCTCTCCTATAGAGTGCCTTGACATTGGTAGGGCTCTGCAAGAGTACAAGATCACACTCTCTTATCGCTTGTTTATACTATATTTACGCTAATAGCTTACCTCCCCCGTTTGTAAGTAACACAGGGAGATGTTCAAATTAGCAGTCAGGTCGTTCGTTCTGAGACAAATACATTCACTGTACTTGTCTATTGCATTGGAATAGTCTTTCTGAAATTACTCCAACCAAACTCGTCTAAAATATTCGTTCCCCTCCAATCTTAAACTCTCGTAATAGCCGACTATCGATTTTGGTGGTGAAGTGGGGAAGTGTAAAATATTCATTTTCTCCCGTATTTTGCTTGAAAATTCAATATTTTTGGTTTTTTCTTTCCAACTTTCTCCATAAAGGTTCTTTAAAACCGCAGAAATGCGTTCTGACTCATTTTCCGATGTAATTCTTAGTTCTTCGGGTCCTTTCGAGAATTTGGCACGTGCTGCTTGGTAGTCGGAGTAACTCAAAAGATATCTACGATCCCCCAAAATCTTACTTTTCGATCCTTTCAAATAATCTCGCTCGTTCCAGGTAAACAATCCCACCAGAGTCGAAATTTGTAGCCAAAAATGTTAAATCAGAAATTGCCTGCCAAATTTCGTTCAAAAAACCATAGCACTTCGCCCTCCTCATAAGAACATCCTTAAATAAGGGACATCTGCCTTCGTCTCCCTTCAGAACAGTAGCGAGCCAAGATAGCACTTCAACTGCTTGAGAATACTCCTTATTCGTCTCCATTCTATCAACATCCCCAAGGATGACTGTAAAAGTGTCTCCTTTTTTCGATGACTGTTTGGACTCCTTATTCCCTGACTCTGATATTTCCGTTATTTTTAGCTTTTTTCCATTTTTGAGTTTCTCCTTGCAATTTTGCATCAATTCGTTGGCGCAAGGGTCATCGGACTTGATTTTAGTGTAAAGTTCGAGATTTTGAAGAGCCATTTTATAGTTTTTCAGTTCATAAAGGCATCTTCCTTTCTTAGAAGAGATCGAAGATTATTTTGATCTTACTTCCAAGATTTGTCGAAATCCTTCAATGCCTCTTCATAGTTGAGCTTCTTCATGTCTGAAATAATATTTTCTGTTACAAGTTAGTCCCCTGTTGTTGGCTGCAGCCTCAGTCCAATTGGTGGACAAGCTTAGTGAGTAGTACTCCAACGCCTCCTCCCACTCTCACATCGATATGCCTCTGATTCGGCCACATTTTAACCTCATTTCCCTTTTCTTTGTAATCCTGTGCCTTCCCTACTATTTGTGATCTTGTAAGTGACTTTGTGTTGAACTTTAACTTTGACGATCTCGTCTCCTTCTTTGATAAATCGAATTTTTTCTAATTATTCTCACAACTTTTACAGATTCTCTGATTGGACCCGAATACTCGGAAGCTCTACTTTCCCTGTCTCGTTTCCTCAGCTAAGATAAATTACACTGTAACCTCAAATTTATCATTTATTTCCTGTAACTCCGATTTATCCAGTGAGCATCTGTTTCCTGGGGGTTTGTCCTTATTAATATTTTGGTAAACAATAAACAAGGAAACTGCCTTTTGGGGTTCAAAAGTTTTATTTTTTCCTCGCAGCAGTTTTCAAGAGCTTCGTAATATCCTTGAGCGGGGGATTTTGGTTGAGACTTGAATGTACTTTAGTATTTTATATATTTTTTCCAATTCTTTGAGGTCACCACAGCTTTCTACATATTTAAAGTCAAAATGTTCAATCAGAATGTCGTCAAACATTACGTTGCTAAGGTTTTAATATTTAATTTTGTTAGCAGCCGACAGGCTCATCATAGGTTCGATTATCACTTTATAAGGTTTCAAAATTAGAAATTGATGCTCTTCCACATGATGGAAGACTCAGGGTTCAATCAGGGGGATCAGGAGTGGGACTGGCTATCAATGAATTTGCTGTCTGCATCCAAGTCTCAGTTCACGCTATTTACTACGGACAGAAGATTTAAAGGTGGACTTGGGATAATCATTGGAAACATTCCCATCCCTTATACACGAACACGAAAGATCCTTGGAGTAACTTTTGAGTCTCTGATGACGTTTGCCAGTAACACGGAGGTGCTAACCCCTTCCCTCCTACTGCTTGTATCAGCAAAATATATCTTCAAGTTATTGCGCCGACGATTGAATATGCCTGTTCTGCCAAGAGATTCGCCATTCCTTCTACGAAAGTGGAGTGTGTGAATTCTCTCAGACGGAAGATCATGAGCCACATACAATCAGACTCCACATACGTCCCCAGTCTGCTTTCAAAGGAGGCGACGGTGAGAAATTGCCAGGGTTTTTTTTACGTTTTTGCAAGGAACTGGCAAAACCATTCAAGGAAAAGGTGCCGAGGAATTTTGGTCGGTTATAAAAAAAGTGCACGCCGATTGAATTCCTATGCAGAAGGAAGAGAAAGCGCTTCCGGATTGCAGTTGGGTCATCAGAAGACCTGAAAAGAGTTCAGATGTTGTTGGAGGCTGGGATCACCTAATTAGTTGTTTTGACCTATCTTTCTTGGTGGCCTTGGAGTTAAATAAATAAAAAAAAATAAAAAAGGAGTAGGAATTAATAATTTAAACAACAAAGTAATCAAAAACTTATAACAAAACCGAAACTCGTAATAATCAGATTGGAATCAATAATACCGCAAAGGTGGTTGGACTCAAATGACAGTAAACTGATCTCCCCCATAAATAAACCAATTAAAATATTGGTAGTCAACTCAACCACTTATACCTTTGTTGAATTCCCAACCAGTTTTGTCTTATAGTTATATACTAATTTTCCCCCAAATTCAAGACTAACAAGGCCAAGGCAATGCCTGTCTTACTCAATTCTCTCATCCACACACACGTGCTCCCATTCTTCTCATAGAAAATACCTGATTTCCCCAACTCATCGTTATCCAGTGCCAGTATATGCTCGTTTTTAGCAATCCGATCAAATCCGAGTCCAAACGAGACACATCTGTGGAAATCATCAAAGGATCCGCCAAAAAGGCCCAAATAATAAACTGGGTCCTCTGCGCATTGTAACTGAGTCCATAGGAACCAACAAGAAGCTATAAACAATAAATACAAAGTCCACCATATCTGGGTCATTGAACTGTCCAGGAGCTGATATCTGCAAAAAATCTCCCTTATTTTTTACATAAAGAGACATTATGGAAACTAAAGAGTCCCACGTGTCATCAACATCGTAAACATTCCTCCAAGTTTTGCAAAATTTAGCCACATTTTTGTAGTTTGGCTTGAATTACAGATACTTTTACATTTTCCTCATATAAAGGCCAACAACAAGAAAATAAAATCGGTCTCCCACTTTCGTTCAAATATGAGCTAGTCAGAGCGAACCCAATAATAAGGCCACGTGACTAACCAGCGTCAAATAAATCTTGGTTTCCATAGCATCCATCCATTTTGAGGTAGTCAACTCCCCATTCAACAAATGTTTTAACATCCTTCTCTATATGTAGAAGAGATCCCGGATATCCCTGACACGTGAACAACCCCATATCCTCGTAAATTCCGAATTTAAGTCCTTTGTTGTGAATCTGTGATTGATCACCACAAAGTTTACATAATCTGATAAATATTTTATTCCACTGGGAATCTCTTCCTGTCGGCCACCAACAAGTCAGAGTCCCTACTTTTTTCCATCCAGCAATCATCAATGATGATGTATTCATACCCAGAATCCCTTAGTCCGGTGGAGACCATATAATTTGCTGTTTTTATCACTAAATCTTCACTATATGTGATTATTTGGGATACTTGAGACATCCATTCGGATTATCATCACAGTTAGTATTACATCTGACATATTGCCAACTCAACCATCCCTTTGGGGGAACTCTTCCCACACCGTTATCACGATTATTACATATGTTTATAAGAATTAAGGTTAACATAATTTTATTTTTAAATAATCGATCAATAAAATTTATTATTATTTACTCTTTTATTTTTAAAATAAATTTATTTTAAATTTTGACATTTCAACATGATCTCCTCTACGTCCAAAACTGACACCCAATAACTCAGATGGTCAGCATCGTAGTATGACTTAAATCCAAGGCTCGCATAATAAGAGGACCATATACCTTTAATCACCCAAGACTCATAAAGATGTACTTACGTTGACTATAAGAGAACACGTTGGAGGAATTCAAGTCTTTCACTGAACGGTCTCTGGAGTTTGCTGTTAACAAGTATCACTCATTTAAAGAAGCTCTGTCTCATTCAACTCGGTAATTCCAACCTCCGCTAGTAAGGTCATACCGAAGTGTTTTATTCCCAACTTCAATCCGTCCTTCAACCGGAAATCTTTTCCTTGATCCTGAGAAGAAAATATTGAAGAGATCACATCCCAAAAATATCGATGGTTTTACTCAGTTGTCCGAACTGAACAAAACCATAGGTTCGCTCATCACAAAGGAAATGGGCATAATTACAAAAGCTAACCCAAAAAGATTCTTGATGATTAGAGGACCTGTCAAACTGATTCAAATCTCTTCAGGAAACAATCTCCAAGTGGGGGTTATGACTTGAAGTTTTATTCTTCTATTAGTCACCTTAAACGGCCTCCATCTCGCACCTTCACGAAAAGAAACTGAAAGTAAAGGAGTTCCCATTTTATCAAATCGATACAACTAGACTAATTAACCTTATCAAAAATACGCGAAACTCCCCTGCGAAAGGACCTCACGACCTTCCGATTTAATGGCTATAAAACACAAAAAAATCATTTTGTTATTTTTTAAATTTAATTAATTTTTTTAATAGTATTTGTAAATTTTGTTATGTGAAGAACACCCGAATACTCGGATCATTACTTGGCGATTCAGAAGATATCACACGACGAAAGATATTGGAACACAATAGCACTTAAAAATTACATTCTAATGAGAAAGAATCAAATTCCTACTAAGATACGATTACGCTTATATAATGGATTTGTCCGACCAGTCTTCATGTACAACGCAGGTAATTGGGGAACATCAAAGAAAGATATGGAACAACCTGACTCGTTTCACAGAGGCCAACTAAGAAAACTCTTGGATACTCCCAAAGAAAATCTCAAACAATGAATTATACAGACTGACTGATTGTGGACCAATAAGCCTGAACTTACTTGAAGCCCGTTAGCCCCCATTTGGATATATTCTACGGATGGGTGAACAGACACCCTTCAATGCTGCCATGGAAGAATTTTTCGGCCATACTGTATCTCCTGCATTCAGGTGACGTCCAAGAAGTTATCTTCCAAGGACACTTGCGGCAGATTACGCAGTGATCGGGGGAAAACTGATAGCGCGGACGATTTGAACGAATTCAAGAAACGAGCACGACAGCGAAAAGGATGGAGTAACAGAAAGGATAATCGAAAAGCATGGCACAAGCGAAACCATAAGCAGTGTTTTACAATCAGCAATCTTTGTTAGAGCATGTGATTCAGATTTTAATATTTATGAAGAATTTCTCGGACTAGTACCAATACAAGATATTACTACAAGTAAAGATATTTTTAAGGGAACCCCCAAGTGGTGGGGAAAAGTTGATGGCTCTTTTCGCTTTTTTCCTGAATGGGTGACACCTTTTCGGATGAGCCACAAGACACCACGTTAAGCACATGTCAAGAGACTACGCTCCACAATCAACACAATATACCGGAAACTATATTTATGATTAAAATTGTCCATATTAATGATTCGAGAATTGTCCATAGGAAATTCTAATTTTTTTATATTGCCAAAAAGTAAGGAAAACTGAATCCTTAGTACAATTTCAATGAACAAAGTATAAATTATTAGAATAAAAAATGTAAAAAAATATTTAAAATAAAAAAAAGTTTTATTTAATCGCAGAAGATACTGGGAGTAACTTTTGATACTTTCCTCTGCTTCTCAGCCCATGTGGAATCTATCATATCAACCTGTGCAAAGAAGATCAATTTTGTAAAGGCCTTTCTTTGGAACTGTAGAGGAATTTATCCGCCAGGTATCGGGACCCTCTACAAGCAGTATGTCGAGCCAACAATAGGCTATGCATGTGCTGCACAAGGATCTAACCTGTAGGCAAAAATTCAAGAGATCCAGTCAAGAGCAAAAAAATTACTGGAAAAATATACAGATAAAGAAATTGCCCCCAGAGCACTCGAGTCTATCATAGAGGCAACTGGAGGCAATTTCAGAAGAGGAAAGGAAAAAGACCCCCGTCCGTATAGAAAATGCGTGGGATCACGGTCGGAGCATCGAAAAAAAATGGCCCGATTATTGAGAGATGCCGGGATCACCTGAATATTAGTTATTGGTTAAGACGGTGTTTCTTTGGCTTAAATAATAATAAAAAAACAAAAAAGTCATAAATCGTTGTCATAAACACATCAAAACAGGATATTGCATGAATATCTTCTCTAGCAAATGAATGAAGACATTTAATTGTTCCTGTCTTTTTAAAACATTTTTGTATTGTGTCTTTTTCATTCTATGCGTGAGATACCATAATGACGACTTTCTGTAAATTCACAAAAATTCTTTTCCAAATTAAAGGCATATAATCAAAATTAAACTTTTTTCTATAAAAATGCTTAAAATTTTGATTGAAGATGAACAGTTGTGTGAATAAAATTTCAATGTTTTCAAAAAATTTCGTTAAAACGTGGCTTGGAGATTATCAATCAGTAAAAAAACTTTTTTCCGTAATATTTTAATTCACCACTAAGATGACTGATGATAACATTAAAAAGTTCTGTTGTCATCCAAGCCCTTTAATTTGCATAGTACAATATTTTTCAAAATCAAAATCTGTTAAAATTGTTTTAGAAAGAAAAACTGAAAAGACACCGACTGGTTCAAGCATGGAGGTGTGTCCGGCGGCGTCCAAAGCTCGCTTAACGACCACGTTCAAGGACATACGTGTGATCTGCCTGCACTCTTCATGCAGGAGAGAAGGTGTAGGCCAAAATAGTCGATCTGGTAAACATCGGGATGGATGGGGCACACAAACTTTTAATTTGAGTCATAACTAGATCCCAATACATTCATCATCCAGAAAGGTACCCAAAGCTTCATTAGGAATAACGTTGAGATAGGCACCGCTCCTGGAAGACGTCTTCGACTACAAACAAGCACGGCGATGTTGGTTAGATGACACCAACAGATCTTCAAAAGATCTCAGACATCAGCATCGTACAGACCTAACTGAGAGAACATGGAATCTGGGGAAAACTTATACGTACGGCTCCAGGCCTCACGAGCATGACAGGCGTCCTGGTCAAGGCGGGAGTGTAGAATACTCTTGACAAGGTGTTACAAGCAATTATTTTTAATTCAATTTGCGAACAACAATTAAATTATTCGCAGATTAATTGATATGACTGTGACATAAAATATTAAATTAATTTTCAAAAACGGTATTTTTAAAAAATGTTTAATTTAATTTCCGGATAGTTCTTTAAAAATACACAGGAGAAAGCCTTTGGTATGGGATGCTACGTGCGTCGACCCACTTTGCCCATCCAACGCAGTAGGGAGCCCCGTAGACACATTGTGAGCCTCGATGGTTCTCCAGTTGATCTCTGTTGCAATCGTGAAAGGCAACGCAACGTCGATTATGTAGGCGGGGATCATTATTGATTGATTTTTGTGTTTTATCTAAAATAAATAAAAATTAAAAAAATAAAAATTATTGTAAATTATAAAAAAAATGATTCTATTTTTGCCAGCACTTAGCTGATAGATTCTTGCACTTGTTTCGAAAAGCGATATTGGGAAAAACAATAAATGACCTTTTACTGTAGAAATACACTATTTTAAAAGAATTCAAATATCAACCGTTTTTTTCTTATTTTTAGTTTCCGGTTGTCGTTGTGTGTTGTTGTTTTTCGCATATTGTGATTATTTTCCTATTTTTGACTTTCTCTTATTGACTATTTCGCCTATTGAGACTATTCTCCTATTCTTGATTTTCGCCTATTGTTGATTCAGTGGAATGTTACTCGAAAAGTCATCGTCTAATTGCTCTGCCTGCAACATGAGCAATTTGAGAAAGTTTGGAATTTCTTGTTCTGCCTGTGGAGTCTTCTTTCACCTCGGGTGTTTGAAGCTCTCTCAGGCCTCTATCCGTGCTCTTGGGGTATGGCACTGCCGCTCGTGCCTTGGAATTGGTTCGGGGTTTCCTAATGGTCACGCGAGTGCATGTACCTCCGGGGCAAACCTTTCCAATTTGGATCCAGATTCGCTGCTCAAAATTATCAATGAACGCCGGTCATCGAGGAGTATCCCGGTGAAGATCCCTAAAGCAGCCGCCCCCTAGCTGCCGAAGCCTTAACCAAAGCAATCGACGATGCACTCCGCTCCGACTCTATAAACGACTGGATACGTTTGTTTAATTTTGCTCCTTTCGCTCTTGGCTCCTCTAGAGATCGCAATGGGAAGGAGTCTCTCTCGATTGAGATGAAGAACAACATCCGCGCATTTATGGATGGAACTCACTTTACGGACCTCACGTCCTTCTGCATCCGTTCAACTGAGACTCGGAGTTCAACTCGGGAAACGGAGATTCTTCGCCTAAGAAAGACCGTACGATCGAAGTTGCTTGAAGGAGGAACCCGATCCGCATTGAAGGCCCTCTCACTCTCAGATGGACCACGCAATCCAACCATTGATACTTACAAGACGCTATTGGGGAAACATCCACCCTCTCCGAATGACCTACGCCATTGCTCGCCCCATCAGAAGCGACCCCTTTGACCACGTCGCCTGAGGATGTCATCACGGCGTTATGGAACTTTGCACCAAGTAGCTGTGGAGGTCTCGATGGCTTAAGGCCCGGCCATCTTAAAGACCTTATTTCACCGACTATTGGAGACCAAGCAAGTCGTCTTTCATACTCACTCACTTCTCTTATGAACAGGATATTATCTGGACATTTGCCTGATTTGATACGTCATATCTTGTTTTCGGCTAGTCTGATTGCCGTCGACAAGAAGGGAGGTGGAATCCGCCCGATCGCGGTCGGATTCACTTTCAGAAGACTAGCAGCCAAGATTGCTTCCAGATTTTCTACGTCAATCTTGTCAAAATCCTTACTTCCCAGTCAAGTTGGAGTCGGAGTTCGTCTTGGATGTGAGGCAGCCGTTCACTCCGTCAGAAGATTCAGGAACAGCAGCATTCAAGACTTTAAAAGGCACATTATGGTAAAACTGGACATCAAGAACGCTTTTAACAGCTTAAGAAGAGACTGCATTCTGGAGGCCTGCAAGGAAAGATGTCCGTACATATTTGAACTGGTCAATTATTCATACGGAAAACCTTCATCACTATTGCACGGGGATTTCATAGTTCCATCGTCCTCAGGTGTTCAACAGGGCGACCCCTCGGACCACTGCTGTTCTCCCTCGGCATTGAGAGGATCACGAAGCTCTCTAGATGCCCACTCAACATCTGGTACCTCGATGACGCTGTCTTAGGAGGTCCCCCGGAAACGGTCTTCCAGGACTTAGAAGTACTCACCCCGCGCTGTCCGAGGTGGGTCTTCAGTTGAATATAACGAAATGTGAAATAACAAACTGTGGTCTTGCTGACGATGACTTCTCTTCAATTGTTCAAAAATTTTACTCCTTGTTTCCCGGTGGGATTTCGACCCCTGAAAATGAATTGATTTTTCTTGGATCCCCGATCACTAGTAATGCGATGAAGCATGTCCTCCTTGACAAAAAACGACTCCTATGCGATTCGCTGGAAAGATTACAGCTGCTGGACTTGCACACAGCACTATTCCTATTGAAAAGAAGTCTCAACATCCAGAGAATCTCCTATCTACTAAGGACAGCTCCATATTATTCTCAACTGGAGCTGCTCGAGAATTTTGATTTGTCTCTCCTCAGCTCGACGGAGCAAATATTTAATGTCCGATTCGACGATGATACATGGATGCAGGCTACACTCCCAGTTAGATTCGGGGGTCTTGGAATCCGTCGAACTTTGGACGTCTCACTTCCCGCTCATTTATCATCACTCACGGCCTGCGAACCTTTGGTCAGGAGGATTCTACACTCCCCACCCGAATTCTCAACTGACCAAGAGATAATCCACGCACGAGAAGCCTGGAATGCCACCAACCTCCCCCTGCCTCCTTCCCAAGATCGCCAGCGAAACCTGGACAACTTATTATGCTGGAAATCATTTGGACTCCTACTGAATCTGCCAATCAGCACCGACGCGCTTGTTTGCTTTCGGGGGCTTCCCCTGAGAGCGGAGCTTGGCTAAACGCCATCCCCAATGGAGCTTTGGGCACTTTTCTGGATGATGAATGCGTTAGAACTGGTATCTCTCTGCGGCTGGGACTAAAAGTATGTGTACCTCACCCGTGCCGATGTGGCATCCTGATAGACTGCTATGGCCTGCACCCTCTCGCCTGCAGGAGGAGCGCTGGCAGATCCCCAAGGCACAAGGCTCTGAATGAAATTGTCAGGCGAGCTATGGATGCTGCTGGATACTCGGCCATTCTTGAACCGGTCGGGTTATGCAGAAGTGACGGGAAACGACCGGACGGGATGACCATATTTCCATTTGAGGCCGGGAAACCACTGGTTTGGGATGTGACATGTACAGACACGTTCGCCCAGAAAAATCTTCACGAGAGTGCTACAAGGGCCTGTTCAGCATCCGTAAAGGCGGAGAAGGCCAAACTCGTTAAATACGCCGACCTTCCCGATGATGTCAAATTTGTTCCCCTTGCTATGGAGACTTCCGGATCCTACTCCCCCTCTACACTCGAGTTTTTCGGACGTCTTGGAAACCGGATCACCTCATGCACTGGAGATCTCCGCGAACGCCGCTGGCTATTTGAGCGAATTTCGCTCGCAATTTTGAGAGGGAACAGCCACGCGGTGAGAGCGGCAACTACCTGACTTCTATTGTTTAAATTAACCTTAAAAATATAAAAAAAATAAAAAAAAAAAAAAAAAAAAAAAAAAAGTTTCCGGTACTTGTAATAAGATGACAGAATGGATGGGAATAGTAAAGTTTAAAAGTATGTTATCGAAAAATCAATTTTCTTGGAGGTTGACTCATTGTGTCCCAGCAAACTATGAATATTTAAAAATATTGTTTTTTGTTAAAATAATACTAGTTAGCTTCAACCTATGGATACTTGCATGATTAAAACTTTCAAGAAACATTTACCAAATACAAGCTACTTTATTTGACAGACTTATTGGAAAAATAAAGTACTTCATAACAGACAAATCTACATCGTCAATAATATTCATAAGAGAATGCAATCCCATAGATGGTTGTCTTTTCTTCAACGTACTCTCCGTCGTATTGTATATGTAGGAAATCCCATGGGCTCCGATTATTTTAAAGTAGAAGAAACGATCATGCATAAATATCTTGAACGTATGAGTGAGGATAATCAATTTTTGTTAATTCTTTACTCTGCAATGATCAGGCATTTATATTTTCTAAACTAATAAGAATCAAGTGTAATGTCGGGCATAAAGGCCTGATACTTTGGTTTGATGAGTAACGCCGCCATTTGTGAAAATTTCACTGCAAAGGTGGATCGTCTATAAAGGACTCACACAAACAAAAAAGAAGTGAAGATCACTCATGAGTTTTCACTCTACAATTAGATAACATGACTTTTCTTTACTTAAATAAAGTGTGTCCTGTCGGGGTTGAGATATAGGTAATATGGCTCTCGTAATGTGCAGTATGATTTTAATGAGAACAAAATATAAGAGATACTAAATCCAAAGTGTATTATCAGAACGGCATATAATCTTCCAAATTGTAAATTAGGAGTATCTGTCTGTTGGTGGCAGAATGGATGAGATAGTTGAGTTATAAAGTATGTTATCGAAAAATCAGACAATTGATGATTACGATAATCACAGAAAGTTTCCTTAACTACCCATCATTTTCAGAAAAGTGCAAAGATTACTTTCAATTGACAAAAAGTCCATTAGTTCATTCTATTCTATATTTCTCCGAATTACCAGAAAAATTATTTTTCCAAGAATGATACTTTGTATTTACAAGTATTGTTGTGATGATTTAGATATTAGAATAACATGATGTCAATTCAAAAACTAAAAGACATTGATGAATAGTTAAATCAGAAAATAATGATTTTCTGAGATGACGTATGATATTTTTGTTGACGTTTAGTAAATTCAGTTATTTTACCATTTTAACAAAACTTGTTTAGTGAAGCCACATAAACTAAGATGAAAATTATTCAAAATTTTAGTTAATTAATCTTTATTAAGATTTCGTCTTTCATATTTTCCTTTATAATTACGATATAAAGATCTTTTTCTAGCGTCTTTAAACCAATCATCAATTTGGAGACGAGTCAATTTAGTCTCCTCCATTAGCTGTAACTTTATCTCTGTAGACGGAAACGGATGCTAAACTGAGCCGCTAAATCTTACCTCAGCATTTTCAAGAAGCCATTTCATTAGTATATTGGTAACTTTTAATGAATATGGTCTTCTTTCTAAAAAATATTATAATTTTGACAAAACTTGGTATTGTCGGAGGTAGTTCAATTTCCTAATTTAATTTATCAAGTAACCTTGTTAAGGTCAGAGTTATCCGAATCTTTGGGCAATAATGAATTTATCTAGGAATACTCAACTTAATTACTTTTGGCTTAATTTCCTCGATAATATGACTAAGACTGGACTGTTTGAATCTTTCAATAAAATAATTAAGCATCTTGAACTCAATTAGTTGGCACCACAGAGAGCTAATAGCTGAATTCATCTAAAATTTTAAACATGAGTTACAAGGTCGTCAATTTCAGGTTTACTCTCTTTGACATTCTCTAAGCTATCGAAGAATAAATTTAATAAATCCGAAAAATCGTCGACATTAAAATTTCCTAAAGTTATCGTATTTATTTTTCGTGCATTTTGCTGAGAACGTCGAATAAAAAGTGACTAATAAACATTAGACCATGCAAAACTCTTTAATCAGTTTTTTGATTTCTTTATTTTCATTTGTATCACGGTTCTGATCTTCCATTATAATATTTATAGACAAATAACTCAAAATAGATATTTCAAATTATGCCCCTTTTTATATGAAGCGCGATTATTTTATACACACGATTATCTCAGAAAGTCAATGTACACACGCTTTATTAGAATTTTTGAATTTTTCCGATTTCACCAAAAAGATTAGTCTCACACGACCTTCCAGGACGAAATCCCCATTGGTGTGGAGCAAAAAATTAGTTCCTTTAATATGCCAAGACATACTATTTAAGATAATCCTCTCGATATCTACGAAATAGAGCAGACTATTGGTCTATAGCTCAGAGGTTCCCTCTCAATATCCTTTGGGACCATCTTTACTATAGATCCCTTTCATAATGGTGGAATAAATTTAAGTTTCGCCTCTACAGTTTCTGTAGAACATCAAACAATTCGTCCGGTCCCTCTTTGAACATCGTCCTGTCTCACACGCGTTCGCTCTGCATTCCCTGATTTCGAAATATGGCTAATTTGCGATGATTTACTTTATTTTATTAAAAAATTAATTTTCATACGTTTCCAAGATAAAATTCTCACTTTCTATTTATATTTTAGTTACACGATTTTGTTTCTACGAGAACCATCCGAAGACTCGAATAAAAATACTACACCGGTCCCCTCCTCCAATATACTAATCAGAATCCTCTCTTCCGACTGACATCCTGGTAAACCTGGCTCGTTTAAAATGTAAGCACCACGTATATAAAGTGGATGATTTAAAATATGTTCTCTGTTCCTTTGCAATTCTCCCAAAAAAGAGATACTCATTTTCATTAAACAAAACTCTCCATTCTTCCTCCGCGTAAAAGTTAGATAAAAATATCTCTGCTAGTGTTCAAAACAGCGAATATTTGTTTGGATTTTTATAGATTCATGGATTCTAAGTTTGGTCGTGTCATCCTGAATACAAGCAGATTCTCGCGAATTCAGCCTTCATAGCTTTCAACATCCATATTACCAGAATATCCTTTGCTACTATTTTAGCAGCTGGAATAATGGCTGTTGGGTATCACTTGGTGCAATAACTGTCCAATATTTCCTCTCTCTTAAAAATTGAAATAAAAAATTGAGGATAATAAATTTGGCACAGTTTTATCAAAAAACGTAAAAACGATGAGAAAAATAACATTAACTAAGAATACCGAGTCTTTATGGTTTTTTAGTATGAAATTTGTTCCATTTTATCAAAAAACATAGTATTTTCTAGAATCTCTATTAATAATTTTTGTCATCTAATTATTATTATCATCGACACTGCAGAGATAACATACAAAACAAAGTCGATTAAGATTCCCCTGTGCCGCGCAAACTTTCTGTCAGTCGGAAATGTGGCGGGTAGAAAGCTCAATTAGAAAGTAAGGATATACAAATGCATTATCGAACCCATCCTAATTTATAATTGGGGGACATTGATAGTTTTACCGCGTCATGCTCCGGAAGGCACTCATGATACACTATGAGGTCACTAACGAAAATTATACAATTATGTGATACAATTATGTGATCTACGAAAATTATACAATTATGAGACTCTCACATTTGAGGATGCACTTGGGAGTACCAGCAAATCGTGTGATGGAAGAATATTTAATAAAACAAGGAAGATTATTCCTAGGAGGGTCCCAAGACAACTCTACCTTCCGTGACTTAAAAAAATCTGACCTTAATTGACTTTTTGTTTTTTGTGTTCTTGGAACTGATAATAATGTTGAATGGTCTATTTTTAAAAGGGGTAACGGTTGCTGGCTTGACACGTGATTCAATTCGACAAAATTCTAATATGATAGCACAAGAAGGGGGTCAACCGCAAGACCCAAAGGAGCAACCTTAAGAGACAATCATAGCCGATGTTCAGGGTTATTTTCTCCCAGATCTATGGAAGACTTTTAAGGATCCCAAAAAATGGACGTGCGTACAACGACAAGTTTGCTTTGTCAGGTTTCAGTTACTTACTTCATTCACCTCAAACAGGGTTCGACATCGTGTTTTACGGACGGAGAGCGACTTGAGAGACCTGCCTCGAACTAACTGCTTAATTCTTCCAATCAGGCTTCCTATTTCTTACTTTGTGAATGAAAAGCCTTTCACGGAATTTTTTTTAGTCCCAATATCCTTAGTATCCGTTACTTTACGCGTTTCGCTGGAGAGTGTTTGAAAACGAGCAAGTACTATTGTATTCTATGAAATTTACTATTTTGTAAATTAATTATTTTGAATTTCAAACACACAGGAATTGATTTACTAGTTCTTTCAATTTTAGACCGAAAAGAACTTTAACTAGAGTTCTGTGTTATCTGACAATTCATATCTTAAGAATTTAAAGTTTCAACGTCTCCAGACACCATCGCCTCGTTCATCCTCACGGTAAGGAAGACGTAAACTTTCATATATCATGAAGCTAAGTAGTCATTTTTAGATCTATGTCAATTTGAGAAAATCAAATTACCATTTAATATAACCTCCTTAGTGATTTTCTATCTGTTTGGCCGCGAGTAGTTTACTCTTAGAAGAATCACACCAAATTTTATCCTTGAGAGTGTTTAAACAATAATTTTACTGATTAATTGTTGGGGTGGTTGTCCCGCAGAGCAATCCTTGTGTAGTATGGCACATAGTGTCTTTATGTCCTATGTAAACTTTTTCCTTTTTTGGAATCAAAAGACTTTAGATACCGAACCTTCACATACAAGGAAGCATCGGATGCAACATAGCTTTTTAGAATCCATGGAGTTTTTTGTTTTATTAGATAAATTACCCTTTATGACGACGAAAAGTTTATTTGGTTTTTCGGCGTGGATTAGAGTTTGCATTTGAGTGTTGATGCTTTATTATGTACTGTATTGATACAAACATCGGAAACCGATTAATCGTAAGCATTAAAATATCAACAAAAAATATAGAATCATATAGGCCAATTTTATCAACGAAGCCGATTTTTGAATTACATATTTTTTAATTATGATATGTGACCGCATATAATGGACAGCATCAAAATGTCATTTAAATTAATTACGTCCATATAAAATGTATCTTAATTTTTTAATTTAAACAATAGAAGTCAGGTAGTTTGCCGCTCTCACCGCGTGGCTGTTCCCTCTCAAAATTGCGAGCGAAATTCGCTCAAATAGCCAGCGGCGTTCGCGGAGATCTCCAGTGCATGAGGTGATCCGGTTTCCAAGACGTCCGAAAAACTCGAGTGTAGAGGGGGAGTAGGATCCGGAAGTCTCCATAGCAAGGGGAACCAAATTTGACATCATCGGGAAGGTCGGCGTATTTAACGAGTTTGGCCTTCTCCGCCTTACGGATGCTGAACAGGCCCTTGTAGCACTCTCGTGAAGATTTTTCTGGGCGAACGTGTCTGTACATGTCACATCCCAAACCAGTGGTTTCCCGGCCTCAAATGGAAATATGGTCATCCCGTCCGGTCGTTTCCCGAGTTTTTCGGACGTCTTGGAAACCGGATCACCTCAATGCACTGGAGATCTCCGCGAACGCCGCTGGCTATTTGAGCGAATTTCGCTCGCATTTTGAGAGGGAACAGCCACGCGGTGAGAGCGGCAACTACCTGACTTCTATTGTTTAAATTAACCTTAAAAATATAAAAAAAAAAAAAAAAAGTTTCTATATTTTTAATCCCATTTAAACCTATTTTTAACCCCAACCTAACCTCATTTTTGAAATTATTGATTAATTATCATAACCCACTTTATTTAACAAACAATAAAAAAGTTAATATTTAATAATCAACAACCTTCCTCGCCTGCCTGTTCGCCAGCCTCCTCAGGCAGGTTCGATTCTGGTTGCTGAAACAACTCCGAAAGCGCCTTATCTAATTGAACTCTCTGCCCATATGGCATCTCAGGGCTCTGCCTCCTATACTCCAGTGTCAGGCTCTCTAGGGTTCGCTTTAACTCAGTAGACTGTAAATTAATTATCATATTGTTTATTATATTTAGAAGTTCACCATTTAAAATAATCATTTTTAATTTTTTTTTTAAATACAAAAAATTTTTTAACAATTAAACAAATGTCAGTTGAGGAAGCCGGCTGCGTGAATTGCGAACGAGTTCCCTCGGAGTATGGCTATTTCAATCTTTTGTCTTAGCCATAACCCTCTCGTTGATCCTTTTTCTTTCTGGCAAGCAACCATTTTTAATTGTAAAAAAACTAATAAATTTTAATTGTAAACTTTTAAAATTTGAGATATAAACATCCTAACGCAATTTTGAAATACAACCCTAACCAAACCCTAATTGTCGAAAGCCAATTTGATACTGTTTCCTATGCGGCTTTCGGCCTCGGTGTATTTGACTAGGATTCTTGATTGTTCAAAAATATGTAAATTTTTACACAAATTCGAAATACAACCCTAACCAAACACTAATTGTCGAAAGCCAATTTGATACTGTTTCCTATTCGGCCGCGGTGTAATTGACTCAGATTTTTGGATATATAAGATCGTTAATATTTTTTATTACAATTTCTAGTCTTAAGAGCAACTCCAAATAACATTTTATTTAAACTTAATTATCAAACCCCGTGTACGAAATAATAAAAAAATAAAAAGTGTCTACTATTTATTTTAAAATTTTAACAAGTCTCGAGATATTTACATTTTTGATTACATTTTTTTCCATATCTTCATAATTATGTACTTTTTTGATGAATCACTGTTTGACACATTTCCATCATGTCTAATAATCACTTGATCTCCCACGTTTATATTGTCCTCATCATATCGCCATTTTCTTTTTTCTTCATTTCCTCGCCTGCATTTTAAAGATTTTCCAGAATCTTCACATTCTGTGGTTCATCTTCCGAACTTTCATTGTTTTCGTAATTTATTTCTTCTTCTGGGTCGGTTCCGTCGAATGTCATTAATGCGTGTATTTCATTTTCGTTTGGTTTTTTAAACACATTTGTCTAAAACAAAGCGGATGTCTTCTCTCATTATGTTGTAGAAACTATTCCTCCACATACTACTAAGTCTATATAGGGCAAAATGGTTTTTATTATGTTCAGACTTCATAAAGCAGATACAATACCTCAATTATCGTTAATTTCAGTTCCTTATCTTCAACTGCAAATAACCGTTATTTTAGGTCATCCTTCAGTAAAAATGCTTTACCGTCTTCAAAAAAAATTTTTCGGTAGTTCTTTTCATCGAAATCGCTGTTTCCTGTTTAATGAAATTCAATTCCAACAAACTCGTCAGACACGTGTTATTAAAAAATAATTAAAAATATAAGATTATAATAAATTTTATATAAAAATATATTCTACAATGGGATAATATTTGTTTTTATAATTTATTTTGCCGACCGATAACCTGCATGCCAACCCTGTATAAGCTGATGACCAAATTAGTGGCTAATGAGGTCAGGAGCTTTGTAGACGCAAATGGGATTCTCTCCGAGAATCAGTTGGGAACTGTTCGAAATTGTCAGGGGGCAAAAGAGCAGGCTTTGATCAACAAATGCCTTTCTGTGTCTCACGGAAACTCACTTTTGTCTATGTGGGTGGATGTGAAGAAGGCTTACGATTCAGTTGATCATTCTTACCTTGTCGAGTGCCTACACAGTCTGTGTATGCCTGTGTGGTTCATCAGCTTTGTAGTGGCTGTGATGAATAGGTGGAGTATTCATCTGAACTATAATAGGCACCGGATAGGCGAGGTAAAACTCAAGAGGGGGATCCTTCAGGGGGATAGCATGTCTCCGCTACTCTTTGTTCTCTGTTTGGAGCCATTGAGTCGCCGCCTCAATGACCGGTTTGAGCAAATACCAGTTCATTGTGAAGGGGTCTGTTTCAGTACAAATCACCTTCTTTTTATCGATGACTTGAAGATGTATGCTCGAACAGCCGAGGAGCTCTACTCCATGGGGGTCTGTGCCAGGGAATTCTTTGAGAGTATAGGGCTAGATTTGAATTATTCAAAGTCTGCGACTAACACGCAAGTATGTAGCGAGTTAGTAAGAGTCCTAGAGGAACACGAAGGATATAAGTATCTGGGTGTTACCGAATCTCCAAAGTCCCTTATAATGCCTGAGACAAAGCGACAAATTACTGAAGGCATCCGTAAAAGAGCAGCGTTATTGTGTAAGACGTTCTAAATGCAAGGAATTTGTTCCTAGCATTAAAATGAGTATGCTGTCTCGCTGCTAAACTACTACATAGGTGTTGTGGAGTTTGAGCCCAAAGAGTATGATGAGATGGATGTTATGATCCGTGGAGTACTCAGAGAGAACCATGTCCATGTGTTGGCAGCCAATAAGGAGAGACTATATTTACCCCGTGATAAATTCGGCCGTGGACTGTGTGGAGTAGTCCAACTAAGTGAGCGTATCCTAATGCGAATGCACGACACCCTGATAGCTGGGTCAAGTGTGTCTGCTAGGAAGCACGCCATAATAACGACCGAGAAAACACGGGCAACCCACCTAGGCACTATCAGACCTTTTTTGTCTGCTAAGTATGGTGTTGATGATGGTGGGCTAGTAAATGTGAAGGCGTTGATCGAATTACAATATAATAATTTGATGGAAAAGATCAACTTAAAAAGCCTTCATAAGGTCCTCTTCAGAGCATTGGACAACCCACATGTCGACCTTAAGTCGTCGACAATATGGCTAAAATACGGTGACAACTCACCTCGATCGGAGGCGTTGTACACGTATATGCAAGACCGCAATATTTTTTGGGGTCGATCAACAAATACATGTCCCCACTGTAAGTCAAGGAGCATGTCGGTTGATCATTTAGCCACTCGATGTGGATCCATGCTCTGCCACGACTATGTGTGGAGGCACAACGAGGTAGTAAGGAGTCTTCATCTTCTACTATGCAATAAGTATGGTATTCGCCACACCAGAAAGTTGCGGACTCATAAGGTGCAATCTGTAGTAGAGAACACCAGGGTCCAAATTAAGGTAGACAGTGTTATCCGTACCTCGGTGCTAGTCAAGCACAATAAACCGGACATTGTGGTACACGATAAGGAGTCTGGCCAAGTCCTTATCATAGAGGTTGGCATCACGTCTCAAGACCGTTTGCAGACTGTGGAGGTGGAGAAAAAAAGGAAGTATGACTTTCTTGCAAACGAGATGGGGCAGATGCTTGGTTGCAAGGTCCTCGTTATTCCTATAGTAATGACGTGGGAAGGAATTGCAACAAAGTACCACAAGGGTTATCTGAAGCAGTTGGGGGTAGATAGGAAGCTCCAGGCCTATCTACAGTCCACTGTGTTAAAGCGGACCCTAGAGAGCCTGACACTGGAGTATAGGAGGCAGAGCCCTGAGATGCCATATGGGCAGAGGGTTCAATTAGACAAAGCGCTCTCGGAGTTGTTTCAGCAACCAGAATCGAACCTGCCTGAGGAGGCTGGCGAACAGGCAGGCGAGGAAGGTTGTTGATTAATAAATATATTAACTTTTTTATTGTTTATTAAATAAAGTGGGGTTATAATTTATTTTGCAATTTTATGCAACCTGTCCACTTGTGCCTGTCACATGATATATTAATTAATTTTTTAAAATAATTAAAATAATATGCCACAGTCTGATAAATCGTCACTTACAAAATACAACTAAATTGTCTAAATTTAAAAATCCATACATTAATAAATAATAATACACATATCCAGCAGCTAATACGTAGTTTAAAAAATCGAGTTTCAGACTGTGACATTTTATCCATCCTAACATTGGAAAACATTCTTAGAGAAGTTAACTGCTCACCAATCTTTATTCCCTCTCACTCACACAAATCAGTCACCTCTTCTCTATCAACATCCAATGTAGTGTCCTTACAATAATCACACATAGCTTCACAAGTTTGCTGAAGCAGATGTGATCATCCTCGGGGACCTTAATCCCATGCCTAAGTCGATGATTATAGAGAACATTTGTTGTTTAGACTCATTTGTTTAATTAATTTAATTTATTGAACCAAAACCGTCGTCATATCCGAATTTCAGGTGATCCCAGCCTTCGTCAACAGTCTCCCTATCTTTTCTCAGTGTTCCGACTTCGTTCCTGCGCATTCTCCTGACATGACGAGTCTCCACCGGAAAAGTACCCAAATGTGTAGGAAGAGTCGTCCAGGGGGAACTCCTCTGGATAGTCCGTTGACAAATTGGTTCTTTTGGATACACTTTGACTTGCATTCTGAAGCCACCAGAGAAGAGTGAACCACATGACCCCACGCTAATTAAGTGAATTAAGAACAAACGAACATAACAGAAACTTTAATCAATTAGCCACAAAACACCACATGGCACCAAGCGGCTTGTATAATTTATATTCACGAATTATTTGCATCACCATTCAAATAAAAATATTTTTAAATAAAATAATTAAAATAACCTTAAATTAAAAAAATAATTTAAAATAAAACATCATTTTTCACTTTCCTCATGTAGCTGTTAGATAAGAGAATGATAGACATGGAAATCCCTGAATTCAAAGTTGAAAATCAATTATTATTTAAGAAACAACTTATAAAGATTTGTGTTTTTTAAAATAAAAAAAATTAAATTGGATCCCTCAGGAGACGCCCAATTCCTGACCGGCATCAAAGGATCCTCTATTCTTTCCCCGGGACAATGTCGTTACCTGGAGACAAGTTCTGTAACGCAGGAACGAGTCAGGATCAAGTAGTTGGTTAGTTTGGTTATCCTTGGTCTTTGGAATAATTTTAATTAATTTAAAGGTCAACCAAGTAAGAAATATTATTACCTTAGAAAATAAAATTATATGAAATTTCCGAAAAGACCATATATTTTTGATTCACGGACCAAAATTAGAATTCTATTTAAATTTTAGTTCCTTTTTTGAAGACATGGCTAATAAGCATTTGCTATCTGAATTAGAATACTATTTTCAAGTTTTTGAGAGAAACCAAACTTCAACCGTTAGAAATCGGCTTCGACTTTCTCATGGCCTGCTGTGCACAATATGATTATATCTGCTCAAGGATTTTCTGGTTGGTTTCCAATATTCACATTCCTACCGTTTGCCACAGCCGAGTTGACACGAAAAGTAATACAATTTAACAATTTTAGGACGACAATGACGTCAAAAATTATTTTTGTACAATTTACCACGTGTCTTCTTATAATTTTGGAGAATAACCTAAAATCAACTACATTCTCAATCAGAATAGTATTTGGACGGATTTTTTTGTTGGGATTTCTTGGTATAAAAAACACCTAGTCATAACTATCTCCATGTGGATTGAGAATGTACATACTAACGTTGTTTAGGTCATTTTGAACGAATTTTATAATTTTGGTGTTACTTGAGTGAGCAGCAGATCAAATAATAAACTCTCTTTTGGAAGACCTTCCTTCCACTTTCATTGCAATGTGACTCGGAAAGAAGACATCTTAAGTTCGGATAGAATGTGCATTTTGTCTATGTTTGATATAATACTCTCTACTGCACGTGCTATTATTTATACCTTGGATGACTTCGAGACAATTATGGAGTTAAAAGGATTTGCCAGAATGGTTATTGGTTGTGCTGTAGTTCGGGTTTTTCCTGATCACATTCCTTACAATACTTGTATTTTTGACGGCTATGATTGAGGAATTATCTCAGTTTATGGGGATTCTATTTGAGAGGATATGATTACTTTATTGTTGGGGGAGGTTGACCAAAAATACTACGACAGATAATGCCACTTAAGGGAGTTATGAAATCGATGAAAATATTTCGGTTTGTGGATGTGGAGAATTGTCCTCTATGGATTATTGGTGGAAGATAAACGGTTTTTGTCTGTTTTGTTAAGGATTACTCCTGACATTTATTGAATTTTAGGCGGAAGATTCACTGAGAGTGTTTGTTGAGTCCACCGATGCTGACGGACTAATGTCTGTGTTTATAAAGTCAAAATTATTATTTCCTAGTTTGACCAACAGCAGTCTCATTACCTCTCTGATGAGATATTATGTGATCATACCCCTCCACTGACAATCCATTAATGGCGGTCTGTCTACCTATGATTGACAACCTCACAGAAATGCTGACAAATTATTATGACAACTACAAGAATGTCTAACCAATACACGTGTCAGCTTGTCATTGTCAAATACTCTCCACCACAATACTCCCATTAAATACAAGCAATTCCCGTCGATCAAATTGGAATAAATAAATTTGTGATGATTTTTAATATATGTGTATTCATGTTAGTGGATTGTATTCCCTTTGATTAGGAGTTTTTGGGTCATACAGTCCGTTGATGAGGGCAAACAGAAATGGAGTATAATTAAATGATATGGAGGACTTTTTAATAGTTATTTGGGGGAGACTAATCTATGTACCATTAAAGCTCAATGTTGTATGTTTGTGCCACCATAACTCGTAGATAAATGTACAGATTTTAATTTAATTTTTTTTGTTTAACTGAATTGAGAGCACATGCAAAACAATGCTTAATGAAGAATCAGAAGAACAGCATAGCAGTCGGTCAACAGAATTGAGAACACATGCCCTACAGGTGTGGGCTGTGGAAGTCCAAGAAGAATCTAACGTCGTTTGTCAATAATCAAGCTCCGACAGCCCTCTGCAGTGCTAGTATTGTAATAATTTCATGGACTTTCTCATTGACAAACTACCTTAGTTAACTGACTTGTAACCATCAGCTCCTCCTTACTTTATATCCTCCCCCACTACCACGTTGTCGTTAAAGGGTATTAATGTAATTTAGTATCTTAGATCAAAGAATTGTGAGAATACTGAATATATATCTATCATTCGGGAATATTTCGTTTAGACTATGCGTGTTGCAATAATAAAATGTCTTATTTAAGAAATTTACAAAATAAAAGTCCTGCTAAATGACATTACCCAGACAATATCTGATAACCAATTCAGGCACAATTCGGCAAGATGAGCTTACTTCATAAAGAAACTGTGTTTCATTTGCTCCTCACGTTTAATAACTCCAATAAAATTTCTTATAATTTCGAGTCTTCGTGTAAATCCTCTCCCCAGAACTTTCGGCAAATAATCAAAAGAGCGTTGAATGCAGTTTGACCCATTTTATTGATTTGACCGACCTCGCTGAGATCAGTCCTTTCTTTTTGTAATAACATAAAGCATACCGACACTAAATAACAACAGTAAAGTTATAAATATGAATTCTTCTGGTAAAAAGGAGGGAAATGATGAATGAATTCGCCAAAATAAATGAAGTAATTTGTTATAATAGTTTTCAATTAGTCCCGTAGGGCTTTCCTTAGAAACTATGATCACGTTGTCGAATGAAATTAGGTTTGAACATGGATCATAATATTGGTACATATAAACTAAAAATATTTCAAAATTTCCTATTTTAATACACAAAATTACCTTCCTCGATTAGAATATTTTGATCTTCTCGATTGATTCCTTCGAATCCGGGAATTTGGTGGACGAAGGCTAGGACTTTCTGCAAAAATTTATTATATGAGCAGATGAATTCTTCTAATAAAGTAGTGGAAGGCTAAATTCAACAAATCAAATACGTTGATAAATGTAAAATTTTTTGAAGCTTTTATAAAGTTATTTCCTGCGTAGAAAATAGTTGAATATGATGTGAGTGTAGTCATAATGAATTCATCTACAACTATAAAGAGTCTAACTATAATCGGAGCTATGAGAGACCATTCTGGTAATCTAAAATAAAGATATTACGAATAGTAGTTCTCATAAGTGGGGAGATAACCGTCTATTAATATTTCTACAAATTACTTAGTATTTGACGCTCTGAGGAATATGGATTTGCAGATCCATTAAAATTATGTATAACGTGCTTGTCATAGTAACCCTGATCCCGACTCTGTCCTTAGTCTCCTTAGACATTCTCCCAAATTTCATAGCTATCAGATAAGAACAATGACATTATAGCATAAAAATATAAAATGTAGGTCAAAAGTTATAATAATCAATATTTTTGACATACCTCTTCTGGACATTCCCAATTTCACACATTTTTTTAATCGACAATATTGACATTTATTTCTGTTTGTTCTGTTGACCACACATGTCTCATTTATAACACACTTGTAGGTCGCATTAGCCATCTGAGACCGTCTGAAAAAGTTCTACAGTTATAATGATTCAGTTACTTTGCATCCTTCGCAAGTAATGAGCCCATAGTGAATTCCTGATGACCTGTCTCCACATACCCTACAAAGTAGTTCTCTGTAGCTATCTAAACAATGAAAGCAATGCCAAAATAGATTTATTAAAATTCAAAAAAATATATTATTGACACATTTTTAGAAACACTTATAGGTATTATCGGACATACATTCTCACAATATTAGTTAGTGGCAATAAACAGGTAATCAACCGAGATATAACACAGTTTGGAATAAAATAACTTGATTTTGATAAAAAAGACAGACCCATAAATGTTTTGATAAATCAACGTTATTCACTTTATAAACAAGCATATGCTAATTTAACATATGAACTTTGATAAATGTCCATATTTACATAATTAAATATTTTAGTCATAATATCAACACTTTATTTGCATTAAATATCAAAAGCACTTTCACAAAACCAATTATATTAACTAAGGTCCTGTTTGTTAAAATAATTGTCCATTATTATATTTTGCATTCTATGCACGTGCACAAACAGTTTCCATCTTGGTTCAATAATGTCGATGCTTATTGGCCTTGATTGTGCCACAGAATATACTTTCTTTTTTTGAAAATGCTTTTTGGGCCTACTAGGCCCATTAAATTGCGTAATTGTTTTCGATGAAATATATCCATTTCTTGAGCTCTAGCTCTGTGACCCCCAATCAGGAATACGACGAATAGAACCGGAGATAGAGAGTCCCCCTGAGGTATTCCAACTGTTGTCCCAAATGGCTTCGATGTTTTTGTTCTCAACTCGTACAGTTAATTCAGTGTTCGATAACAGGAAACGGACAAGTCTTGTGTTATCCTCATCAAGACTCCCAGCAACGTCCACAATGTTTTTCTGTTGTCAGTGTCAAACGCACTGGACATGTCCACTCCCAAAATTTTTAAAATCACACTTGTATCGTTGACATGTGGCACATATCCACCTGTGGGACCAAACAGCATCTGCGGTCGAACGTCCCTTTCTGAATCCACTCTGTCCCGGCGACAAAAATTCATAAACATCAGAAGATATCCGACTAAGGGTTATCAGAGATAGTATCTTCCTCAATGTTTCCAGTAATATCACTGGTCTTAGATTTTTTATTGGTCCCTTGCTCTTTTTTGGTTTATGCAGAGGAATCAAAATTCCATCACCAAGTTTCAAGGGGGATGCGTCTCAAATACATTATTGAAAATCTTTGTAATGAGGGTTGTCAGTTCGCCTGGTGCATACTTGATCATTTCTCCATGTTGTCTGGTCCCCTGCCCTGTTGTTGTTTAACTTAATGATTGCCAGATTAGTTTCCTATGTAGATATCGGTAGATTAAGGCATCTTTTTATTATTATTATCAGCACTGCCGAGAACACATAAAAAAACAAAAGTCAATTAAGGTTCCCTTGTGCCGGCCATCCTTTGCACCAATCGCATCCAAAGGCCTCTCCGTTTCGCAAGATCTCTTAGTTCATCGAGGTCATCCATTGTTTTCAACTCCCTGCCTATGGCTTTTAGGTCCTCATTTAGCGTGATAGGTAAGGTTGTTCTAGGCCTTCCTCGGAATCATTTTGTTTTTTCCATGAAATATTCATCTATTACGTGATTTAACGGGACATCCAGGTCCATCCTCAGAATGTGACCGAACAGTCTCCATCTCGATCTTCTGATTTCCATGGATAATGGTTCTGTTTTGCTCAACTTATATAATTGTTCGTTTTTGATCTTCATTTTGTAGTGAATATTAAGTGCCTTCCGAAGCATACTGCGGTCGAAACTGTCAACTCCATTGCCCGTTTAGACAAACTCCATGTCCACAGTTATATATTAGGATGGGCAAAACAAAGTATTTATATATCATAAGCTTTATTTTTCCACAAAGTCTTCTTCCCGAACTCTATATTTTAGATAGGCTTCTGAAAGCACCAGATGCAAGGATTTTCCGTCGAGCTACATCTTCCTCGTCCCCCAAGAGCGATCCGACCTTCTTATGTCTTCTCCACGTCTCGTCGGATATCCTCTCTGCACGACTGAATGATGTAAATTCCGTTTTGTCAGTGTTTATCTTCAAGAACCATTTTTGGAAAAAGGCATCTTTTAGGTCAATTAATTTTTATGACTAAAAAAATTATTTAATTTTTATTATTTATTCGCATTATAATATTTAATTAATTTTATTACACGTGTTTTTTTTGTTATTTGATCCATCGCAAATGGATTGATTCTTATGTCCAATATTGATTAACCGAGTTGCCGAGCTGTGAAATGCCATTATTTTATTTTTACGAGATATTGGGTCGACCGAATTTTCCGATTTATTTAACAACGATATTTTCATGCTTAAACTATATTATCTGTATTTTTAATGAATAAAACTTATCACTACAAGGTATTTTTATTTTTCTAAAACCAGGTTACAACATGAGGTAACAATGCTATAACATGAAGCTATGGAAAAAATGTCTGCGTTTATAAAAATTGTCACTATGGAGGAGAAAAATACGAAATAACAACGCTTCAATGTTTCCGATGGTAGAAAATAAGATTGGTGATAATGAACCTGAAAAATGGTCTTCTTCGATTATTGATCTTGAAAATAAAATTGGAAATTATTTCCCAGTTACTGAACCAATTGCGACTTGGATAATACACCCTTTTATTCCGGAAACCAATAAATTAATTTACGACGGCCAAGAAATTGATTTCCAAGAACAGTTGATTGAATTGCGAAATTCGCAGTTTTGAAGATGACATTTAATTCGCTTTCGATTATGGAATTCTGGATTTCTGTTATTAATGAATATTCAATCTCAAGTAAAATGCACTGGAAGAAATAATTCCCTTTCCAACCACTATTTTATGTGAAATGTCATGTCTTGTTATTCTGAAAAGTAAAGTTCGCAACCGACTTGAGGTGCAAGACGATATGAGAATGGCACTTACAACATTGTACCAAAAATAGAACAGCTAGTTTCTGAAAAGCAGGATCAAAAATCACACTAACTCTAAATATAATAATTTTTCAATTTGATGAAATCTTTACAATGAATTGTTTTTCTACCACCAAATACAACATCGAAATTACAATTTTTGGATCAGGGGATTATAAATTATTTTAAATCAAAATTTAAAAAAGCTTGAGATTAAATTTAAGCATGATCGAAGACAATTTTGAAATTACATATGAGGAGAGATTAAAAGAATTTAAATTAATCAATTCTTTACCTGTAATTATTGATTCGTGGAAAAATGTCTCGTCAAATACAATAAAAAATTGTTTTGAAAAGGCGCTTGAAAATTGGAAAATTGCAGAGGAAAAAAAACCGAGAAAGAAAATGAAACAAATATGAATGCATCGAATAAAACCCTAGATAATTTCAGCTCCAAAAAGTATGATTTCAATGACTTTTCTACAAATGATGAAAAATTGTTTAGTGATGAAGAATTCTTGGAAAAAATCCAAGAGTCAAGTTTTGAAAGCTGTGAAAATGGAGAAAACAATGAACTCGAAAAATAAAGGAAATTAAGTATGCAGACGCGATAAATCATTTGAAGAACTAGAAACTTTTTAAAATACGGAAATAGTGGACTATCAATTCTGGGAATGCTGCGTAATATTTTATTGGAAATTAAAAAAAGAGAAAATCGTTAACAACTGATTTTATGATTAAATTAAATAAAGAATCTTAATTTTTCTTAAAAATTTTATTATTTATTTTAATTAACGCATTAAAATGAAGAAAAGTAAACAGAAAAATAACTGTATTCGTAGGTTGAACTCCTCTCTGGAAAAGGCGAACTGCTGGAAACATTTGCGCTCCGTATCCCAACTTCTCAATTTCAGTGACACGTTCGTCAATTTTCTTGACATAAATTTTCTTCTTCCTCCTAATTTCTTGACAATACGATTTCTTTCTCTTCTTAACTCGTTGTAAGAATCATTATTTTTACATGATTCCATTTTTTTTGTTGTAATTGATAATGATCCAATTTCGTTATCGAAGACCCCTTTAAATCCTGCCGGCATTTTTCCCCAAGCACGTCGAAACCTGCTTTCTTTATTTCACCAACAGTAGCATTCCAAATCATCTCTGGGGGACTTTCCAGTTGATGGGTGGTTGGCGAGGGACGAGCTGACCTTAATTGACTTTTTGTTTTTTGTGTTCTTGGAAGTAATAATAATGTTGAATGGTCTATTTTTAAAAATGGGTAACGGTTGCTGGCTTGACACGTGATTCAATTTGACAAAATTCTAATATGATAGCACAAGAAGGAGGTCAACCGCAAGACCCAAAGGAGCAACCTTAGGAGACAATCATAGCCGATGTTCAGGGTTATTTTCTCCAGATCTATGGAAGACTTTCAAGGATGCCAAAAAATAGACGTGCGTACAACGACAAGTTTGCCTTGTCGGTTTCAGTTACTTACTTCATTCACCTCAAACAGGGTTCGACCTCGTGTTTTACAGACGCACCCATCATGCTGTGTGCAGCATGAAGATCAGGAGAGCGACATGAGAGCCCTGCCTCGGACTAACTGCTTAATTCTTCTAATCAGGCTTCCTATTTCTTACTTTGTGAATGAGAAGCCTTTCACGGAATTTCTTTTAGTCCCAATATCCTTAGTATCCGTTACTTTACACGTTTCGCTGGAGAGTGTTTGAAAACGATCAAGTACTATTGTATTCTATGAAATTTACGATTTTGTAAATTAATTATTTTGATTTTCAAACAATGAGGAAATTATTTACTAGTTCTTTCAATTTTAGACCGAAAAGAACTTTAACTACAGTCATGTGTTATCTGACAATTCATATCTTAAAAATTTCAAGTTTCAACGTCTCCAGACTCCATCGCCTCGTTCATCCTCACGGTAAGGAAGACGTAAACTTTCATATATCATGAAGCTAAGTAGTCATTTTTAGATCTATGTCAATTTGGGTAAATCAAATTTCCATTTAATATAATTTCCTTAGTGTTTTTCTATCTGTTTGGCCGCAAGTATTTTACTCTTAGAAGAATCACAAATGTTATGCTTGAGAGTGTTTAAACAATAATTTTACTGATTAATTGTTGGGGTGGTTGTCCCGCAGGAGCAATCCTAGTGTTGTATGGCACATAGTGTTCTAATGTAATATGTCACAGGCAAAAAATCAAAAAAATTTTTTTGATTTAATTTATCAAATCTCAGCGGGCTGCGTGCTCGCTCTACCTTTGGAACTGCAGTGTCTGCATGGGAACTGGTTGGAAAACCCAGAGGATCATTCCAAACGAGCACGTTGAACCAAACGAGCCTCTAGACTTCAATAATATGGACAACCTCTTGCTCTTCTTATCGGATCTAAGGAAAGCCAGGAAGATCCCAATCAGGATCCCAAGACCCGTCCGGATCCCGCGGCTACATGCCTGGCCTCTGCAATTGACAATGCTCTCACGTCCGACGACCTGGAGGCCTGGCTAAAACTCCTCAGTTTTGCTCCGATGGCCCTTGGAATCCCTTGGAATTCCATTTATCGACTCAAAGGGAGGTCAACGGAATACAGAGGAAAGCACGACACTTGGAAATTCCCTTTCCTAAAAAATGAAGAAGAACATCCAAGTTTTCTATGTGCATTCTCTCACCAAGACGGAAGTCAAGAAATCAAAACATTCTGATTCCAATCCTCCGTTTATTTGAATGGCCCGGAAAAACTTAAAGAGAGAGTGAACCGCAAACTATTCGAAGGCGACGTCCGAGCGGCGTTGCGCGTCGTCGCCAGCGACGAAACTGTTATGGCTGCGACACCTGAGGTGCTAGAACTACTCAGACATAAACATCCATGTGCTCCGGAAGATTACCGCCCATTCGTGCTTCCGGGAAATTTGTCAAGGATGACCGTCACCGAAGGCGAAGTGCGACGCGGCATTTCGTCCTTTGCGGCGAGTAGCAGTGGAGGCATCGATGGCTTGCGGCCGGGTCACATCAAAGATCTTACGGCGGAGGCTACTGCAGAAGCTGGCTGCAACCTTGTCAAATCAATTACAAAACTGGTTATGCGTATTTTGAACGGAGATATTCCTCCCCACGCAAGGGAGCTCCTTTTCAGTGCACATTTATTGGCCTTCAAAAAACCTGAAGGTGGGGTCCGCCCCATCGCAGTCGGCAACTATTTCAGAAGATTGACAGCGAAAATTGCATGCAGCATTGTCTCTCCGAGAATATCTGAAGAATTTTCCCCCTCCAACTGGGGTTGGTGTAAGGAACGGATGCGAGGCGGCAGTGCATGCTGCGAGGTGTTTTTTTGGACAGAAAGACGAACAAAACCCACACATTGGGGTCAAGCTGGACATCTGCAATGCCTTCAATTCATTGAGGAGGGATCAAATTTTCGAAACTACAAGCAAACGAGCCCCGGAACTTATTCCACTTGTCTTCCTCGCTTACGGAACCAATTCTTCACTGGTTTTCGGGGACAAGATTATCTGTTCGGAGACCGGAGTTCAACAAGGGACCCACTTGGTCCACTACTCTTCGCTCTGGCCATCGATGAAATTGTCCGCTCTATAAACACACAACTAAACCTTTGGTATCTCGATGACGCCACAATTGGAGGGCCGTGGAGAAAAGTACACGACGTTCTGTCACATGCCGTGCCGGCACTACGAAACCTCGGACTTGAGATAAACATAAAGAAATCGGAGCTAATAAATATCACATACTCGGAGAGTGATTTCATCAACGTGGTCGAGTCTTTCAACTCGGTACTACCTGGAATTACTGTCGTACCCAGGGAGCGGACATACTTTCTTGGGTGCCCACTTGACGAAAAGGAACTGCGGAGCCATCTACAAACAAAAGAGGATGAACTCTCCAGAGTCACGGAGAAACTCCTTACTCGATGGTCATACAGCGTTCTTCCTTTTGAAGAATAGCATCGGCTTGCCCAAACTCCTATATGCTCTCCGATGTTCTCCCTGCTTCAAACATCGTGACATCCTCCTGTCACTGGATAGGACATTGAGAAAATCAGCTGAATTACTTCTAAACATCCACTTTGATGCGCCGAGTTGGAACCAATGCAAGCTTCCTACACGCCTCGGAGGAACGGGTCTCAGGTCGGCGCTGGAGATCGCCTATCCAGCATATGTGTCATCGCTCTCAAGTGGAAGCCTTTTGGTCCAAGAAATCCTACGTATTACAACCGGACTCTCTTGGGAAAAAGTCTTCGACGAAGCTCGTTGCGAATGGTGTGAAACTGGTTTGGATATGCCGAACGATCCTTCGAGGCAACGTGACTGGGATGATATTTACTCCAAGAATATCTTCGACGTGCTAAAGTCTGAGGCCAACCAGCATCGTCTTGCATGCCTCGTGTCCGCCGCCAACCATGGGAGCGGAGCGTGGCTGGATGCACTCCCGTGTTCCTCCCTGGGGACCCTATTAGACGATAACTGTATTCGGATCGGGATCGCACAACGCCTGGGAGCTGATGTTTGCGTCGAACACCCAATGTCGCTGTGGAGGGATCGTCGATGCCAAAGGGCTGCACCCGCTCTCGTGCAAAAGGAGCGCGGGCAGAGCACCCCGCCATGCTGCTATGAACAACATCGTCTTGCGAACTCTTGAAGCGGCAGGCTTCCCAGCAGTACTGGAGGCTGTGGGATTGGACCGCGGAGATGGGAAAAGACCGGATGGGTTAACTATCTTTCCGTTCACTGAGGGTAAATCGCTCGTATGGGACTGCACTGTTGTGGACTCTTTCTCGAACTCGATGATGCTCGGCTCAGCGCAGTCTGCTGGATCGGCAGCCAATCTGGCCGAGAAAATCAAGATTAAAAAATATGGTGAAATTGGAGACCGCTAACGTTTTGTACCGGTAGCAATCGAGACGTCTGGTGCAGCCGATAGTATTACAGCTTCTTTCCTAAGTGAAATTGAGGGAAAATTGGCCCACCGCAAGAAAGACGTGCGGGAAGTGGTCCGGCTAAGGCAAAGAATTGGTATCGCAGTTGTTCGCGGAAACGCTTACTCCGTGATGTCAGCAGCCGCTCTACCCCATAGTTAATAAATAATATTTTATTGTTAAAAAATTTTTGACGTTAAAAAAAAAAATTTATCAAATTAATATATATAATTTGACGAATCTAGTGAAATGAAAAATGAACAATCAATTTAACAAAGGTTACGGAATAAGTACTACCAGTCCGCTAGTTGGCCCGACTGTTCATCTCGGTACCCCTTTCCTTGTTAACCATTCATTTGTTGGTCTAGGAAGTCACACATCCTGATTTGAATATCTTCCCTGACTGGCCTGACTAGTTTGTTCTCCTTCTCAGTCAGGCCATCGTACAGTTTCTTCCCAAAGGATAGTTTGATCGCCGCTCTCCTTGTTTTCCCTAGTCGAGCGAGGATTCTCTCTCTAGGGGCTGTAGAACCATCCCTCGCTTCCGTAAATAAGTCTTGGACGAATCACATTCCGAAGACAAAGAGCACGGTATACTATCAAACTTTAGGCTTCTAGTGCAGAACATTGCTTGCACAGTTTTCTTCCTTCGCTCTTCGATGTCTTTGAGGTATGATCTTCTGCAATCCCCAGGTAATTCAGAGATGAAACTCTAGGTATGCAAAGCGTGTAGAGCTCCTCGTGATGCCTACCTAGCCTGCTGCCTTTTCACGAGAGCCATAGTATTTATAGCTCCGCATAGGCAGGACACACACTTTATTTGAGTAAAGAACGATTAATTTTAACTAATCGTAGAACCAAAGAATGATCTTCATTTCTTTTTTTCTTTTTCTTGTGTGAGTGTCCTTTCTAGACAATCCAGTTCCGCAGTGAGTATCCACTGATGACGGCGTCACTCAACAAACCCTTTCTGCATCGTAGATGCGTGGAACCTTCCACCAAATGAACAGCAGCGAGATTCGAACCCGTAGCATAAGCTACCTAAGCCCGACACCTAACCACTATGCCACCCGGTTTATCCGTAAGTAAGTGAATTTTTTCGTGGAGAGTCTCAGGGCTAATATAAATAAAAAATGTTAACAAATTAATTTTTACTATATATAAAAACAAATCTAAGTGCTTCTGCAAAAGTACTAACGTTAAGTCCAAACTAAGCAAACTACAAGAATAATCTGCCCGATTTTGGAATGAGGTTTATTGGGTATTTCCCAGAGCTGCAAACGCTTCTCAACAAAGTTATTGAAAAAAAGTTTTTTATTTATTAATTTAAAATTAAGATCATGTAAAAATTATTTATCTTTAATTATTTTTTTAATGGTTTCTTATGTGTTTTTTTTATTTCCATCGGAGATCTGTATTTCGACAATATTGTGTGAAAATATATTAGTAATTGTTACACTTTCACCATATGGAGACTCAAATTTTTTAAAGGCTAAAGATGGATTAGTCCCAAAATCTTTCATAACTCTGACCTTTTTTAAAAATATTAATAAATTAGAATTACCTTATCACCAGTTTTAAATAAATATTTAATTGATGTACACTCATTTTTATTCATTTTCTTAAAATATGCTGAATCCAATTTTGGTGGATTGAATTCAAATTGAAATGACGTTTCTTCTAAATCAATATTATCTAAAAAAAACCTTTTTGCTCTTCTTGATTGGAAACATGACTGTCATCGCAATTTTCATCATTTAGTGATCCTTCACAATCTCAAAAAAATTATATTAATCCTATTAAAGCAACCTATATCTGGTTATCCGTACCTCAGTGCTAGTCAAGCACAATAAACCGGACATTGTGGTACACGATAAGGAATCTGGCCAAGTCCTTATCATAGAAGTTGGCATCACGTCTCAAGACCGTTTGCAGACTGTGGAGGTGGAGAAAAAAGGAAGTATGACTTTCTTGCAAACGAGATGGGGCGGATGCTTGGTTGCAAGGTCCTCGTTATTCCTATAGTAATGACGTGGGAAGGAATTGCAACAAAGTACCACAAGGGTTATCTGAAGCAGTTGGGGGTAGATAGGAAGCTCCAGGCCTATCTACAGTCCACTGTGTTAAAGCGGACCCTAGAGAGCTTGACACTGGAGTATAGGAGGCAGAACCCTGAGATGCCATATGGGCAGAGGGTTCAATTTGACAATGCGCTTTCGGAGTTGTTTCAGCAACCAGAATCGAACCTGCCTGAGGAGGCTGGCGAACAGGCAGGCGAGGAAGGTTGTTGATCAATAAATATATTAATCTTATTGAAGCAACCTATATCTGTATTAATCTCATCGACTACTGTGTTTTTAATTTAAATACTGTTGAATCCATTAATTCCTTGATTCTTGTAAAATGGAGTATTGCCTCAAAATAATTTAATTAAAAGTTACCTGTTGATGTATGGGTATACATATTATAATAAACTGCTTCCTTTATGTTTTTAGTCCAACACTTATCTTCAGACATCATCTTAGATAGTGATCTTGTGATTGATTAATTGAAGCGTTCGATAATCGCTTGACTCATTGGATTGTTAAACCTACTATGAATTTGTTGGACGTTGAAGAGGTCACATAATGCTCTTACATAGAAATTTTTAAATTCTGTCCCATTATCCGATTGTAAGAATCGGAATGGTCCATCATCCAAAAAGATTTCTTCTAGGTTTTTGGCCACTTCATATCCACTCTTATTTTCATATTTCTAGTGAAGGCATATTTAGAATATATCAATTACGGTGAGAAGCCATTTGAAAGATTCATTGTTTTAGTTAAACCTTGAATTTATTTAATAACAAAGTATTACCTTTTTAGATCAACCAGGTCTATTTGAAATCTTTCATTCGGCTGAGAAGCTATAATGTGATTTTCAGGATCCATTTGCATTAGTGGAGTCAAAAAACGACAAATGTTGTTGTCTTTAAGATATAACCTCCCATTGATAGATAACAAATTTTTTGACTTTTGAGTTAATCAGTATTTTTTGTCTTGTCATTAGATCGATCACCTTCTCTTCCAATATTTTCATTGTATCATGATATTCCTGGGTTGTTTTAACGAAAAACCGATCAGGAAGGGAATGCAGAGCGAACGTGTATGAGACACGACGATGTACAATGAGGGGCCGAACGTATTGTTCGATGTTCTACAGAAACTGTTAATGGCAAGGCTTAGGCTTGGATTTATTCCACCATTATGAAAGAGATCTATAGTAAGGATGGTCCCCTACCAGGGATACTAGAGGGAACCTCTGAGCTATAGACCAATCAGTCTTGTGTGCTCTACTTAGAAGATAGTAGAGAGGATCATCTCCAAAATCTAAGTTGGCATATTAAAGGAACTAATTTCTTGCTCCACACCAATGGGGATTTCGACCTGGAAGGTTGTGTAAGACTAATCTTTTTGGTGAAATCGGAAAAATTCAAAAATTCTAATAAAGCGTGTGTACATTGACTTTCTGAGATAATCGTGTGTATAAAATAATCGCGCTTCATATAAAAAGGGGCATAATTTGAAATATCTAATTTTGAGTTATTTGTCTATAAATATTATAATGGAAGATCAGAACCGTGATACAAATGAAAATAAAGAAATCAAAAAACTGATTAAAGAGTTTTGCATGGTCTAATGTTTATTAGTCACTTTTTATTCGACGTTCTCAGCAAAATGCACGAAAAATTAAATACGATAACTTTAGGAAATTTTAATGTCGACGATTTTTCGGATTTATTAAATTTATTCTTCGATAGCTTAGAGAATGTCAAAAAGAGTAAACCTGAAATTGACGACCTTGTAACTCATGTTTAAAATTTTAGATGAATTCAGCTATTAGCTCTCTGTGGTGCCAACTAATTGAGTTCAAGATGCTTAATTATTTTATTGAAAGATTCAAACAGTCCAGTCTTAGTCATTTTATCGAGGAAATTAAGCCAAAAGTAATTAAGTTGAGTATTCCTAGATAAATTCATTATTGCCCAAAGATTCGGATAACTCTGACCCTAACAAGGTTACTTGATAAATTAAATTAGGAAATCGAAATACCTCCGACAATACCAAGTTTTGTCAAAATTATAATATTTTTTAGAAAGAAGACCATATTCATTAAAAGTTACCAATATACTAATGAAATGGCTTCTTGAAAATGCTGAGGTATATTTAGCGGCTCAGTTTAGCATCCGTTTCCGTCTACAGAGATAAAGTTACAGCTAATGAGGAGACTAAATTGACTCGTCTCCAAATTGATGATTGGTTTAAAGACGCTAGAAAAAGATCTTTATATCGTAATTATAAAGGAAAATATGAAAGACGAAATATTAATAAAGATTAATTAACTAAAATTTTGAATAATTTTCATCTTAGTTTATGTGGCTTCACTAAACAAGTTTTGTTAAAATAATAAAATAACTGAATTTACTAAACGTCAACAGAAAATATCATACGTCATCTCAGAAAATCATTATTTTTTGATTTAACTATTCATCAATGTCTTTTAGTCTTTGAATTGATATCATGTGATTCTAATATCTAAATCATCACAACAATACTTGTAAATACAAAGTATCATTCTTGAAAAATAATTTTTCTGGTAATTCGGAGAAATATAGAATAGAATGAACTAATGGACTTTTGGACAATTGAAAGTAATCTTTGCATTTTTCTGAAAATGATGGGTAGTTAAGAAAACTTTCAGTGATTATCGTAATCATCAATTGTCTGATTTTTCGATAACATACTTTTTAACTCAATATCTCATCCATTCTGCCACCAACAGACAGATAATCCTAATTTACAATTTGGAAGATGCTGTTCTGATAATACACTTTGGATTTAGTATCTCTTATATTTTGTTCTCATTAATAATCATACTGCACATTACGAGAGCCATATTACCTATATCTCAACCCCGACAGGACACACTTTATTTAAGTAAAGAAAAGTCATGTTATCTAATTGTAGAGTGAAAACTCATGAGTGATCTTCACTTCTTTTTTGTTGGTGTGAGTGAAATTTTCACAAATGGCGGCGTTACTCATCAAACCAAAGTTTCAGGCCTTTATGCCCGAACTCATTACACTTGATTCTTATTAGTTTAGAAAATATAGATGCCTTATCATTGCAGAGTTAAATGAATTACACGTGCAACACTCAAAATCAATTTAAAGTATCATTTTGTTTACATTGATTAAACTATTTAATAGTCGGATAACTTTATTTACTTCAGTGTTACAATCTTTGGTAAGAACCTCAAGAAACGTCTGCTTGTGTCGACCGAATCCAAACCCAATAGTCCATTACAGACTTCAGTTTGAGGAGAGAGGTGAAGAAGTAGGTCCAACCTCTTACATCATCACATATTTTACGTCGAATAGTAAAACCAAATTAAGAACAGGCTTTGGATACGTGAATGTTGTCTACGGTGAAAGTCTCAAATCAAACAAAAAGATGGAGATTTCACATTTCTGTTTTCCATCATTCCTACCTAAGTTGAGCAGAGACTGATAACCGGCTGCATTCATACCCTGTCTAACAACTTTAAGGCATTGTGTCTAGAAGACTTTCTAGCACTCCACCTACAGGCGAGTAGAAGCAGACCAAACAAGCAGGCACGGCGGTGATGGTTCTATGACTTTAAGGGATATTTCTATTAGTTAATTTGATCTTACTTGGATCTTTAGAATTTTCATTCGATCGACGAATTTCCATAACTCGAAGTATTACTCTTTCGGATCACTTTGCTTAGGTGATCCATGTTTCCATACGGCCAACAATATTCAAGGGACCAAACAATGGACCAAAGTTATTTACCGGAAATAACTCTGCCTTTTCCGAGGTTGATAATCCTTTCACTGAGCTTTCAATGATGTTAGTAGGGAATATAGAGTCGATATAGGCGGAATCCATTACTATTGGCTTCAGTTCATCAATACTGCACTTTACGAAGAGCCACATTTGCTATAGCTCCTCCCAGACAGGCACACACTTTATTTAAGTAAAGAAGAGTTATCATAACTAATCGATGAAGAAGAATCAAGGAATGCTTTGACATCTTTTTTTAGTGGGTGCGAGTCCTTTGTAGACGATCCGGTTCCGCAGTGAAATTTTCACTGATGCCGGCGTCACTTGTTAAGCTAAAACATCGTAGATTAATGTAAAGCAGCGAGATTCTGCAGCATTTTCTTCCCGTCACTCTTTACACTGCGCCACCTGACCACACTTTACTTCATCAAACAGAAAATTTTTTGAAATTAATCCTGGAAATTATTAATAATGAGAAATGATATGTTCGCTGTAAGAATCTCAACTCAGTAGGAATTAATGAATATACATTTTAATTAAAATTGAATATTATCGTAAAATACCATCAATTTGATTTTTTAACATAATAACGCGCCAACTACTAGCCTTATATCTATTAACTTTTTAGAGGTGTTTCCCAACTTCAAGAACGTGACATTTTTTCTGGATCTTGATGGGTTGTATTTTAGGAAGGACTTGTTTTTCCACAATTTATGAATTTTAATTTTAACATCTGAATTTATTTTTTCAAAGAAATGGGAATCTTTTCACGTCTACCATAAATGAAAGTATCACTTGAAGTGATTATTCCCTGTCGACTCCCAATTATTATTATTATTAATTATTATTAAAACCAAAAATCACCGACAAATTAAAAACTACATAGCCGTCAGGTGATTCCGGCCGCCTCGAGTAGCCATCTCAATCTTGCTCGGTGTTCTTTCCGGGTTCCAACGCATTTCCGGATTGGGCGGGGGTTTCTAACTTTTTTGGAGGGTAATAAGGTTCCGGTTTCTTCACTAATTCCTCAAAGGTGTAGGGTTTAGAGATGTCCAAGAAAACCTTTGCAAAACCTTACTGGGCATTTTTTGGAAGGTATTGATTTTTCCTATATTCCTGTTTGATAGGTTGGTTCCCCATGCAGCACACCCGTAAGTTAGAGACGGTTGAATATACTGCACGTAGAGGGAGTCCAAATTTGAGTTGAAACACCCATTATATTGTCCAAGGAGTGTTTTAACAAAATTTAGCTTTCGTTGTGCCGAAGAGAGACGTTGTCGATGTGTTTGCTGAAGGTTAAGAGTGGGTCGTAAGTTACGCCCAGTATCTTGACCGAGTTGGTCGTGGGGATTGAGTTTCCATTTATGGTCACACATGGAGCGGAGTTTGTCAATCTTCTGTTTGTTGTGAAAATTGTTGTATAAGACTTTTCGGGACTTGTATGTAGAATGTTCTTAACGAGCCAACAGTTCAGATCGTCCAATGAAACTTGTATCCCGTTAACAGCAGTATTAACGCACTGGTCTTTGACTGCGACGATTATATCATCCGCATATGTCAGAACCAGAGTATCGTCACTGGTAAGGGAGGGTAAATCATTCAAGAATAGGTTGAATAGGTGTGGTGAAAGTGGAGATCCTTGAAAGACCCCATTTGGAAGGAACTTGGTTACTGATCTAGTTTTTCCAGCAGTTACTCTTCCTCTTCTTCCATTTAGGAAATTTGCGATCCAGATTTTCAGGTTGTTTAATTTTTGACGTAAAGATCTTCTTTGTCAAAAGCTTTCTTGGGACAGTATCAAATGCCTTTTTTATATCGATGGAGCATAACAAAGACTTCTTTTGCGCTTTAGTCCATCCTTGATGAAATTTGTAAGGCATGTAAGATGCGTTTCTGTGGAGTGTCCTTTTCTGAATCCGTGTTGAAAAGGTGCATCAGGAAGGTATGGTTTGATTAGTTCAAGAATCAGCTTTTCCAAAAGTTTTGATGTAACACATAGGAGAGATATGAGGCTGGTGATCCCTTTGGTCGCCCGGGTTTCAGAATTGGTCGTATGTTTGATAGCTTCCATATGGAAGGAATGCAATTTTTCGTTGATTGAAAAAATTTTCGTGAGGGCCATGATAGCATAGGGGCCTATGTTTTTCAGAACTATTCAGGGATTCCGTTTAATACAAATTTTCATTCCCTCACGTACCACTCTATTAAAATAGTGTAGTGCTTTATTGATGGAGTTGAAATCGGATAAATGAAAGTCAAGTAGATAATGACTTCTGCACAGTCATACATGCGAGATTCATCACAAAATACAAAAAAAATTTCTTAGTAAAACTTTCATTGGAAAAAATTATTAAATATATTAAAATTACATATATTACATATTTTTATTTAAAATATTAATTATAAAACATGTATCTAGTGAACCTAACACGCGATACCTTGGAAAAAATAAGGATCTACTTTGCTACTGGTAAGATCGATAATTGCCCTGACTGTAGAGAACGGGCAAAAATCAAAAATGTGCCGAACAATTCATTTTTAAAGATTTGAAACCCTACATTATAAAAATGGTATAGAACAGAGATACTTTTGTCTGGAAGAAGCAGAACTTAAAGAAAATACATTGAAGTTTTATATCATCCAATTTATGCTAGGCTCAACATAATCACTTTGGACGAGATAAATTATATAGTTTATTATCACTTACCCTTTGTGGTGCTACACGTAGACAAGTTAGAACTGTGGTCTTCAAATGTGTTTATTGTCAGGCATCAAATATAGTAATTTTAGTCAAAACGATTGGTTGCAACTAAACCTGAAATTACGCCAATCATTGCTTATGCTCCAAGAGATCGGTACATTGTAGATCTTGTTGATTTACGTCGATATTCTTCTCAAAATGAAAACTATTTTTGGGTAATTAGTTTGCAATATATTTATCAGATTTGGTTCTTATAGACTCAGTTTCTAAATTTGCTGTTGTTGAAAGTGCCTTCACCAATTCTGGAATTGAGATATCCAGAATTCTAAAGAATATTTTTTCTCTTATTGGACCGCCTATTATCCTACATACGGATAATGTCAAGGAATTCAAAAATCAGCATATGCAAGAGTTATGCGATAAATTTGCCATTTCGCATGTTACAGGACGTCCACGAGCTCCTTAGATTCAAGGACAAGTAGAGCGGTTATTGTTTTTTTTATCTCAATAGATTGAACCAATTAAAAGATGTGTTTCTTCCACGTGTTCATCAAGGAAAATTTTGGAAGTTATATTGACTTCATAAAAAGACATTGTATGGGATAATAGATCAAACCATCACAAGACTGCGCCCTTTGGAGACTTTCTACAGCGTTGAAAATCTAACAAAGTCAGGTGAAAAGATGAAAAAACGCCGAAGATGGAAATACGGTGAACTGAATTCAGGAGACGAAATTCTATTACGTCATGATGGGGATGCCAATGAGGATAATAGGCACCACCCATATGACGAAGTTTCTACAAAAAAGTACCAAGTTGTCAGTAAGAAAGGAGACTGATAACTATCGTTGACCAAAACGAAGAAAATAATGAATATAACACAGTCCATATTAGTCGAGCTAAAAAATTGTGACCTTTAAATTTTTTAAGCTGTGTGTTTATTAAATTGGATCACTTTTATGATTACTAACATTATGTACGGCGTCTCGCATGTATGGACTGTGACATTAAATATTTAAAATGAGAATTAAACAAGCAATTTGTAAGGACTTTTTACTTATTTTATCAAAAAAATAATTGTTGTTGATTTCTTAGTTTGCTCGTAAATTTAAACACAAACCTTCTCACTTTTGGGCACTTGAAAGATTCCAGGCAACGCCGGAACAGAAGGAGATGCAATGACACCGGGATCGCTTAATTAGATGATTACTTTTTCCTATTTCTCTGTTTCAGGGGTTATTTATTAACCCCGGGATCACGAGAAAGAAAGACAAAGTAAAGTAAACTAGTTAAGTAATCCCAGTTCCCGCAACCAAACGTGCCATCCGAAGCCTGTGCGTCTCCATTGTTTCCACTATCGAACGGAAGTGCCTTCTTTGATTTTTGCAGAGGAAGCCGATTGGGGACGGAAATTTTTTAGCCAACCAATTTTCTTTTGCGTAGAACAGTGAGAGGCTTAGTGGGTGTCCATCTTTTTCGCAAATGCGGAGAAATCTGGAACCACATCTAAGAGTTGTAGATTCCGTCAGCAGGGGAGGTATACCTCCAGGGGTTATAACAAAGATTAATTTAAGTTTATTTAAACGAACCCTCTTTACAACGAACATGGTAGACGTATTCAATTCTCGTGGCTCTTAGTAATAGTTTGAATTAATTATTCTGTCTTCATCTCCTTAAGGGGATATAATCTCTCTTCCTCTTCGTATTTACTCATGAGACATCGAAAACCAGAACTCTGAAATGGGGAGCATCGGATTCACCGATATCCAGATCTTCCGATCTTGTTGTGAATCATTGTATCTGTGAATACATAAAGTCGGGAATATGGTATCTCTGATTTCGGTTTCACTAGAATAATTTTTGAGTCACTGAATGGGGAAGGAGATTTAAAGAAGTTGTAAATGATACCTTTATGAATTCTGTTTTTGTATATATTGATAAGATATCTTATCACTCAATATAAATAGATCAACGAACTGAGAAATCAGAATAGACAAGCACAGTCAGCCACGTGTAGAAGAAGAAGCAAAAACGAACGAAATATCTGATTCAACTGATTTCTGGGGTAACGTCAGGAGTGTTCGGCCCAATCAAAATATAATTCGCTAAAAATGATGGGATGTTTTGCATGATTACGGAAGGGGGGATCTAGGTGCTCTTGTGCTCGAAAATGATGGTAACCATGGACGAAACCAATTCCTAATGAGAATCTCTTCAATATAATTCGCACAATTCACACGAAGGGTCAAATTCGACGAGTCTGCGTTGTGATCTTTTATATGCCTCCACATTACTTATACAAATCGTTATTTTGACATATTCGTGGATTCTACGTACTTCTGTGTGGAAACGTATTATATGAGTTCACATGCTGCATTTTGTGTAAATTCATATTTTACGATTCTCAATTGATTCTCAGTTTGTTTGGAGTCCGAGAATTCAAAATACAACTTCCAGTTCACTCTAAATATTTTTTATTACGAAAACATGGCATATTCCAGGAACTTCACATTCGTGGATGGAAAACGACGTACGAAAATTAACCCACTGAACTTTGGCATAAAATTGAATATTTTTTGTGCAGCATCATTTCTGTAATTTGAATTATTGTCCATAATTTATTACTTATCCCCCAATTCCCTTCAAGTGGCGGAAACCTGAGACTAACAACCATTGTATATGGTCTTGTCCCGGCTCGTGGATCCCAGAGATCTAGTTGTCTTATGGGCCGAGACAATAAAACACACGAAAACCCACAAAACATGATTATTTAATTTATCACATTTTAAAGGCGGGCTTTATCAGTCTAAATTATTTCCAAATTGTATTTCTCGATTATTCATCGATTTATCCGCTATTTTAACTGGAAAAAATAAATCGTTAATTAAAATTCTCGTTCACTCGAAAGATAAGAATAATTGAGAATCTGGCATATTTGTGATTAAACATTTCATCGGGAGTTTCTCAACAGCACGTGGCCTTCAAATGTAACTTAATCTCGAATTTATTTTGCTCCAATCATCCACTAAAACTCAAAATATGTTGAGGCCACGTGGATGAAATATGTTTACGATCGCTTGCCGAATTGAAAATACTTGAATTTTCGACATCCTCCATGAGACTGGATTCTCTGAGATCTTCCAAGCGACTGTTATTTGGATGCTTAATATTTGGTTCGCAGCCGGCGAGAATGGGTGGATCTTCTGGGTTACATTTGTCATTCATGTAAACCATACTCTCAGGAACTCATAAAGGTTCAGAGAAGAAGTCGAAATAAATACGAACTCAGAAATCTGTAGACCTTTTGAGATCTTCAATGTCAAAATGGATATTCTTTATGAAACTATTCTTCTGGACAGTCAGGTGCTAATTTCAACTCAGATACCACATGTGCTCCTTAATTTTACTTTGTGGACCTCATATGGACGGAATGCGGAGAAACTATCTCCCCCAAAAAGTATTAAAAATTTCAGAAAAAAAAGTAACTCAAATCAACTAACGAAGTCGTCTAGTAAAGCCACTTATCACCTTTGAAAACCCAATTTTGAGAGCACCTTCAACCTTCGCCCATCCACGTGGTGTTATGCTATATTTTATGACTATTCATTCCTTGAACTTGTCAAGGAAGTATGTGCACATTTTTGAAATTCCTGTGTATTTTTAATGAATGAGTATGCTTTTGGAGCTTCATGGGTTGGCCAGTAATGATGATTCGATGCTTAAGGAGGTGGTGTCTGAAGGTTGAAAATTTTTGGATGATATAAAGTCCATGTGTGGGGGCAGATTATATCTGGATGGATGTTCCTTGGAGTTTTAATAAGCAACTAATTTGATTATTTGAGATTATATTCTTCCACAATTCGTTTTCTTCTAAATCTAGTAGTAAGTCGATATAAAGTAAATTCATGGGTACTGACTCTGAATTATTAACATCACATAGCAGGTGATGTTTTTCCGGCGCCAGTTAACTCTTAGATTCTGATGAGAGGGAAAAAGACATAAACAAATTAACCACCTGGGTAAATGACCCTTAGATATGATGTTGTGAGCAATTTGATTATTATCACGATATTTTTAAAAGTGCTTGTCTCATGAAAGTTTATCAATCCAGTAAATGTAATCTTTATTAATTATAGTTAGTTAAGTAACCCCGGCCTTACTAACTTGTAGGAGACCAGCGGCTATTAAGTAGGAAGCAGCATAGATCGATCAGCCTTGGATTGGAGACTAATATTGTACTAAATCAGGATATTCAAAATTAATACTTCCAAATCGCGAAAGACAATATCCAGGTCCAATAAAAAATATTCAATTACAAACAAAAATTTAACCAATTTAACAAAATTAAGAATCCCAAAACCAGTAACATTATTTAAAGGGAGAATTAAATTAGACCGAAAGCAATCGTAGCTGGTCTTATTCAAAGTCATCCTTATTGTTTGAATAGCATGATTTCCGATGTTATTAAAATATGCGGTGTTGAAAAGACCATTTATATATCCAAATTATCGACAGGTATGAAGCAAATACTTTAAGCAGAATTCATGTGCATTGTGGACTTGGAAAGTAGGTTGTTGATGACGTGTCGATTGATCTGAACGATGAAGAATTGTCGCAATATAACGAATAGTCGCTTACTGTTTATTACTAGGAAACGTAAATTCTTTTGACCACGTGGGAGGTTTTGACACATCGAAAGATTGACATGTACTATAAAAAATTCTCATAAAAATCTCCAGACTTGATTTCTACGGTAGAGGTATATATCCAAGAGATTGTTGAATAGTAGGAAACTGAGTTGCGAGCGATGTAGGACTCCTCCAGATTTTCTGTACCCAATACCCCCCGAGTGTGCCATTTTGTTCATTGGATGGAGGAGACGAGGAATTTGTTTTTAATGTGGAAATGAAATTAGAACATTCTAGAGTGTAACTACTTTTGTTTATTCTTTTGAGTCATGTCTGGAAGCGGAATGCCAGAAAGGGATCACCTACAACGTGAACACCAAACTTCCATTAATACTACACGATCACAGACTTCCTAGAACGGACTACAAGAATGTCGTTTGAAAGAGATTACTTACCTTTATTGACTATAACCTGACGGGATACCTTAAGAGTATTTAAAAAGCCTAGAAAACTGGGAGGTCTGGGATTCAGTACAGAGCAGAAAGGTACAAGGAAAATTCTCACTGTTTTAGAAGATTCTTAGAGTCTCCACCAATCCAGATAATCCAATGTCTTGTAATGGACTGAAATGAACCAATTAAGAATATAAAATACTAAACCGACGACAATTTAAATCAAACGAAAAAATGTGGATTTTAGGCTTTTATCATAAACCTAAATGAGAAGAACGACTGCTTTCACGAAAAAATTGTATGGACCCAAAATCAAATAAAATTCTTAAAATTGGTCTTAAAGGTATCAGAACGCTATACCAGCCTTCGGGAAACTTGAGGATATACGAACGGCCCTAAAGCCAGGAAAACCAATGGGATTTTTTCACTATAGAAAAATATCACTTTTTTGCATTACGAAATTCCTAGTAAAACTCGTCTGAATAAAAATCTTTTTCGATTTCCATTGTGATCAGTGCGGTTTTCTCTTGTTGATTGGGAGTATTAGTTGTTTCAAGATGAATTGGACAAATTTTGTCACGTGCGTTGTGGTCGAGTGTTCTTTGCAGAATTCACTTGAAAAGAGGGTAGTGTGATGAACAAACGGATCGGAAAACTTTTTTACCACGTGCTTTCAGTCTCTTGTGGAACTAACAATGTATATATAGGACGATTGACTAAATTTTCATATTAAAAATTTGTTTTATTTTTTAACCACGTGGGCTGTCCTTCACTGTCCTGATGTCTAGGAACTTGTCTTAAAGTTTATAAAAGAATAGTTGGAAGTTTTTGAATTTAGCATTAAACGTAACGCCATGTCGAGAGGTTGACAGGCACTACAGGAATTACAAAAACTTGAATTCTCATTATCTGAACACTGGGGGACCAAAGGTTTGTGCATTCTTATGGGGAAATTAAAAGTCGAAACAAATGTTTTACTTATTTTTTGCTCATGATCATTCTATGGCTCTTTTATGACTACGGATGGTATTACACTGCATTTAAGGAGCGTGTTGGCTTCTTGAAAAGTCGAGGAGAGATGGGGTCAAGTTTGCTATTAGCGTCGATCAGAGAAGAAATAAAGAAAAGGATGGAAAACCTCATGAAAAGTGATGTGATCATTGACTCCTACAAAAAGGATAAATTGAGCATAAGAGGATTTGAGGTCAATGATAGAGTCCAAGATGTGGCAAGACTTGTGTATACGAAGCCTCAAAATAATGTCCTCTTTACTTTCCTTTGTAAATAAGGTTTGTTAAAATAAAGGTAAGATATTAAAGGTTCGGGAGTCGGATGTGGATGCGATGTGGGGCCATATTTTTAAAAAGTTCGTCAGGGTACATCACCTGAAGCTGAAGATAAGGTCCTCTTCAAATTGTGCAACGCATTCAACTCAATCAGACGATGTATCATCCTTGACGTTTACGTGAAAAGAACGCAAAAAATTATCCTATAGTCCACAAATCATATTCAAGTCCTTCCCTCCTCTTAATAAGAAATAAATTTTATCGGCGATCGATCATGCTGGCAAGATAACTCTACTGTCCTCAATTTATGATACTTGGATCATTGTACCCTTTGAGGAAGCACCGAAAATGTCCTTTCAAAAATAACAATGATTTCAGAGAATTATAGCAGGATTAGACTTTAATTAACACAAAGAAGTGTGAAGTGGTTGACGAGTGCGGAATCAATCGCCTTTTTCAAAGAACAAACAGAGACTACTGTCTCAGATATTCCAATTACTTTCCTCAGCTCTCTTGACTTCCTAGGAGGTGGATCGAATTAGGGATTCCAAGATAGAACATGGATTACTGCCTTATATATTCAGACCCTGTAAATAAATAAAACGAGTAAAAAAGACTTTGAGTTATATCCAGATATGTTCCACATGTATAATGGACTTAGTCCACAGCCGTCCATAGGAATTTTTAAAAATGTGGAAACCAAATTTCCCAAGAACGCGCAAGAAAGGGAGTAATTATATAAAATAGAGGAAAAAATCATGTTTTAATCGGAAACTGTTGTCCACGTGGCAGAATTTCGATCGACTATAAGAATTGCATCCTAATAGAATTCCTTAAAGACACCACAGAAGGCACTTCCTGAAAGTAGTTGGGTCGTTGCGAAACACTCAAGGAGAGTTCAGTGACTTTTGGATACTAGGGTCACCTAATTAGTTGGTTTAACATTTCATTCTTGGTGGTCTCTGAGTTCAGTAACAAAAATGTATTAATAAACATACCCCCGAGATGATCGTTGCTCGTTGGAGTGTTGGGAAATATTCGATTCACTTCAAGTAGAGAGGACGTTCAGAAAAGTACTTTTTTTAGAAAACCAATGTCTTCTATTAACTCCAAGATTTCGTGTATCCGTTCTATCACTTTCACTGTCAAACAGATATCCTCAGGTATATAATAAAATATTGAAGTATGACGCATTTGTCCATTCATATTTGATATTTAGGAACCCCTCCACTGGAGTAGGGAGAAAGTGATCCTTTTTGAATGTTGACCAAGCACTGAGCGTCTCCCTAGTCAGGTGAATTCCATAACGCTCTTAGTAATTGAATAAAAGCAAAGAGCAGAAAAATCATCGAACCAGCACAGGATTGATCGTCTGTTTACGGTGCCTCTTCTGAATGTTTCTTACTCGGCGTCATGTTAGGAACTTTTCTGGACGACTACTCAGTTCGCATCAATGTCTTCATCGTCTCACAGAGGATCTACCACATGTCCATTCGTCTACTCTGCATAGAAGAAAATAGACCGGGAAACATTTCGTGTTTCCAAATAATGCTCGAATTGAAAATTATAACGGGGAAGATCTAAATCGATTTATTTTCTCAAAATCCAACTCACGTGCAATTCTATCTCCTATTTCTAAGTCGATTACGCAATGAACATTTCGATTCAGTATAAAACGGCTATACAACTTTTCTTCATCAGTGAAATAGCCTAGAACACGTATAATATGTCACGTGCGAGTGAGAAGTTAGACATATAAAGAAAAAGGACGTATTTATAGGAAAAAATAGATTGAAAAGTAACTATCTGGCATCAAAGACGGCAACTAGGGGGTAAGATAAAGGGATTACGTCTCGGAGTCCTCTTTTTGTACAATATTCGATAGCCACACTCTCGACATCTTATGGGAGCTGACATTCGAAGATTATTCTCCTTATTACATGCTGTAAATAAGATATAAGAAATACATCCACAGACATAAACGCAGGACGAGATTTTATGTTCCCCAGTTTGCTCAGTAAACATAAACAACGATAAAAGCAATAAATTTGTTATTTAAATTTAATTAAATGTTTATTAATATTTAATTTAATATTTTAATTAAAACATAATTTAAAGATGATCTCGTCCAACTTCGAGTCCATAAATCTGAAAGCACTCAATCCACCAAATGGCCCTCTCATTCTTATCGAATAACTGAAAATCCATCCGAGTTATTAGTAGACTTTAAATCCGTCGCGGAAAAAAGATAAGATGCACATCCCCATCGGTTTTGATATCAGTTTGGGGTACTCAGTTAGCTCAAGACATTCTTTTCTCTTTTAACCAAGTGATCATTGGACAAGAAATAAATAATAAATGGGGTTCTAGTTAACAATATCACAAATCACCCCTCTTGGCTCAATTCAATCTCTTCAAAAAGTGACCTCACCATTTATTATCCCTGCGGAGCTTCATGTGACCCGTGTTTATATTACCACTCTTTCCAGTGCTCCTTGAAGGCGGGAACCTAGATCTGCACAATTTTAATTGTATTTTGAACATTTCCATTTACTTTGTAAAGAAGATACCCAAATGAGGATGATCGATAAAATTATGACTTTGACCTTAATTGACTTTGCACTAATAATTCGATTCGTCACAACCCCCTTCCTGCCTCCAAACTAAAGTCCATTTTAAATCTTGCTGTACCGTAGCAGTAATTGTGCTTCAGTGATATCCAAACTAATGGGTCAACTGATCACATATCGTGCAATGTTGAGTTTTTATTATTTTTGGCCAGTTGAAACGATAAGCAATTTCATTTGTCTTTATGGAATCGTCAGGGTCTTCAGTTCTGATTTTGATGCACTCCAGGTCCCTCGTTGTACAAAAGGACGAAAGCATTATATGTTACCGACCGTACTGCTAACCACGTCTCATGTAAAGCTGAATCGTAGTTATTGGATGAATTCACTGATTCAGAAAATTAGGTCAATGTTTTGGAAAAACGAAAATATGCTAGATATTGAATAATGGTCATGGAACGTTTTTTTAGAAAACCATGAACTGAAGACTACATGTTTTGAGGTCACAAGATCTTTGTGAATTGCAATAAGGAAGCGTGGAAGTCTGGGGAAATCACAGCCAAACGCTTGCGTGTGATAGGGGCAAGTGGATGAAGATTCCTTTGCCACTAGTTTCCCAAGTTGGAGAAAGAGTTCAATAATGTCCCTTCCTGCCATTGTGCTTTGACTTCAGGAGATTATGTGGAAATTCGCTGTTTTTCCACGTGCAAGTTTCATGTTACAGAAAATTTCAAAAAAACTTATTATTCAATAACTTTTTTCTTGGAATTTTTCCACATTCAAACTTCAAATTAGTACAAATTTTACTCTTCTTGTATAACGATAGTTTCTTGACATTTCCAGTCCGGCCGTTTTCCGTAACAAACTCAAATAAATTGCTGGATTACGACCTGAGCATCCACCATGTGATATATAATAAAACAGGACCCACAACCTGATCCTTCATACGAGTGACTATATTTTGCTAGGATGAAATGTAATTATTTCAAAGACCAAGGGAAAACAAAACTGACTAATCTTGTGATCCTGGTGGCCAAGGCAAATAACAGTTATTCCAAATTATGAGTGGGAATAAAGTGGAATCACTGGCATTGCCGTATCCACATGGTTTGGAAAATAAGAACAAACGTTTCATCCATCTATAAAATATATAAAGACATCTTGAGTAATAGAAATAGTCGATGGTAACTACCTAACGTTGGGTGTTTAATAGTTTACAGTCTTGTAGAGATAGGTCAGACATTTTTTGAAGATCCTCTTTTTTCTATCACTATTCTAGCTATTCATGGCGGATCTCCCCACACTGGAAATTGGTAATGCAGACGACAATGTCAATGTTCTACGTGATCGTGACATCCAGATTGCTACTTCGAAATTCCAACAAAATCAAAATCATTTTAACGAATGGTTATCAATGAATCGTCTGTCTACCAGCACTGAGAAGTCCGTCACAACTCTCTTCACATCAGACAAAATGACAAAGAAGATGGACGATCGATTTGAAAACTAACAATGGTGTTATCCCGTTCAGAAAATCACGAAAGATCATTGGGGTGAGTTTTGAAAATGCACTGTCATTCTCCCCCATGTAATACAAAATGTAAAAAACTGATTTGTTGAAATTTCTATCGGGATTATGGAAGAGCCCTATCCTGACTTCTATATACAACCAATCTATTGAACCCTGCATTTCTTATGCAAGTAGAATCTGGGGTCCATTCATTACTTTGACAGATGTTTTAGGGTCGCTGCTAGCCAAAAAAGAGCCTCCGAAATTACAGAACGATGGACTTCTGGAGATCTCAGTTTCCAATGCCTCTAGAATCCACGATAAGCATGAACCGTGGAGTGTGGCGTCGTTACTACGAAGCTCCAGCCATTCGGTCGATACTTGCTTGTGTGGGGTCGAAGGATAGTCCTTGATAGAGCGTACTACGGTCACGTGATTAGTTAGTTTGGTATAACCATGGTCTTGGTATTACTATTATTATCGTATCAAGTGGTTTAAAACATCTTACAAGCCGATTCCTCATCGATGTTCCATATCGTGGATTCTACGCTTAATCTGAGAAATAATTAGTAAATTTTATCAAAATTTAATGACTCATGGCTTTCTTAATCCATTTCGTTCAAATTTTCTAATCACTTTTAAATTCAGCTAGGTTTCTTGATCTTTCAATGATTTAGTAAAATAATACTATCATTCAACAAACTACTAAGCATTTTCGAAATGATGGTCATACATATATTCAAAGAAGACAATCTCCGCTATCGAGAATCTTTGAGTCACCCGCTAATGCATTCCCGGTTTCTTTGATGGCCCCTTTACCCATTCTCCCAACCGCTTAAGAGGTTTGAAAGAGATTGGGGTGAAGTGGAAATGAGCCCCACGGTCCGAGTATTAATTTAATTTTTTTCGTTCTTCAAAGTCTACATTTTGGAATTCAGAATGAGTTGTCAATGGAAAACGTGAATCGGTGACTGAGGCGACGCAAACACATCCTATTTTAGTCTCCACGGACAAACACAGAGGTCTTGATAAAACACGGGTACCCAACTGACACAAAACCGCAGCTTTATCTGACCCCAGGATGTCACTGGGAATTGAAGATGGAACAGAAATTCACAGAGGAAACCCAGGGTCGGTTTTTGATTGTGGACAAAAGCAGAGAGTCATGTGGTAATCCAAGAATCAGATGGAGAAGAGCTAGACCCTGGTCCATTGTTATTTATCCACTAAAGTAAGTGCAACAAAGATGAGTGGGGAAGGGCACGTGGCATATCGAGCTCGATTTTGTAAATGAACTAAATCGGATTCCTTCAGCATATAGCGCGGAAATTGATAAATATTTGTTGAGATCAAATTGTGTCCTAGAGACATGTTATTCGGCTATGACCTTTATTGGTGAACGTAGTGTCTGATGACATCGTATCCGACTGTCGTGGGTTAGGAAAAATGGACTTTTCAGTGAGGTCAATTATCGTCAATTAGATCCCACCAGTGAAGTGATCAGTCCTTCTGACACGACACAGTGGTTGAAAGGGATTTTACTACCATCTCCCTGACTATTCCAATGATTTCCGCGATGGTAGGATGTGTTATGATAACGGAAGACGGCAGACTATTGATAACAAAGTGGACCTAAATATAATTATAGCAGCTTGAGGGATTTCACGAGAGTAACTCAAAATGTATTAATCTGTCTTTACAGCTTGCCTCTAGCTGATCTGAATTAAAGATATTTTAACCAATCACAAGAAAAACCTTTCGAGATACGAAAACTTCAACGGTCATTGTGTTAATAATTTACCCCACCTACCGATGACAAAAACCATCGGGAGATCTACACACATACGTAAATGGGGAAAATATGGTCGGAGGCATTCGATGTGTGCTATTTAATTTCTCTAGTAACAACTTGTTCTCCACCGCCGTTGACACACGATCGACTATTTCATTTTTCCCAAGGAGCAGTGGTGCTGGCTATAAAGCCTACTTATTTACGTATAATCGTTAATTCCGAACTTGAATTCAACAAAAAACATATACGTTACTCAAAAAATCACGCGTTACCATACATTCTACATATTCTATTTCTTAATAAAGTTTTGATCAGCTTTTTTCATAACTAACAAAGTTTTCTAAATAAATTTGTCAAAGTAAAAAATTTGAAATTATATTGTCAAAATTTAGAATTTATAGTCAATAACCGTTCTGGTGATCACTAACGGTCAGGCCTCCTATGGTCTTGAATAGGTGACTAGATTATTCTGCTGATTGAATATTTTGACATCTTTTCCCTTTTTGTCTCTTCTTGAAGCGATCCAGGTTTTTTCATTTCCTTCAGAATGTTTAAATGCTGTGTTTGAGGTAAATAGGTCAAACAAGAGCAGAATTGGACCAGTGATATTCTTCATCTTCCTCATAAACTGCTTTGCAATGCGTCCAATTCCAACTCAGTTTATTCAATCTTCCTACAAAAGAAAGAATTCATCCCCCGTCTCTTCTAAAGAATAGTCACTTTGAATGTAATCTAAAATCGACAATCCAAGGCAAGCGGAATTTTTAATATTATAGATAACCTATTTCCTGGTCTTGGATACATAGTCACCGACAAATGATCCATTCCATCAATTTAAAATCATTTCCATAAATAATAATTCCAAAATCAAGTCTCTAATCTTCCATGAGAATATTGAGTATCCCCCAATCTTGTGCAGACATTGGACTTTGATCCTTCAAACCTCTTTTTCGAATGAAATTGAATAAGAAGCTAGGTCAAGGAATCTATGCCAATTTATAACCGATTCTGATGGAAGAGATGAAACTGAGAAATTGAATAATTAGAAAATAAGTTCATTTTGATAATCAATTTTAATTCAAATTACAAGATGAACACTCACAATTCAATATAATATTGAAGGTTTCCAGAATGAGAACACCATGATATCTTTTCAGGAAACTTGAATTCGACTTGTTTATCAATAAATTTGAACAAAAATTAAAAATCATACTAAATTTCATATAAAAATATCTAAAAATTATATATCTACACGTCAGTAGAACAAATATAAAAATATATATTCCTAGCGGGAACAAATGGGAACAGCACTAGAAAAATACCACTTTATGTTAATTTAAATTTTATTAAATTTTTGGTCCGACAACAATAAAGTTAATATTTTAATATTATTATATTTTATTATTTTATTAAAAATCATACGAAAAACTTACCTAATGAAGGATTCGGCTTCATACAGGTCGGTCGCGTTATTGTGTTGTTGTAGAAAATTATGGAAGGGCTGGTTCTCGTGAAGTGTTCAGAAACTGAATAGAAACCTTAAACCAAAACCCACGACGATAAGCGGACAAACTCGATCTTATACATTCATACATGGACGATTCAGTTATCAGAGAATGAGTCTTGAAGGAGAACAAAGTCCGAGTACCGCAACCGTGACTTATGTCCAATGAGTTTGGGGATTCATCATTACTCTCTAATGAAGATGTCAGCTTAAATTATTGGTCAGATAAGCCGGGAATATGAGATCAGACGCCTTGATTTTCTGTGACCTAATTTTGCAAACACAACATGGTCATAATAGAATAAAATGGCGAGACTCAGAAAACTCCATGAACGGAGATATGCTCAGCATCTCATGGCAGCCTTAGCCTGGTTTGTTCTGTTGCTTAATAAACTTTACAAAATGGCTTTTATGAAAACTAATTCTGAGATGAGTGTAAGACCATCTACCAACAGCCTACAAACCTGTTACTGAAAACAACATAAGCAAAAGAAATAAAAGATTAATTCAAGCACAGACGTCAGTAGTGTTAACCTTAGAAAGCACTTTGCCCGCTAGTGGGAGAAGAATGTGATTTCTTAGTCATATAATAATCACTACTGTTGAAGACGAGGAGACAACAACAAGTCCACTGTGATGAGTAAGGAATCATATTAGACAAATGTATTAAAAGTCAGTCACCTGGTAGTCATTGTGACTACTTTTGACAGACTTCCTATTATGTTGCTTGTAATGAGTCTGTGGTAATATAATTTCGCTGTTGCGGCAGATGTCACCTTTGAGGGCAGTAGTTACCCACAAGATCTCTCATAGTATGGTTAACGGAGTAGTGTTAACCTGTATCAATAAGGTTATGGCTTATGCAGTGGAGGCTAAGCCAGTAGGGTCACTTGGCGACATCTCCCTAGTTCTGTATGCATCACAGATCAAATATGAGTTTACGCAAGGGCCAGACAACCCATTAAATGGAGGGAGCAGATCTGTGCCAAAATTGCTTGGAAGCAGACTGAGCTGGAAGCACTGTAAGGACACACATAATTAGTGCGGCGAGAGTGGTCTATAGTAAAGGAACTAATTAGTAAACTCTATGTTCCCCAATGAGACCTCAAAGAGTCGAGGAGGGCAAAGGTGGAGTTAGAAAGAGCAATAATGGTGTATAAGAGAAATATTTATTATGTAATGAAATCAACACGTTGTTTGTCTATTTCTGTTCTTCTATTCTCTTCTACTCAATCCTTCTATTCAATTTTCAAATGACCGTTATTTTACATATTCTGAAAAAACTGCAAACAAAAGTGATAGAAAATGGAGTCGTTTGTGATTTCACCTCCCATCTCATAAGACCAATGGAGAGGTGGAAATGTGTTTTTACCGGTTGTGTTGTTTGTAAGATTAACCAACAGGCAACAAATAAATGAATTTCCAAAGTATTCAAGAACATTGCTCTGAACACTCACGGAAGTAAGATGGCTTTCGGAAGTAAGATGGCTTTCGGAAAGAAAGGCATTAAATCAATTTGAAGATAAAAATAAGGTTCACAGAAAAAAACTGAGAAACATTTATCTAATAGGCTATTACTACAAAGTTAGAATTAGAAGCTTTTGTAGTAAATCGTTATTGTTAGGAGCCTTTGGTATCCCTCACGTGTTGCATTAAAAGCGCTTGTTCCAGAAAAATCTACACGTGTTTTCCAATCGTTGCATAATGTAGTTTGAAAATAAAGACATTCAAAAATAGATGAATTGAGCAGTTAAAATATCAATAAGTTGACAAGGTAATCACTACAATAATTATTCATTTTTATTGAGATTTGTGAATTACTGTGACTGATTCGTTTTCGCTATCAGAAGCACGTGGAAGTATTCAACTTCAACGTGAAGTACGATAATAAACGAATTGATAAAAATGACCTTTTTTTGTTGAAAATTATAAATCTTAAAAATAATGAGATTAATGTTGAAGAATATTTTTGCATTTTTCCAAATGACCGACAACTTGGTGCAATATTGACCTAGATATCAAAGTCATCAATAAATTCTCATGAAGGAAAGAAATTTTACTAAAGACAATGTTAAAAATTACATAAAGGCCTGGAAAATATGTGTTAGCTAATTAACCGTCCCCAGGAGAGGATATTAAGGTTAACATTCAAATTCACTCAAAGGTGGCAATTTTCACGATACGATTTTTTCTCAAAAAAGCTGATAATCTAAATTGACAAACGACCACGAAGGATTCATATTTACATGACCTCCAAATTATTTATGAGAGTAAAGTGGTGCACATTGATACAAAACTTGTCCCGTCCTTTGTCAGGTTGCAAATGACTTCTATGATTGAGCTCAAGAAAATAGCTGTAGACAACTATGGTCAGAGAAGGAATACTGTTTTAAAGGCGGGGACTAACTGTCAAAGAAAGCACGAGCACCCGAGCTGTGATATATTCCAGCTCGAGCATATTTATGAGGTTTTCACGTGTAATCTCGCTGTTGCGGCAGATGTCACCTTTGAGGGCAGTAGTCACCCACAAGATCCCTCATAGTATGGTTTACGGAGTAGTGTTAACCTGTATCAATAAGGTTGTGGCTTATGCGTGGAAGGTAAGCCAGTAGGGTGGGCGACATCTCCCTAGTTCTGTATGCATCACAGATCAAATATGAGGAGTTCACGCAAGGCCAGACAACCCATTAAATGGAGGGAGCAGATCTGTGAGAAGATTGCTTGGAGGCAGACTGAGCTGGAAGCACTGGAGGGGCACATAACTAGTGTGGCGAGAGGGGTTAGAGGAAAAGCACCGCCTATAGTAAAGGGGCTAATTAGTAAACTCCGTGTTCCCAAATGGGACCTCAAGAGTTGAGGAGGGAAAAGGTAAAGTTAGAGGGGCAATAATGGTATATAAGAGGAAACTCTATACACATAAAAGTCGGTGTAAAAGAAGGAGAAAAAATAATCTGTTTGAGTTTAATCGCAGATTGTTTTACCGTCGCCTACACGAAAATGGCCATAATGCATGTTCACAGCAGGACGCCGAAATGCTTTTCACATGGGGTAGTATGTGGGAGGCTAAATCACATAGAGGAAATGCGTGGAATGTATTGAGACGTCTCACTGATTGGAAGACGACCTGGGTAGATAAAGTTTACAATTTCTTTATTAAAAGATCTACCTCATTGCACGAGTCTATGTGTCGAGTAATACAGAAGAGCGTCACTAACCCGGAACGATTCCTGATTGGGCCAACTTATTTGATCCCAAAGCTGCACAAACCTCAGTCTGCTGCAGATTATCGACCAAAACCTTCATGCCAACCTTGTATAAGATGATGACCAAATTGGCGGCAATAAGGTCAGGATATTTTTAGATGCAAATGGATTTCTCTCCAAGAATCAGTTGGGTACCGTACGAAAAAATTCGTTTTTGAAGAAACTACCGGCAAATGTTTGACAGATTATTATATGCGCTTAGATGGTTCGCTATTCGACGCCTTCCGAAACATAAGAGATGTTTTGGAGATTAACATTAGTCAAATAAATTCGCATATGGGAGAAACTTGGAATCGTGTGACTATAATTACAATAATTCTTGAAAAAGATAAAAGAACGATGATCTGTAAGAATTATTCCAAAAAACAAATGCAAACAAAATGTTGAATGTATATTATAATTTTATTTATTTATTAACCCCGGACAGTCGAACTCTTCTGAGGTTCCTGTACCATGAGATCATTTACATAGTGCTAATAATTCACGTACACAATTATTTATTTATTAACCCCGGATACACCGAGAAAGAAGTTAAAGTAAACAACTAATTAAGTGTATCCAGTTTCCACTTCTACAGAAACAGAGTCCATCCGGAATTAGCATAGGTAAAGACGTCCATTACATGCAGTTGTGGAAACCCCTCCAGTGGAGTGGGGGAGAGCAAATGATCCTTTTTCGTGCCGGTCTGGCACTGGACGCCACCTAGACAGGTGGATCACATGACGCCACTCTAATAGGAAGAAGGAGGAGGAACAGACGAACAAAGAGAAACTTCAACCAATTAGCCACGAAGCACCACATGGCCGCCACGCGGCTATTATTTAGAAGATGTTCATTATATTTTACAAAAAGACAACATGGAAAATGATTGACTTTTTAATAAATTCATTTCTTTTTAATAAAAAAATAATTTGAAATTAATATTTCAAATTAAATTGTTAATGTAGTTCATCGATAATTGTATTGGACTATTATTTTCTCCACTCCTCCCTCCGTCGAACAACTAGTGAAATGGTTCAACTCCATTATAAACGCTGCGAAAAAGAAGTACATTCCTATGGGGAGACAACCAACGTCATCCAAACGTTTCAATGCAACGACGAAACATCTGATCAGAGAACGAAATAATCTAAAGATGGTAAAATCGCCAACAGAAGAGAACATCAGAAAATACGAGGATTGAACAGAGATATCGACAACAACATAAAGGCAGAAAATGCAAATAGATAGACGAGAACTCTCTACAAAAACCCCCAATGCAATGCAAAGAGTGTGTGGATCAAAACATCAAAAGACCCTCCCCAGAGAGAAAAGTCGAAGTCTACATAAAACCAGACACTCTGATAAAATATTACACATCTATATCCTACAGGAAGTTTTCAAAAGAACACCAAGTATTCCTGAAAAAGATTGAACCAAAACGCTCCGATGACTGGATCCTATTTACTAGTCAGGATGTTCGCAGAGCCATATCTAAGGCCAACAACTCGGAGGCCAAAGGACCAGACAATATAACCACATGTGAACTGAAGCACCTAGGCCATCGAGCCCTGGAACTATTAGCCTATATATTCAACCTATCCATTAACACAAATACAATCCCTGAAATATGGAAGAAGTCTCTAATCAGACCTATCCGAAAACCTAACAAACCAATAGATGAACCATCTTCCTATCGCCCAATATCTATTCTAAGTCCGGTCTCAAGGATCCTTGAAAGGCTTGTTTTGGAAAAATACAAGACTCAATCTCAATACCTCCGACCCAGCACGGATTCCGGGACAACCATTCGACGACAACACACCTTACAACCCTCACACAATTCATTGCGGAAGGATTTAACTCCCCAAACCCATCAGAGGACAGTACTTATATCCGTGGACATCACAAAAGCGTTCGACTCAGTCCCCAGGAAACTCCTAACAAAGAAAATATGAAACCAACATCCATCCGAACCTGAAACTTTGGCTTGGAAACTTCCTAAATGGAAGACGAGCACAAGTACTCTGCAACAACATCAAATCAAGATCTCGCTATTTCCCAAATGGAGTCCCTCAAGGCTCCCCACTATCACCCCAACTCTTCAATCTCTACATAAACGACATGCCACAAACCTGTAATGAAAACTGTCTAATCCTCTCCTATGCCGACGATATCATTCTTGCTTCCAAGAACAGAAGCATTCAATCAGCGACTCAGTTGGCTCAACAAATGCTGACAACTTGGAACTATGGCTCTCGAAGCGGAGACTCGACACATCAGCAGCAAAGTCCTTGTCACGCTGTTTACCACTTACAAAGACAGCTCTGTATAGAACCAAAAATCTTTATGATAAACGAAGCTATTCCTATTAACAAAACACCGAAGATTCTGGGAGAAACCTTTGATCAGGGACTCACCTTTATCCGACATGTTGAAAACAAAGTAACTTCTGCTCTGAAAAAATGAGAATTTTAAATGTGCTCTCAAAAACACTTAGACCAAAATGGGTTTTGCCACGATTTATGAACAATTTATCCGATCAACGATGACGTATGCAAGTCCTTCGTGGGCAATGCAGACTTCATGATCCTCCTCATTGAAACTATCCGCAATCGAGGAAACTGCAATAAGGTTAATTGGACCAAAGCACAAAATCCAGCCCATTGAAAATTTCTTAATCGAATTACAACGGAAACTAAAGAGGCTATTTACCGAGCTGCCCTCTATTCCATACACTGTCTAAATATCACAATACTACAGAAATTTTGAGCCGATGCAATGTCCGATAAGAAGACCTGTTCAGGATTCTCGACCCCGCCGGACTCGTCCTTCCTTTATTAAATAAGAACTTTTATTTCTCTCTCTTTGACCCAGTGATCCTGGGGGTAATAATAATAATGTAGTTCTTACTGTTGATCTCCGCCGAAATGATTAATCAGCCTCTTATGATAGTAGCGGAGATGAACTGAGGAGCCACTGGATTTCACGGACATTATGGCTTCTCGTTGTAACTAGACGTCGCATTTTTTGAGAAAAGACAGTGATTTGTTACTTATACCTTCAGTTGTCTTAATAACTATAGCACGAAACACTTCCAGTCTGACAGATTTTAGCATAAAGGTGGTATTCAGCAGACTACATAGCATATCAAGATACCCTTTGTTTCATTATGTCTTTGGTATCTTTTCGCACTCTTCGGTATTTACTTAAATATTGACGGTACCACTTCATCGGCACTTGTGAATTTAGCGCATTTCTGGTCCAAGTTGAATGGAGATTCCGATGCGGATTGTAGCTTCGTCAGATTGCCTTCCAAAGCTTCCGATTAAGAAAATATTGATCCAACCTTGTATCTTCCAGCATTCAGATATGCACGCCGATGTTGATTGAACGCTGTAAATAACGATTTGGTTGTTCTTATTTCGTCATGGCAAAGAAAAAAGAAACACCAACGGAGAAGCCTTAGTAAAATTATGCTCTGAAGTCAATCTATTTTTGTCAATACTTCTCTCATCCATCTGGCAAGACATAACCACATGGACCGGACAAAGAAAGGGCCAAGATAGTGCTGATTTATGACAAATCGACTATGTCTTTGCAAACCTAAGTATCAAGGATTCACGGTCTTTCTAAGGCGCTATGATGTTGAGTGACAACGAAGCTGTCACAGCCAGGTTCAAACTTGCAGACAACCAACAATTCGCATGCAAAATACGAACAGTTCTAAGTGAGCTATTGATTGCCTAACCACATACTCTGCTATCAGCTAAAATGTAATGAAAATTCGAAGAACTGATGACAAAACTACTCACCAAGAGTTTCCATTCTCGAAGCTCATTCCTTTCAGAGCAAACATTATACTTCTTGTTATTTTTTTTCTCAATTCAATCCTATAAATGTCCTGAGCTGCCTTGGGTGAAACAAGTTCATCCCTAATTCTTCAGTCTTGGATATCGTCCACGTTGACAAATTGTAAAATAAAATTTTTTTAGCAAAGACTTTGTACATGCTTAGCCTGAATGATATACTTGATGGTCTTGTGTCATCCAGTTCATTTAACTTTGTTTAACTCAGCTGTAGGAAGTCTTTGAACAATGTCTTCACTGCTAGCAAGTAAGGGACAAGCTTAATGGTCTTCCTCCATGGCTCATTCGATCCATCCTTATGATATCCACTACTTTCTTTTTGGAAACAAATCGTCGTTAGATACCATTTCTTGAGCTCTTTAGGAGACATTTCAAATAGGCGAAGAAAAGCTAATTTATACCTTCGACGTCGTCAGCATATATGGATTCAGCCTGCTACCTCATAAAGTTTCGAGGGTAACGTAGCGCCGCCTGCAAGTATATACAAACATCAAAGGAGAGGGAGTCCCCTTGCAGAGTACCACATTATATGCGAATTGTCTTGATATAGTTTGCCAATTTGAACTGTTAGCTTTGTGGTGGATAAAAGGACTCAACATTTTTACTGAGTCAGACTCCAGAAATCCCTCCCTGGAATGAATAGTAAATCTCGACGGACTCTGTCTAAAGCCTTCGATACGTCTATTCCAAGGATTCTAGTTATGTTTTGGTATCTGTGGCTCTGGACTATATTGTTATTCCACCCAGTCGGGTGTCAGGAAATAGGCCTGATGGCCTTTAGTTCGAATCTTGCTGCTGTACTTCCGGCTGAAGGTTCCACGCATCTCAATGTTTTGGCTTGACTAGTGACGCCTCGTCAGTAGGGAAACCGCTTGCTATAAAAATTAAATAGTTATATTTTTTCCAAAAATAAACTGTTATTTTTTGCTATTTTTATATATCTGTTTTTATTTACAATTAAGTAAAATAATAATAAAATTTTTAGTCGACACGTGTTAATTTCATGCGAAATGTGTATCTATTGACAATTGTGTTTTAAAGATAAAATCACATTATGAAGATGTTGAACATAACATGGAATAATGCCTCGGCTGTAAAAAACAAAAAAATTCAAAAGTTTGACAACCAAACCTGACGTGGCTTTATCAGTAGTTGATTGAGTGCAGCAAAATATCACTCTTCAAATCTTTCAGAAATATTTTGCATTGTTTTCTGAATTGGTGGCGACGGAATTACTGTAAAAAATAAGGATTTAGTATTTAGTCAAAAAACTCTGTTCTATGCTCAACACTGTTTGAACTATTGAAACTAACTATTTGGGCTGATAGACTTAATGAAAATGAAAAGCGCCCAGACGGGGTTAACTGTCTTCCCCTTCTTTTGGGGGAAATGCTTGATTTGGAATGGGGTCTGTACCGACATTATTTCCCAGTCGAGATTTGCAGGTTCCGCTTGAAAGCTGGAAAGGCTGCTCGGACTATGAGAATGTCAAGATCAAAAAATATGATAGCCTCTCCACAAGATTGCATGTACAGACCGTTGTTGTCGACACGAGTGGAGTCTTCGGGCCTAAGATGGTCTCTTTTCTAAGATCGCTTGGGTCAGTGATGATTTTGAAAGTCAGTAATGAACGTCGAGAAAATGATTTCTCTGGCAGTTGTCAGGGGAAACAGCCATTCTATCTGCTGGATTATTTTGATTGTCTTTTCAATAAAATGTTTTATTGACTTTATTTCAAAAACAGAGAGGATTATTCTATGGAGGAAGCATTTTCGGACCTAACTCAGTCATTTCAAAACAGATCCTTGTAATGTGAATGAAATATTTCCAAAAACGTCAAATAACTGGGATTTTAGAAATACTAAAATTTTCAGATAAAAGTCTTACACCAAACATGTAGGATGTCCTCTGTCCTTTTTGCAACAAATCACCTATTTGAATGTCATGAATTAGCACAACGTTCGTCTCAATTCCGGGACTGACCGACATTTTCTAAGTCCTATTTAATAGCTGCTGGCCTCCACAAGTTAGTGAGGGGGTTACTTAACTAACCAAACATCAGTGAACATTTCACTGCGGAACTGGTCGTCTATAAGGGACTCACAACAAAAAAAGAAGTGAGGGCATTCCTTGGTTCTCATTTAACTTAAATAAAGCGTGTGTCCTGTCTGTGAAGATCTATAGCTAATATGTCTGTGGAGTATTGTTAAATCGTTTATCCGCCTAACGATTACAGGGCAGAAAATTAATTGGAGAAACATTAAATTACATATTTAAGCAATCGCAAAAATTATGCTTCGAAATGTCTAGAATCTCTACTTTTGTGAGAACTATCAGCAACGGTTGTAACTTGTAACCAACTAGCGCAGCCTCATCAGTCAGAAGTGGATATCCTTTCAGAATCGACTCAGGAGTGGTGGAGAATATCGACAAATACAGCGCCCATAATTATAAACCACAACCAGTTGTCATTAACAAAGGAAAAGGTTGGTTAATGACACACCTTAGGGTGTTTTGTGTGGGATACCTTTTGGAAAGAAGTACTACGACTTCCTCTGTGGCTACAGCGCCATGAATCAGGGTCACTGCCATCCCAGACTCGTCCAAGCTATGATTGACCAAGCTAAAGAGCTCACGTTGTCTTCACGAGCCTTCTATAACAAACCCTTTGAGGCTTACACAGAATATATCACAAAGTTGTTTGGATATGACAAGGTTCTGCCCATGAACACTGGTTATATGTGAAGTAACCTTCAGGGGCCGAGGGTGGAGAGACCGCCTGCAAGCTCGCAAAAAAGTGGGGGTATTACGTCAAAAAGATTCTACCGAATCAAGCAAAAATAATTTACGCCAAAAATAACTTTTGGGGACGAACGATGGCGGCAGTTTCCTCATCAACTGACCCATCTTGCTATGTTGGGTACGGTCCCTACCTCCCAGGAATAGTTATGGTCGACTATGATGACCTGGAAGCTCTAGATGTTTCTCGATTTTTGAATTTCCCATTTAGAGAGCCTGTCAAGACCCCAATGTCTGTGCCTTTATGGTTGAACCAATTCAAGGCGAGGCTGGGATCGTCGTCCCAAAGGAAGGGTACCTTAAAGGAGTCAGGGAGATCACTAAACGTCACAATGTCCTCTACATCGACGATGAAGTCCAAACTGGCCTTGCAAGAACTGGAAGGTGGATAGGGGATTAAGTTTAGGCGACTCTGTGTAGATTACGAGGATGTACGACCAGATATTGTGATCCTCGGAAAATCCTTATCTGGAGGACTGCTTCCAGTTAACGTATAAGTCATCTCAGATATCCTGTGTCTTAGCAGACGATGAGGTCATGCTTAATATGGAGCCAGGGACACACGGGTCTACGTTTGGTGGAAATCCCTTATCCTCAAGAGTAGCTCTAGAAGCTCTGAAGGTGATCATTCTGATTTATTGTCAGGTAATGGAGGAGGAAAAATTATCAGAGCGGGCTGAATATTTGGGGGATATATTTAGAAGGGAAGTCAGACAGATCAACTCAAAATACATTGAATGTGTTCGCGGAAAAGGACTTTCAACGGAATCGTAGTCAAAAAAGGGTTGATTTGTGGGAAATAATGGTTAAGAATACAATGGGGACGATATTTGTCGGAGACTCATGGAAAACGGATTATTGACAAAAACTACCCACGTGGACAGAATTCGCTTCGCTCCTGCCCTTACTCTTACAGAGGAAGAGCTCTTAGAAGCCACGCAAATCATAAGGGACACATTTGAAAGCTTCTAGACCACAAGCTAACTTTTACTCTATCAAAACTAACAAATTTTTATTTAACAAATATCGATAAATCATTAAATCATTAAACTAATTAGAAATGCTGATTATTTCTCTTCACGTGTTTAGTCGGTTATGGCACTATTAACCTTCAGCAAAGTACCTAGGAAATCGATTTTTAATAAAGGTAACCATGTATACTTTGGAATGGATGTGATTGTGAGAATAACGCCTATCTAATGAGTTTTCCTCTTCAGGTGCCTATACTTAGTGAGATGTTCTACTGACTACTGGATTAATAATAATTTTGGATTTAGCTATTAATAACAATTTGTGGATTTAATTGCTGGTAGGTGTGTCCGAGTGTGGTTTTTTGAATTGATCATGGCTAAAATGTCATTTTCTACTAATTCTCAAAGTGATCTCAGCCTTAAACATCTATCGAATAATCTTCGAATGCTCAGCCAGTGAACCAACAGCGTTTCTGAAGTGTCTTCTTTTATTTCTGCGGAGGAATTCTATCGGAGTGCACTTTTTTAATGCCGATCTGAATTCTTCCGCATGAACCACCCACTCTTTGAATGGGTTTCCTAGCTCATTGCACTGTGTATGCATCCAAGTCTCAGTTCAAGCTAGGAAGCCCAGGCCATTTCTCACCGTCGCCTTCTTTGAAAGCATACTGGGGACGGATGTGGAGTCTGATTGTATGTGCCTCATGATCTTCCGTCTGAGAGAATTCACACACTCCACCCTTGTAGAAAGAATGACGAATCTCCAGACAGAACAGGCATATTCAATCGTCGGCGCAATAACTTGAAGATATACTTTGCTGATGCAAGCAGTAGGAAGGAAGGGGCTCTTCGTACGATGACTTTTAGGACGTTCCATTTTCGAAGACCCTTGATTAACATCTCCGTGTGACTGGGGAACGTCATCAGAGAGTCGAAAGTTACTCCAAGGATCTTCTGGATTCGTGTATAAGGGATGGGAATGTTTCCGAGGAATATCTCAAGTCCACCTTCAAATCTTCTGTCCGTAGTAAATAGCTTGAACTGAGACTTGGATGCAGACACAATTAGCAAATTCATATAGCCAGTCACACACGTGGTTAAGGTGTGACTGAACCACCGCACAGCCCTGGAGAAAGATTTGTCCCTTGCAGTGATAATCAAGTCGTCTGCATAAGATAAAAACATGGTGTCCTGATCATTGATAGTAGGTAAATCATGTAGAAATAAGGTAAACAAGAGAGGAGACAGAGGGGAGCCTTGCGGGACCCCATTGGGGAGTAGTCTTGATTTTGAGGTGGTTTTGTCAATCCGGACCCTTCCGCGCCCAGTTAAGAAGTTTTCCATCCATAGCATGATGCTCGGGTGTAAATTTGAGTTAAAGATCTTTGTTAGAAGAGTTGTTGAAACCGAGTCGAAGGCTTTCTGTATATCTATAGACACCAGAGCCGTCCGTAAGTGCATCTTCATGTTGAATCCGTCTGTGATGAACTGGGAGATAGATCCCAAATGCGTCGTTATAGAACGGCCTGATCTAAAGCCATGTTGAAAATCAGGAAATTGTAGAACAGGGGTGATTAACATTAGTACAAGCTTCTCCAACACTTTTGACAAAACGCAAGTTATGGAGACAGGCGATAAAAAGATGGAATTTCCAAGAATTTTCCAGACTTGAGGATTGGAGTAATCAATGAGTTCTCCCATATGTTTGGTATTGTATGGGAATTTATAGACTGGTTGTATAGTCTTGATAACACAATATGAGCCTGGGGTCATAGGTGTTTAAGGTGGATAGCACAAACACCGTCGGGGCCATAGGCTCGGGTTGGTCGTAGAAATTTAATAGTTTTTTCCACGTCGTAAAAAGTGAAGAACGTCGTTATATGGCAACCGTTGTGGATTACCTCGTTTGACATGCAGAGATCGAGAGAAGTCCTTGTGGCTGATCGACACATAGTATTTCATGCGTGTCCATTCAAAATGGCCTCTAATTAATTTTTTCAGGTTTTGGGTTGTTCAGTAATAAACATCACGAGATTTTAGCGAAACGACATCTTTAAGTAAAAAAGTCATTATTTTAAATCTTATAAAAATTGATTTTAAGGGGTCCTATGGGTAAGTGGAACATTTTACCAAGGTCCTCGATATCTTTAGGTAAAAAAGTCATTTTTTTAATCAAAAAAATTGATTTTAACGGTCCTATGGGTAAGTGGAACATTTTACCAAGGTCCTCGACATCTTTGAGTAAAAAAGTCATCTTTTTTAAATCAAATAAAAATTGATTTTAAGGGGTCCTATGGGTAAGTGGAACATTTTACCAAGGTCCTCGACATCTTTGGGTAAAAAAGTCATTTTTTTAAATCAATTAAAAATTGATTTTAAACGGTCCTATGGGTAAGTGGAACATTTTACCAAGGTGCATATTGGAGGTGCTCAGATCGTACTTGTCCTGGATCTGTAAAAATCATTCAATTCAGTGATGAAGCTTGGAGTCTGAAGCAACATAATCATCTTCCAAGGAGTGAATTTGTCAAGAGAGTCTTAATACGGGAGGACATAAAGCAGAAATCACTCTTATGTGATATGGGTCCTAGACAGATAATAAATAATTCTCTTCTTGGACAAAATTTGACTACTATTGCTTTGACAGGAACTCATTCTTCTCTGGAACAACTGATTAATAGAACAAGAAAAAGTATCCCACACGAAAGTGATGATTCAGTTCTTAATATTGAGGAGAATTTGATGTATATCTTACGAAGGCAGAGAGTCTATCAGTTTGGACACAGTTTTCGCCAAAACATTAGTATATTAATAATTAACTTTTCAGATGTCGAGACAAATATGGTTTTTTTTGATTCTGAAATGACGACACCACTAAAAATCATAAAATATGGTCTATTGATGAAACTTTTTCTGTCTATTCTTTTCCTTGGGAGCAGTTATTCACAATATCGATAATAATTAATCACCATGTAATTCCAATAATATTCTGTCTTTTAACATCAAAAACTGAAAATAAATGACACAATGCTTCAAATAATTAAACGTCTTATTCCGAATTTAAAACCAAGACTTATTGTCTCAGATTTTGAAAAAAAAGCAATAAACTCTTTTCAAAAATCAATTTCAAACGCACGGATAAAAATAGGTTAAATGTGATTTAAAATAAAAGATAGACTTGTAAAACTGTTGAAATGCCTTTCCTTTTTTCCTACACATATTGTAAAAAACACTTTTGATTGGATAGTGTCGAGATCAGATTTTTCCTGCTATTCTAATCCATTATATCAATATTTTTCGATCAATTAATCAAGAAAATGGATTAATTCCAAGACTTCCAATTAATTATTGGAATATCTGGATAATTTATATGAGGACTTACCTCGGACAAATAACTCCATGAAGGCTGGCACAACGTTTATAGAAGTACATTTGGGACACTAAACAAGACGCCAAGAAATTTTGTAAATAAATTAAGATTACAAAAAAAGAAGGCATAATGATAAAATTTTTAAGATTACAAAATGGAGAAAAAATTCTTAGAAAAACTAAATATATCGCTTTATCTGAGAATATATTGAGATTTGTTGAAGAACAAATATTACTTAACATGGATCGTCTATTAACATTTATAATTATTTTCTTTTTTGAAAATAAATCTTTCAATTTTAAAGTTATATAAAAATATTAAAAAGATGACTTTTTTAGCTAAATATGTCGAGGACCTTGGTAAAATGTTCCACTTACCCATAGGACCCCTTAAATCAATTTTTATTTGATTTAAAAAGATGACTTTTTTACCTAAAGATCTCGAGGACCTTGGTAAAATGTTCTACATACCCATAGAACTTCTTAAAATCAATTTTTAAAAGATTTAAATAAATAACTTTTTTTACTTAAAGATGTCATTTCGCTAAAATCTCGTGATGTTTATTGCTGAACTAACCCAAAACCTGAAAAAATTAATTGGAGGCCATTTTGAGAGTCAATTTTGAATGAAAACCCTTCCATAGTGAGGCTGTTGATACTCTATAGTGTCTTCATCTTCCTTAATGAGGAGGTCAAAGTCAAGGTAAAGTAATTTTGTCTTTGGAGAAGAGTCGGAAAGGAGAATGTACACATCGACAACTTTGATGTTCCCCATATTCTTGGTATTGAAATTCCAAAATATTCAACGGGAGATAAGAGTTCTAAATGACAAGGGGTCGTCGAGGAAAAAATATTCTTCATTACAATAGTAATAATTCCTCTTACATACGGTCGATCCTTTCTGATCGGCATGGGAGAGTAGGGTGTAAGCTACGTCTCCTGTAAAAGGCATACATCAATGTTATGTTTTTTAGAAGATTTGAGCTCAATTACTTTTCCTATCACTCGGTTAGAGATTATGGAGTTCCGGATTTGGTTTGACGCCCCTAAAAATAATCAATAAGGCTTCCACCAGGTTAGATGAGTAGTAACAACAAGAGAGCCATTCAAGAAGGATAATCTTCTTGGATTGGGGTGAGCAGATGGTTATTTTTACTGTGAAAGTAAGTCTACAGTGACGCCACCAGAAACGGCAAACCACATGATGCGAGTTAACCAGTGTTTATTTATTAACCCCGGGATCACCGAGAAAAAAAGCTAAAGTAATGTCAACTAGTTATGTGATCCCAGTTCCCGCAACCAAACGTGCCATCCAAAGCCTGTGCGTCTCCATTGTTCCCACTGTCGAACGGCAATGTCTTCTTTGATCCTTGAAGAGGAAGCCGATTGGGGACGGAAATTTCTTAGCCAACGATTTTCTTTTGCGTGGAACAGTGAGAGGCTTAGTGAGTGTCCATCTTCCTCGCAAATGCGGAGAAATCTAAAACCACATCTACGAGTTGTAGATTCCGTCAACAGGTGAGGTTTTTTGTTCCACTTGTGGTCCCAGCATACGTATTGTTTTCCTTTGCAGTAAATTTAGTTTTTGAATAGTGGCTTCTGATAACGCGAATCTCCACGCAGCAGAAACATATTCCACAGCCGGCGGATTTTCTGGTATATGATTCCGATTGCTTTATTTATATTCGCTGTGGTCTTCTGGATGAAAGCCCGTGTGACATTTAATTTCTTTAGTCCTATATGGCACAATCAACAGTAGAAATAAATTAATTGAATGCAGAGTTTTTAAAATTATAAATTTTATTAAATTTTTAAAATTTAAATATTGCAGCTTGTTGAGGTAATAACGTGATGATTGAAGTGGAGACAAATTCGAAAACAATTGTATCAATTATTAAACAATTTAGGCGAATAATGACAAATCTCAAGCGACAAGAAACCTTGAATACTACAAGAAGGTAACTATTAACATACATAGAAGAATTTAAAAGTAATTATCACTCAAAATCTGAAAAGCGAGCTACAGTTTGAGCTTATCGACTGCAGTATTTCATTAGCGAATGCTCTCCGAAGAATAATAATTGCTGAGGTCCCACAATGGCTGTTGAAAAGGTGTTCTTCCTTCAAAATACAAGCAACATACACCCTGATTCCGCAATTGCTCAACGGCTAGGACTGATTCCTGTCCACGTGGATGCAAATCTGTTCAATTACAGCAAAGGTATATTAGTTTCTCACATTAGACCCCTTTACTCCCACCGATGATTCCACTTTGGTCTTTCAGCTTTCCAAAAGTTCTTCTGATATCGAAAACTCGCGATTCCGTACTGGTTCTTAGTTTTTGTCAACTTCTAGTGACCTCGGACCTCATGGAGTGGATTCCGCTTGGAAATCAGTCCGAATGGATAGGTCCTCGGCCCAGGATGACTCCGGGAATTCCTATAACGGAAATTAATTACGGAGATGTATTTTTTCCGTTTATACGTTAGAAATTGGATTTTTACGTTTACTGCGTAAAGGGAATAGGTCTGAGTCACTCAAAGTTCTCTCCTGCTGGTTGGCTTGTTTTTATATGTTTAGCTGGCTGCTATTACAAGATGAAGCCTAAAATTGAGCTCACTCGACCGTTTATTGGAGAAAATGCGGAAGTTCTGCAATCCCAGCTTCCCCGTGGGGTCGTTAAAATCAGTGGAAATGAACGGAAGGCCTGTATATGTGAAGAGAACGTGGATTTGGATGTTTGAACGCGTGTGTGAACGATGAAAACATGGGAGTAAGAATGAGGCGGTTGGACTCCCATTTGTTATGTAAGAGTGATCGTGAGGTTTAGTTTGTGTGGAATCGGTGGGGG
>RDEW01000060.1:0-10878 GCA_011109175.1 Dicyema japonicum
TCGCAGTTGTTTTCTGTAGAGAGTTGAAGTTTTCCAGTTCTTTGGTGATTAGGCCTCAGGTTATAAAGTAGAAATGGTTCGAGAAAGGAGTTGTACAACCGAATTCGAAGGCGAGTGCCTATGTACTTTCGCCGCATCCAGACCGCCCACAATTTTTTGAGAGAAGCAATCGCCAGAACTTTTCAGTGAATAACGTCCTCCAAGTCCCCGAGGAGAGAACCAACTTTCTTGCATGTTCTTCACTTTTCTCGTAACTCGTGTGCAAATATGCTAGTTCTTTCCGTTTTGTCTGGGTTTACTACCAAGGACCAGTCCTCCAAGCCTTGAGGGATCACTTTTAGTATAGTTTCCAGCGTATCCCTATCTCGGTAGACTAAATCAATATATCGGCGTAGATTACTTCCATCACGTTAGAGAAACAATTTTTTCCTAGAGGTCTTAAGCTGCCTCCAGGTATATTATGAATAGGACTGGGGATAAGAGTCTCCCTGTGGTGCGCCGGTGTCGGCTTTAAATCTTGTTGAGTTGTAATTTCCTACGCGCACTGATAGCGATGTGCTGGAGAGTGAAAATCTGATCATGTGATGCATCCTCGTCTAGAATACTCTCCAGTACGTGCATTAGCTTTTTGCGGTTGATAGTGTCGAAGCACTGGATAAGTCAATTCCAAGGATTGAGATTTTTTCTTTGTATTTCTGGCACATTTCACACATCCACCTGTGGCTCCATACAATGTCTGTCGTCGACCTGAATCCACTTTGACTTGGGTTCAGGAATTCATTTACAGGGCCTGAAATACGATCCAACAACAAGGGAGAGTATTTTCCTTATCGTATTCATTAGTGTAATCGGGCGTAGGCTGTTTAGATTTCCTCTTTCCTGTCCAGGTTTCTCAATTGGGATCAAGGTCCCATTCATCGCATCACATGGACTGTGACATTTGAACGTCCTGTTCAGGACTGTGCAGATTAACTCAGCCACCCTTTCTGACGCGTATTTCAATAATTCATTCACGTTGTCCGGTCCAGGGGTCTGCCATTCTTGAGATTACCCAAGGCTGAAATCGACTTCGTAATGCGTGATGCTTTGATTCAAGTCTCTGGGAATTCCTTCGAACGGTTCCAAGTATTCATTGAGATTTAGTCGTTTTTTGTAGAAAGCGGCAATTTTATTTGCTGATTCCAGGCCGTTGATTATTCGCCGTACTTTTTACGGATATTGTCGGAAGCACATAGAGCCTCCACGGTCAAGGTCCTGCTCCGCCTACGAGCTGCCAGTGCTCCAGAGATTCCAAAGCGTCGATTTAGAATGAGCCGTACTACTAGTAGTCTGTGATCACTTGAGATCATCATGCTACTATATTTACGGGAGTCCGTGAATAGCCCCCTCTGTCTTTGTATGCATAGTATGTGGTCGAATTAGTTAAATATATGAACTCGATTTCCATAGGAGTCTCTCCTCTGCCCTGCCCAATATGTCGCGCTGCATGTCGGAATTCCGTGTTACAAAGGAATAGTCAAAATGAATCGCAGAAATATATAAGGGCCTCCCAGGACAGATTTCTGATCCCTCGAGCGTGACTGCCCAGGCAATTTGATTCGTCCTGCTTTTTCCCCACTTTTGAATTCCAGTCTCCCGCTATAAAAAGCATGTAGGAACTGGATAAGGAGGAGTAAGCCAATGATAAAGACGAGTAGAAATTGTCTAGTTCCTCTGCGTCGGCGGATACCTTCACTGTGGTTGGTGCATGATAATCGATAGAGTAGTACTACGGTTGTTTCCATGGCGTAGTCGGAGGATGGAAATCCTGTCGGTGATACTCCATGCTCTATGAGCCACCACAGCTGCGTCCATGGGTATAGCGAACCCCATCCCATAATGTCAGCAATCTGACTGATCTCTAAGGAACGAGTCTAGATTGTGATTGTCCATATCAGAAAGTCCCCATGTTCCGGCATTGTAAAGGAGAATAGGCTTCACCAGTGAATTGTATAAACGCATCCGTGTTTGTGTACTAATCCTTTACGCTTTAGCAAGTTTTCCTTTAGGCTGCGTAGTGCACTGTTTGCATGTGTTTTCCGCATAATTGCGTTTTGTTCATTTCCCAATAACGATCCGAGTTTCTCTACTTTTCTCCAATGTTCATCCAGCTTGGATTTTTGTCTGACTAGTTCAGTCAATTCTGATCTTTCCACATTTACATTGAAGAACCACTCGGCAAGTTTATTTGGCATCACCTCCAATAGGCTTTTCAGAGCATTCATGTCGAGAGAAGTGAAATCCACGTCATCCGCATAACCCACCGAATCGATTTTTGCTTCATAATATGGTTTTAGCTCCCTCAATGAAGCTTCCAGGTGCGTGACAAATAGTATGGGAGATAACGAATCTCCTTGAGGTGTCCCAGATGTTGTTTCAAATGTCTTAGAGCACTTATCCCGTACCCTGACCGATAGGTAAGCTTCTAATAAAAGTACCCCGACCATCCGGGTAGAAGATTCGTCAAGGAATTCTGTGAAGACATCAATCAATTCCTGACGATTGATTAAGTCAAAAACTCTTGAAATATCGATTCCAAGATTGTTTGTCGCGTTTTTGAATCTTTGAATAGTGGAACAACGCCATCTATGGTTCCACACAATGTCAGAAGTCGACCTTCCTTCTCGAAGTCGTATTCTGTGTTCTTACTCTCGAATTCGACCTTCCTTCTCGAAAGCCAAATATATTTCTATCTTGAAAAGACAAATCGATATGAAAATTAATTCCCATTTAAGCCAATTTAAGAATTGTTTGATAATTAAATTTAATAATTATTTAAAATATTTATAAAATTAATAAAATATTTCGTCATTCAAACACGAGGATGCCCAGTCTTAAGTGTCGTTTTTACGAACAGCATTTTCCTAACGAGAATGACCCCGTTATGATAAAAGTTTTGAGAATTGACAACTTTGGCGTAAATGTCCACTTACTAGAATACGACATCGAGGGGATGATTATCCTTTCAGAGCTTTCACGGAAGAGGATTCGAGTAATTCACAAATTTGTCAAAATCGGTCGCACAGACGTTGCCATTGCCGTTAGAATCGACGGAGTTCGACGTAATATCAGTTATAACCAGTTTCAGGTTCTGTGGACTTGTCAAAGAAGCGTGCTACAATCGATGACATCAAGAAATGCACAGACAACTACAACAGGAACAAAGGGGTTTCATAATTTGTTATCCAAGGTCAACCAAATCGTGAACTATACCGCCTCAAAGCTGAATTATCAGACGAACGAGGAACTCGAGACCTGATGACCAGAACTGCTTGGTATTTCGACAGGAAGTATGACAAAGTCGGAATTTCCTACGAAATATTCCGCAGAGCTGCCACGTTTGTTGGAAAACTTACATTTTAGTGACCCAACATTTTGCAGGCATGTGATCTGACGGACGAGGAACGCAAGGCTCTGCAGGAAGTAATCTGCAACCGACTGTCCCCCCAGCCAAAGAAGCTGAGAGCAGGTTGGATTGTCTCGCTACGTAGACATTAAAATCCAATGCTTCAGCTCAAAGGGAGTATTGGCCATAAAGGAGGCTATCATGGAAGGCATGAAAGCTTCTTCTGAAAGCATGCCCATAAAGGTTGGGGATGTTTGATTTGGTAGATAAACCTAGTTGCTCCTCCCCGATATGTTATCACGACACAGACTTTGAAGCTGGATCAAGGGGTTGCCGCCATTCAGAACTGCATTGAACGGATACAGAATTGTATTACCCTAGATGACTCATTCTTTGAGATTGATAAGATGGTTTGGATTAGTTTGACTGTAGCCTTGGTTTACGTCTGATCAAGATGATGATGAGTTGTTAGATGAGTTCATGAGGGCAGAGAATGCCACGAAGGAGTGTCTGCTGATGATGAGTTTCTGGATTCAATGGGGACGATTGGTGAAGAGATAAGACGGATGAGTCTGATGGGGATGAGTCTTCGTGACACCTTTTTCTTTATTTTTATTTGGATGACTATTTATTATCTTTCACATATTTCTAAATTGTCTCATTTGTCATTGTATGGTGAAAAAGTCCTAATATGGACGTCGTGAGTATGGACGCTTTCGTTTTAAAACAACCTCTTTTAGGGTACTGTCAATGCATGCTCAGCCTGTGGCAGGGCAGAAACTTTGAAACGATACGAGTATGCTGACCTATCTGGTTGCAACGTTTGTTTTTGAAAACCTCTGGATCTTGGGACACTTGTTCTACGGTTTCTTTCAAAAATCTCTGAAATTTAATTCTAACCTCCTCAGGGGACTGTTGCTAGTTTGATTAGATTTCTTTCGAACTTAAATCTGTTTTATGAAGAAAAATTTATTGATTTAAACTTAAAATTTTGTCTGATAGAATAATGTTAAAAATAACAAGGGAATTTGTCATATATCAAACCCATGTAATCAAGTTATTTGATGATTTTCTATAATTTCCACAGCTCTTCTATATCCACGATTGTCCACTTGATGGAATTTTTATAAGCAAGGGTTTCCTGTTATATTTGAGGTTTTATAACTTCACCACAGCTCGATGTATAATCGATTACTTTTATACTCCCCAAGCACTATAGATATACTCTAAGTAAAAAATCATAGTTATTCAGCAAGGACAGCGATCCAAATTCCAACTAACTCCGAAGTGCCTTCTTTTGTCTTCATAGGAATTTTATCGAGTACAATTTTTATGGTAAATTTGAATTCCTTTGAAGTTTCTCTAAATGTTTTTAGCTCCGTGTAGATACGTAGGAAGCCCTGGCCATTTCTCGTTGTCGTCGCTTCGAAAAAAGACTGGGGATTGCTATAGTGTCTGACTGCATATGATGCAAGCTGTAAGTAGGAAGGGATCTTCTTTATGATAGCTTTTAAGAAGTTCCACTTTCGTAGCCCCTTGGTTAACGCTTCCTCCTGTGATTGGAGAACGTTATTAAAGAGTCGAATGCCACTCCAAGGATCTCCTGGATTCGCATAGAAGGAATAGGTATGCTTTTGAAGAGTAGCTTGAGTCCAACTTTAAATCTCCTGTTCGTAGTGAATAGAGTGAACTGAGACTTGATGCTGACAAAAACGGCAAATTCCCGGATAGCCAGTCACAACACCTGGTTGAGGTGTGACTGAACCACCACCACAGCCCTGGAAGGAGAAAATCAGGTCGTCTGCGTAAGATAAAAATGTGTCTTGATCTTTGGTAGTAGTTAAATCGTGTAGAAATAAGTTAAAGAAGAGAGGAGACAAAGGGAATCTTGTGAGCCCCCATTTTGGGGTATTTTCGACGTTAATGCATGATTTCGGACATTAATTTGAATTAAAGATCTTTTTTGTTATGAGTCTCTTCGAAACAGAGTCAAAGGCTTTCTGTACATCGATAGAGTGCGTTTTCATTTTAAAGCCGCCTGTGATGAACTGAAAGGCAGATCCCAAATGAGTCGCTGTAGAACATTCTGCTCTGAAGCCATGTTGAAATTCCGGCAATTGTAGAACAAATAAGATTAATATTGATACAATGGGGTAAGGGGATGGAAATCAATTTTCAGGCTTGAGAATTGGTGTAATCAATGAATTCTCCATATATTTGGGAATTGATAGAATAGTTGTATAGCCTCGATAACTTGATGTGTGTCTGAGGTCCTAGGTGCTGAGGTGAATAGTACACACCGTCGTAGACACAGGCACGAATGGGCGTAGCAGTTTAATAGTCTTGTCTACATCATGGAAAGGAGGAAGTTTCCGTATAAATTCCGAGGCACTAGGGGTACCGGCTTCCACTCCGCCGCATCTTCGTCTATAAGATTGTTGATACTTCTCATTGTCTTCCAGAAGGTGTCACACGAATTTTTGTGGCATAGTCACCAACTGATTCACTTTTTGTCGGTGGTTAGCACGGATTATTTTAAAAATTCTGTAACTGGGGGAGCGTATGGACGATATAGAGTCATCTGATTGAATTCCGTGTTTCTTCAGGCATCCAGTTTCTAGACATTGTTTAGGGTAACATCATTAGTAAATCATTGGCATCTTAAAGCCACGAACACTTATGTCTTGTTTAATACAACTATTTTATTCCTCAACTCAATTTATTCTGCAATCACAAACAAGAAATTGAATGTTATTCAATATGCCTCTTCATGAGAGCTATAATAGCTCCGCATTGGCAGTACACACACTTTATTAGAGTAAAGAACAGTTATGTTAGCTAATCGTAGAGGGAACCAAGAAATGTTCCTTAACTTTTTTTTTTACTTTTAGTTGTGTGTGCGTCCTGTGGATAATCCGGTTCCGCGGTGAGGTATCACTGATGACGGCGTCACTCAGCAAACCAGAGAATCTGATTGAATATTTTTGATTCCACTGAAGATAAAAGAGTTCTTGTTCCTGTCGCCAAAAATCGTTAAAATTTTATGCTTTATTTTTATTTATTTATTTAAAATCAATAATCACTGACAAAATAAAAAAGAATGGAGGCCGTCAAGTGATCCGGCCTCCTTAAGCAGGCGCCCATCCTTTCTTGGTGCTCCACTTGTGAGCCGAAACACTTCATGTATGGACGAATCACTTTTCGGAAGTTTTAAGGATTCGACTGGGCTCACGTTCTCCTCACGAGTTCCTCGACTGAATTGTTATTGCTAAAGGAAAATGAGCGACCGCGAAAGTTGCACCAATAAAAGCCAGCAACTCTACTCGTCCTCCGGGAAGTGCTACGGCTGACTCCTCCTCATGAAAATTAACCCACAGACAACTCGTCTCTATTGATAACAGTCAACTCAGCGACAAGTGCGATAAGGATCGCGAACATTCTATATCTCTATGACCAGTACGGATGTATGAGGATGAGCCACAGAGGATCGGGCTCCTTCCGATCTGATTTCCGAAACAACACCCACATGACCACCTATATGGAGGCCGTGAATGAGACCTGTCCATTTGGTCCGGACAACCACCGATTCAGAACACTTTCAACTAAACCGTCTGAGGTTGTCCTCAGGAACCTACCTTTCTGGGTGAAGGAGGACGACCTCTTGGACTACCTCCAGGAGATGGCTCCCTCAACTACAAAAGTTACCCAATTGTCCAGAGGAGCGCATGCCATGCCAATGGCGAAGGCCTCGATTAATAGCAAATCGGAGGCCAAATCGCTAGTACGTTGTGGCTTCTACATTGGAACGAACAAGATCTCCTGTGAGTGGATGAGAAGAGGGTCGCCTATCTGCTACAACTGCCAGCAGGTCGTTGAATTTGCATACTAGTGCACAAGAAAGAAAAATGCTTCCGTTGTGCGGGAGAGCATGACACCTCCAAGTGCATTGCGGACCCGAGTCTTGAATATAAATGTGTTAACTGCGGATCAACAAAACACGGTGCAAGGTATGGAGGATGTCCTGTGCTAATAATTTTTGTTAGATGCAAGAGGTCAATAATTCGAAGAGGAAACATATAGTGTCTCGTTCTACCAGACCCCATCAACCAGGACAAACTCGTTGGCTTCTCCCTTTTTAATTAGTTTTTTAATTAGTAACGAGTTAGTTATGTTAATAAAGTATCTATCTATCTAAATAAGCTCGACTTGTGAGTGTCTTAAGACTATTCGTTTAATTTCGAGCGAAAAAATCGATATTGCAAGTAGCGCTCGCGACATAATATTTTTCATTCCCGAGATTCCATATTAAAAACATCTAAAAATTATATTCCAACAAAGACGTGTAAATCGTTAAAATTTCAGCAACTGATACTAACTTTAACTTTTTAACTTTAACAACTTTTAGCAAGGAAAATTAAAAAGAGAGTTATTTGACCTCATGCCGCAAAGTCCTGCAAACGCTTGGATTCTTCTTTTGCTCTCAGACCCCTCTTATCGTTTATTCTGTGCTGCAACATATTAGTCAATTATGGCATCTCTTTTTAGGTAGTTTTCCATCCATATCGACATTACTAGCAAATTTCATCTTCATCTAGCTTTTCGTAGAGCCTTCTGTGTAGGGCAATCTTGATTTCTGCTCTCCTCGATTTTTTCAAAAAGCAAGATAAAACGCTTTTTTTTAAAAAAGACATGGTTTTTGAATGCATGAAATACATGGGGTAATGATAACTGGCAAACAACCTGACTTAGAAGGATTTGAGATCACTTTTAAGAAATTTCCATAAAGAAGGCGAAATTTACAATATGGGCGTGACAGGGTTTTATTATAAACTGACTCCGTTCAAGAGTTATAAACTGATTATTTATTTAAATTCCCGCTCTCCCACATAATTAATAAACAATATTTTATTGTTATAAAGTTAAATTTTTGAGTTAAAAAAAAATCCCAAATTGTCCAAAAATAGTTCAGGAACAATTTTGGGCCATACTGTACTTTACTGTAAGCTAATGACATCGATTTTGTGTCTGAGGATGTGGAGGTACTAAAAACTGTAGTAGATAAACCCACAACAGTTCTGGAGAGGTGGTCTTTGAAGATCAATTCAGAAAAAACGGAGTTAATTTCGCTTCAGCGGTTACCAACACGGATTGATGAAAAATGGAGGTTTACTAAAAGGCTCGGCTCGTTTTTGGTAATTCTGAGGACATTGCTCGCAGAAAGATGTTGGCATCGTGTGCACTGAAAAAGATTTGGAGTATTTGGACTCGCAGAAAACTTATCTCTTTAAATCTTCGGATATAACGCGTTCATACAACCAGTCCTATTATATAACTCGGGAACACGGGGAACATCAAAAACGGACCTTGAAAGACTAGACACATTTCATAGATATCAATTGAGAAAAATTGCGGGAATCAAATGGTCATAGATTATCAAAAACGAAAATATTCGTTCCTCGTGGATTATTAAAATTATACAATGAAAACTCGATCAGAACACTAAATCAGTAGAGAAAGGAAACGCCTAAAAAGGACGTACTTTCCTTTCCCGGACAGAAAAATCAAAAAGGATTAGAAGAGCTGAAGCCAACAAATGGACAAACGGTCTAAAGATCAATCAAACAATTTCCACCATAAGGAAATTTCAACACAACAGAGTCAACTAGTTAGGTGATCCCAGTTCCCAGGGCTCTTCTATATGATAGCTGTAAGACTTTCCATTTTTGAAGACCATTTGTTAACACCTCCGTGTGACTGGAGAACGTCATAAGAGACTCGAAACTCACTCCAAGGAACTTCTGAATTCGCGTATAATGGATGGGAATGTTTCCGAGGAATATCTCAAGTCCACATTTAAATCTTCTGTCCGTAGTAAATAGAGTGAACTGGGACTTAGATGCAGACACAGACAGCAAATTCATGGATAGTCAGTCACACACCTGGTTGAGGTGTAACTGAGGGAGGTTTGTCCCTTGCAGCGACAATCAGGTCGTCCGCGTAAGATAAAACATGGTGTCCTGATCATTGATAGTAGGTAAATCGTGTAGAATAAGTTAAATAAGAGAGGAGACAGAAGAAAGCCTCGTAGGATTCCATTAGGGAGTAGTCTTGATTTTGAAGTAATTTTTCCAATCCGGACTCTTCCACGTCGACCATTTAAGATATTTTCCAGCCGTAGCATGATGCTTGAATGTAAATTTGAGTTAAAGATCTTCTTTGTTAGGAAACAGAGTCGAAGGCTTTTTGTATATCTATACACAAGAGCCGTCCGTAAGTGTGTCTTCATGATGAAGCCGTCTGTGATGAACTGGGAGACAGATCTCAAATGCGTCGTTGTAGAACGGCCTGATCTGAAGCCATGTTGAAAAATCAAGAAATTATAGAACAGGAGAAATAACATTAGTACAAGTTATGAAGACAGGGGGGGGTAAAAAGATGGCTTTTGATTTTCAATGCTTGAGGATTAGAGTAATCAATGAGTTTTTCCTAGGTATTGTTTGAGAATTTATAGAATGGTTGTATAGTCTTGGTAACATAATATAAACCTGAGGTCCTAGGTGTTTAAGGTGAATAGCACACAGGCTCGGGTTGGTCGTAAAAATCAATAGTTCTTTCCACATCGTAGGGAGTGAAGAATGTAGTATTTGTCATCAGTTGTGGACCACATCGTTTGACATGTAGAGAACGAGAGAAATCCTTATGGCTGATCGACAAATAGTATTTCATGAGGTTATTAGCGAGTTTCTGTGGATGTTCCGGGACAAGGGTAACGGTTTCCACTCCTCCGCCATCTTCCAAACAAGTTCTTGTGGCATAGTCGACCAACAAGCTGGCTCCACTTTTGTCTATGTTTATCACTGATTAGTTGGGAAATTCTGCGATGTAGAGAGCGTATAGAGCCATCTGATTTTATTCCGGTTTTCTTCAAAGCATCCCGTTTCATGATAAGTTCAATGATGCGCAAAGATAGTTTCGGATTAAATTTTCTGTAAGAGGATAATAAAATGAACATTCTGTCTGCTTTTCGAATAACTGAAATTAACAAGGAAGTCTGCCACAGCGAGGCCCGATAGACAACTATCTACATACGTGTTAATTCCAAACCAATTTGCCTTCGAATAGTTCTTGAACTTTGTAGAACATCTCGGAAGACAAATAGTTGAGTTTCTACACAATTAAGTTATGGTCGCTTGTAAAACCATAACGAACATCCCATGATAGATATGAGCAAGAGAGGGAGTGCACAATGACAAGTCCGGGTAAGTTGGGCTGTCCCCTCTTCGAGGACTCGGATAGATGGATGTTAATTATATGAGGGACTTCGGATAGATGGATATTTAGTTTAAATAATTATAATAAGTTTATAACTTTTAATTTAAAAAATATATATTGGCGCTTTATTAAAACCAATCCTGTGGTGTGTTCTTGTATATTTAAATGTGTTAGATGACCGAAACATACAGAAAAGAAATTATTAAGATATTTGACGATTG